>QAOC01034157.1:138414-228202 GCA_003255005.1 Begonia fuchsioides
ATTTTTTTTTTAATATAATTTATAATATTTATTATACTTAAATTGTACAAATAATTATTTAACATTTTAACATATATTTTAAAAATATAATACTAAGTTTACATTTTTTTACAGCATAATTTCTTATTGAATACGCTGACATGTTAAGTTATAATTGTTACAAAAAATATAAAATAATTATTTTAATTATAATGTATTTTAAAAAGATCGAGTATAATTCGACACAACAAAAATATACAAGAAAATAAACTTAATATTATTATTTAAAAAAAAGTATACTACTGGAAGAGTGAACGTAAAGTTATTCAAATTCTTATTACTCAAATACTCTTTATGGTTCAACATCGTTTTAGTTTTAATTAAAATGAGACATAAATTAAGATTATTACATAAAAGGCCTATTCCTTTCTATGATTGGAGAGTCACGCGCAGGCAGTGAAAGTGGGGGTCGCACTGCTTCTTAAACCTAGTGACAGTGACGGCCTGAGAATCGGAGGAGCAAAGACGAAGAGCGAGAGGTGAAACTTCATCTTCTTCGTCTCCATAAATCTCTCACAATCAGACCCTCTTCCTTTCTCTCTCTCACTTCCTCTTTCTTCTTCTTCTTTTTCCACTTTCTCTCTCTAGAAAATGCAGCCGTGTAGCAGAGAAATGAATCAAGAAACCCTCGACAATCACCTTCAGATCCAACCCTCTCATTTTCTTCCTCACCAGTCTTCTCACTTCGATCCCTCTTCTTCTCACGATGATTTTCTCGAACAAATGTTCTCCACCGTGCCCTCCTCGACCTGGCCAGACCTCAATCCACCCATCAACGCTGCCGCCGGGAAGCTCAGAGATCTTTCCGACGAAACTCCGCCTTCGAATCCGGGAAATGCTGCTTATCCGTATGACGAGTCTGTAAATTTGGCCTCCAAGCTCCGTAGCCACCAGATCAGCGGCGGCTCTCCGACTGCGAAGGCGGCGGCGATGTTTCTTCAGCAGCACCTCTTGATGTCCAGAGGCGTCACTGGCGCCGGCGATAACAACTCCTCCGGGCTTCTTCAGATTCCTTTGTCCTTGGACCCGACTCAAAACGACGGGGTTGATGGCATGCCTGCATTCAAATCTCAAAATCAAGTGAGTTTGACCTAGTTCATGAAGGGTAGAGCTTATTCGGGGTTCTTCAATGGAGTAACAGAAAATCTAACGAAATCGTGTGGGGTATTTTGCAGGGAGGTGATCAAGCTCTCTACAATGGATTCGCTGCGCAGACGTTAAACCACCCCCAACATTTTCACCAACCTCAAGTAGACCATCGATTATGAACATCATTATAATCTATTTGGTCTTTTGTTTCCATTTTAATAACCCAACCTACGTTCTCCAATCTCAGTCGCAAAACTATGGAGCTTCAGGTCCGGCGATGAACCAAATCCCAGCGGGTGGCTCCGCCGGCGCTCCAGCGACTCAACCCAGACAGCGAGTCCGGGCGCGAAGAGGCCAAGCAACCGACCCTCATAGCATAGCAGAAAGAGTACGTCGTCTCTCTCATTCTTTTCCTTTTCTACTTGATACTAGGCTGGCGAATCACTTCAGAAAAAGAGAAGAATTACAGACGACCTATAAACAGAAACCCAGAATGAGTGTCGTTTTCTGACCGAAAATGATTCGTTTTTGGCTTGTTTTGCGTGCGCAGTTGAGGAGGGAGAGAATTGCAGAGAGGATGAAAGCTCTGCAAGAACTCGTTCCCAACGCCAACAAGGTTTCCTACTTCCTTCAAAATTTCTATATTTTTCTCATAAACACCTAGAATATTAAATCACTTGCACCCTTAATATGCGAATTTAACTAATGTCGTTCATTTTTATTAATTTTTTTATTTAATCTAACTTAAAAATTTAGTTGATTTGATCCATTTTTGATGCATAATAAATGTGCTGATTTGTTTATGTCATTTGATCTTCAACTTCGGGGTTAGTTGGGTGGATTTGATTAATTATTTAACGCAAAATTTATTTTTTTATTTGTTCTTGATTTGCTTCATTAAATGCATTAACACCACCACCTTCCATTACTCCGACCGGAGTAATTCTTTATTTTTAGAGGGTCAATTTGGTCATTATTTTACTAGTTAGTGCTAAGCATGTAGCCGGCATTCGGCTCTCGTCTCTGTTTTCCGTGCGTGCTTGTTGGCATAAAATGACGTAGAACTACGTCACTACTCTTTCGTTTGTTAATAATTAACGAAAAACCCTGAAGAATATTAAACAAGGAGTGGCTGTTTTATAGAGTTGCGCATTAAATTAGGGACCAGCTCTCTAATCATACTTAATTGGCTTTTTAATTAATGATGATCTCGATTAAGTATAGTTTCGCAGACAGACAAGGCTTCCATGCTTGATGAGATTATAGACTACGTGAAATTCCTGCAGCTTCAAGTCAAGGTAACCTAGTTTTTTTGTCATGTAATTAGCGTTTTTTTTCTTTGTAATTAGGGCTGTAATTAACGATTAGAACTGTGACTAATGAGAGCAGGTTCTGAGCATGAGCAGATTAGGAGGTGCTGCGGCTGTGGCTCCCCTCGTTGCCGATTTGTCGTCCGAGGTAAAATGATCTTGGAGTTTAGATAAAGCTTTTCTCTCTTTACTTCCACCAATGAATCAATGACATTCAAGAAGGTAAAAATGAGTTTTTTGTAGTGGGTTTGGTCGGAGTTTGGCGGTTGGTAAAAAGGACCTTGGGAAGGAGTGTTTTGATAATTGTGATTAAGAATTTAGGGTTTTGCAGTTAATCCAAAACAACAGAGCTGTTCTTCTCAAAAAAGACATCTTTACCTCCACAGAAAAGGACAGAGGATAGAGCACGCTTGCCCACTTTCTTCCTCTCTCTCTCCTCCTTTCTCTCTCTGATACTGACTTTTTCTAGCCACTTTTTCCCATTGTCTTTCGTCTCTTTTCTGGGCAAACAATCATGTTCAATGATGGGGTCTGGTCCTTGCAGGGAAGAGGAATCGGCGGAGGAGGTGACTGCTTACCCGCCGGCGGTCGGCCGGGAGAATCCAAGGCGGTGCCGTCGAACGATGCTCTGGCGGTGACGGAGCACCAGGTGGCCAAAATGATGGAGGAGGACATGGGGTCCGCCATGCAGTATTTGCAAGGGAAAGGGCTGTGCTTGATGCCGATTTCTTTGGCCACTGCCATCTCGACCGCCACTTGTCACTCTAGGAACCCCTTGATTAAAGGACCTTCGTCCCCCAACATGTCAGCTCTGACCGTCCAGTCAGCTTCCTTAGTGAACGCCGCTACTGATCTGGCCGTCAAAGAACCTGCTTCTATTTCCAAGCCGTGAAGTAACGCCGTTAAGTTTCTTTTAACCTTTTGTTTTTCTAAGAAAAAGAACTATGCTTGGCTGGAGGGGACAGTCTAGGAAAATAAGGCGGCATGAAACGGCGCCGTATTTGCGTAGACTTTGCCTGAGACAGAGCCCCAATGGTTGAGCCACCGCCGGCCGACCCAATCCCAAGAGAATCGTATCTCCGGTCTTGCTGCTGTTAATTATTTCTATTTCTATGAATAATTTATTCCTCCTCTTTCACTTTTTTTTTTTTCAATTTTTTAACTATCCCGAAATCCCCTATAGTCACACCCCCGATTTAGATGCCAAGTTTCGGGGCGGCCCGCATATTCGGATATGATCCACAATTAGGCCCACCTGGATCTATCAACGGGCCTTCCGAGCAACCCGAACCGTGGAGGGTTACAAAGTTGGTGTTATGCCCGTGCTCGTGGTGTTATTTAAGAATGGAGAGAAACAGCTGCGACACAGATTGGTTTCAATCACTTAATTCTCATCAATTTTCCCACCAACAAGTTCTGATCGCCTTCACCCACTCCGCCTGATTTTTTCCAATCTCTCAAGCTTCTCATTTATGAATCCCATCTCTCTCTCATGAATCCCGACTCCCCTCTCTCTTTCTCTCTCTAGAGTTTGATGTTTGCTTCTTCTGGGTTCATCCTCTTCGGAGCTCAACCCGACTTCGCTGGCTTCAATGGAGTTTTAGACAGCTTCCATAGCTTTTTCTTGGATGGGTTGTTTTTTGCTGTTCTGTTCCGTTGTCGTTCTGGCGATGTTCTTCAGACCATTAGCCTGTCAAAACCTTAACAGCGATGGCTTCTTTATCTCTGAGTTTCTCAAGAAGATGGGCTTCTCCACTTCTGCGAGTTTCAACTTCTCTGCCACTGTTTGTTCTTGGCCGAACGTTCGCTGCGATTCTAATGGAGAATTCGTTGTCGGGTTTTCTGCTTCTTGTTTGGGCCTTTCCGGTCCGATTCCTGACACCACCATTGGAAAGCTTGGAAAGCTTCAGTCTCTGGATCTCAGCAACAATGAAATCACTCGCTTGCCTGCAGATTTCTGGAGTTTAAGCTCACTGCGAAGCCTCAACCTTTCTTCGAATCTGATTTCTGGGCCTCTTCCGAATGACATCGGTAATTTAGGGATGCTTCAAAGTTTTGACATTTCAGGCAACAAATTTTCTGGCGGGATTCCGGCCACCATAAGCTCCCTTGCGACTCTTCGGGTTCTGAAATTCAACCGGAACAGCTTTGAACTGAGCATTCCCGCCGGGATTTTGAAATTACGATCTATTGTTCTGATGGACCTTTCTTCGAACAATTTGACTGGTTCTCTCCCTCCGGGCTTCGGTGCTGCATTTCCAGAACTCAGGAGCTTGAACCTCGCCGGAAACGAGATTCAAGGCCGGGATTCTGATCTCTCCGAACTGAATTCAGTTACTTCTCTGAATATTTCCCGCAATTTCTTCCAAGGGTCAGTGATGAGTTTGTTCAAAACGAATCTGGAGATGTTGGACGTGAGTAGAAATCAGTTTCAAGGCCACATTTCTCAGGTAGAATCGACTTCAAAATACGATTGGTCTAGCTTAGTTCATCTGGATTTGTCTGAAAATCAGCTCAGTGGAAAGATTTTTCAGATTTCAAATCGAGCCCAGAATTTGAAACATCTCAATCTTGCACATAACAGATTTTCAAGACAGGAATTCCCTGAAATCGGGTTGCTTTGGCATTTGGAATATCTGAATCTGTCAAAAGCTAGTCTTGTTCTTCATCTTCCTAGTGCAATTTCACATCTTAGGAATTTGGAAGTGCTCGATCTTTCGTGGAATTATCTCTCCGGCAGGATTCCGGCGCTGAGCGTGAAGAATCTTAAGATTCTCGACCTTTCTCACAACAATTTCAGTGGAGAAATCCCAGAACAAATCGTTGAAAAGCTCCCATCAATGGAGTTTTTCAATTTCTCTTTGAACAACTTAACTTTCTGCGATTCGAAAATCCCATCTCAGACTCTCGAATCGGCTTTCGTTCAGTCGACAAATCTCTGCCCATTTGCTACAAATCCAAACATCTTCAAGAGAAAATCTCACAGACGCCATATCCTGAAGCTCGCTCTAGCGTTAATCCTCTCCATCCTCTTCGTCTTCTTCCTCGTCGGATCGCTGTTCTTGGCAATCCACTGCAGAAGAAAAACCAGAAAATGGGTTGTAAAGAAGCAGACCTCTTTCAAAGAAGATCAAAACATTTCCGGCCCATTTTCTTTCAACACGAATTCAACGACATGGTCAGCCGACATCAAGCACGCCAATTCAGTTCCGGTGGTGATATTCGAGAAGCCATTGTTTAACATCACATTTGCAGATCTATTATCGGCGACGACGAGTTTCGATCGAGGAACTCTTTTGTCCGACGGAAAATTTGGCCCGGTTTATCGAGGATTCCTCCCAGGTGGAATTCAGGTGGTCATGAAAATCTTAATCCATAACTCTTCTCTACCCGACGAAGAAGCTGCAAAAGAACTTGAATATCTTGGAGGAATCAAACACCCTAATCTTGTTCCTTTGACCGGATATTGCTTAGCCGGTGATCAGAGAATAGCCATTTTCGAATACATGGAGAATGGTAATTTGCAGAATTTGCTCCACGATTTACCCCTCGGCCATGGAATTCGAAAAATCGACGATTGGAGTGCAGACGATTGGGAAGAAGATGAAAACGGCATCAACACCGTCAGCTCGGAAGGGTCATTGACGTCGTGGAAATTCCGGCATAAGATCGCCCTCGGCACCGCTCGTGCTCTGGCGTTCCTTCACCATGGATGCTTACCTCCGATCATACACAGAGACGTGAGAGCCAGTAGTGTTTATCTCGATAGTAACTTAGAGCCGAGACTCTCAG
This sequence comes from Begonia fuchsioides, assembly GCA_003255005.1. Classification (NCBI taxonomy): domain Eukaryota; kingdom Viridiplantae; phylum Streptophyta; class Magnoliopsida; order Cucurbitales; family Begoniaceae; genus Begonia; species Begonia fuchsioides. The sequence goes on from QAOC01034157.1 coordinate 144,645, forward strand.
ATTTTGGATTGGCCAAGGCTTTTGGGAATAACTCGCCGGGACCATCTGGGTACGATCCACCGGAGCTTTCCTCGCCGGACAACGAATTTCCGTCGCAAAAAACCGACGTGTATTGCTTTGGCGTGGTTCTACTAGAGCTAATGACGGGTAAAAAAGCGCAAGGAGACAAATATTCCGACGAGGGCGAAGAAAATCTGGTGAAATGGGTGAGAAAACTGGTGAGAGAAAACCTAGTTTCAGAAGCCATTGATCCGAAGATAATAGGAACAGGAACGGAAGAAGAAATGGAAGAGGGAATCAAGATTGGGTACCTTTGCACCGCAGAAACTCCATTGAAGAGACCAAGCATGCAGCAGATTGTCGGATTGCTCAAAGATATCGAGCCTTCTTCGCCACCATCTCTGTGAAAGAACTAGCCGGAAGTTCTTTATTTCCAATTTTCAACTGGAATCCGCGCCGGAGATTGGTGTCTCCGGCGAAACGATCGTACAACCGGTTGTTTTTGGCTTAAATCTGAGTCTCTGGTGGTATAGGATTTAGGATTCCTCTTTTAATTTCAATCCATAAACCCTTACAAAAATAAAAAAGGAACATGACTCCATGAAACCGAACTAAACCTACTGGATCGAATCCTCAAATACAACACAAACTAAACGATTCATTCATTATAATCTTTAAATTTTAATCACTATTGGTTGAGCCAAGAACACAAACTCATCCAATCTAATGACAGAAAACTCACTTGGGATTCTTGGAACTTCCATAAATATATGAAGCAAATCCCCAGAAAGTGACAACTAGCGACAGAATCTTGTACCCGCTCATCGGATCTTTCAGCAAAATAACCGCAGCAATGCTGGTGACTGGAACCCGAGCAGCGTTGAGAACTCCGGCGAAGACGGTGGAGGCCAAGAAAAGAACAGCAGTTCCTCCTTGAACTCCAAGCTGGCAAGAAATGGCAGCCCATACAAGAACTTGAATGTACGAGGACTTCCCACCACTGAATTTCATGGCCTCGGCCTCTATGCCCTCAAAATCTTTGCTCAAAACAACTCCAATCGTGGTGAAGACAAAGGCGAAGAAAGTGACCATTACTTGCTGCTCCAACACGACGTGGAACGACCTCCGGCCAAGATACTTAACGAAAAGAAGCTCGGAGAGAGCGAATATCAGGCCATGAAGAGCGGATGCTAGAATGTCCCACATGAAACCCATTATATATTGGTTTTCGGTGATTCCATCGTATCGATCGGAGTTCGAATCGAGACCGATAATAACGACTGCAACTGTAATAACCACGACTGCGTTTATAATTGAAGCATTCACACGATTCTTGACTAAAAAGTACCCGAATAATGCCGAGAAAACGAGCGAAGAAGACGATACAAGCGAAGCCGTGGAAGCCGGGAGGTAGGCGTATGCATAGGCGTACATGAGATTATCGGCTGCACTCAATAATCCGAGCACCATATACGAAATTAGAAGCTTAAAAGTCATAGGAGTTGGGAGTGTTTTGAGAATGATATAGGTGGGAATTAAGAAGGCGGCATTTATAGGCCATGCAGCCACGGCCACCCACGATATTATCCATTTGCTGGTGCCGCCGTCTGAGTAATAGGCCCTCGAGAGAAGGCTATTGGCCGGGAATCCGACGAGCATGGCCAAACTGCTTAAAGTTAGAAGAATCCAATGTGAGATAGGCTTGGTTTTTAGTGATTCCAAAGCCTTTTCTGCGAAGATGGAGATTTTTTTGAAGCATGAAAGCGGCGATTCGGATGATGGATCTTCCATGCTTTCCCCTACACGAAGCAATAATCACGAGTCGAGTCAAGCAGAAGTAGAATCAACGCTATTTTTCAAAAAAAAAAAAAAATTTAAACTCAAAGTATGATATATGTTTCTTATGAATAGAAAGTAATGCTACGTTTATCATCTAATTTTACAATATATCTTTACATGCTGACATGTCAATGACGAGTAATAATCAAGATAATTTACAAATCCATGAAAATAAAACAAGAGAAACACCAATTGATTTACACTGCTCAAGAAATAAAATTAGAAGACAAATCTAAGTTTACACCGAGAAAAAAACAAACTCCGGATTGTGCAGATGATTGAATTGTGTTTTGTAAAGTCTTGGAAACGCTCAATCTCATTAGAGATGGAGAGATGACAAAATGCATAAGAGAATATTTTGGAGTTTGATTTATTTAACACATATTGTTAGAAAAGGAAGAATCTAAATGAGTTTATTGCCGATGATTTTCAACTTTATCAAAACATGATTGCAGAAAACATGTCCACAAATTCAGACTACGAAATGGAGGAAACATTCTATTCCATCAAAATATATAGAACACCAAGTGAAGAAAATCAATAGAAAGTGCAACAAAAATCAGCAATTATAAATGATAAAACATAGGAACTCGCTAGATATGAAAATCGATGAAAAACCAATCGAAATGAGAACTTCTCCACTCTATATATGATAGAATTGAGCAAGATAAGAGTTTTAAATGCGAAAAAAATGGTCAACAGAGGTGGAGCATCATAGATTCTCCAAAGAACTCTGACAAGGGGATATGAAATTCAAACAATCGAAGAAAACAACCAGAAGGAATTATCGAACAAAAGTAGTGGAACGACAATGAAAATTCGAAAACCAAAATTTCATTTCATTATTTTCAAGCATAATTGCAGCACCCAAAGAAATCAACAGTTTTCACCGACAGTCGCAGAAACCCCATTTCAGTCTTTTCGAAAACATCGCTCCAATTAAACAGAAGAACAAATGACACAGTTCATCCACAGTCTACGCACCAGAGCTCAGAAGAAAAAAAAGCAAAAATGGGATTCAAGCTGGGGAAAATTGAGAAGAAAGTGAGAGAGACGAACCCGATTCAAGAAGTGGGTGATGCATGTAAGAGACCCAGAAAGCAGGAACTCGGTCTGTAAATAGGGGGGCGAGCTTCAGATCGTTCCAATGGCGGAATTGAGCATGCGAATCGTACTTCTGCGATTTTTCACAAAAGCCATCAATCATTAAATTGATTAATAATATCCAATCCAGGTATATTAAATGGTCGCGCTTTACAGGCATGTTTTAGTTAATTGTTTCGGAGAAATCCCTCGAATAACTTGCGTTTGAAAGTTGAAACTAGATGACAAGAGTGAATGTTGGCATAAAATATAATAAGCACATTTGGGAGACTCAAAGAGGTTGCCTTCTATATTAAAATAATTATTTTAATTATATTATATTTAAATACAATTTAACTACATAAGTCATAACACATTACATCAGCGTGTACGATAAAAAAAATAAGTTGAAAACGTTAACAATTATCGTGCAAGGACTCTTCTTGGGATACACGATGATAATCGGTATAAATATGAATCCAAAAAACCGGTGCTAAAATGGGTCAATCTTCCTGGTCTTGGATCTGGCAAAGGAGGTAATATCAGCTGTGAGAAGGTTCAAAGGATGCACATCGACATGGCCGGGGTCCGGTTTGGAACAATAAGAACCAAACGGCGACGGGATTTGGGATCGCTACGCTTGCCAGTGGGAGTTGAAGAACCCTTCCTAGATCTAAGTTTCCACACCATTTTGGTGAACAAATAAAAGAAGGATTTTTATCTTTAGGGATAAAGTTTGGGGGGGATGGAGAAAGTGATGGTCAATATTCGAAACGACAGAGATTCACAAACAACAGGTTTAGTCTTGTTCCTGATCTTAATGCTTAGAAAAACATGCCTAAAAGGGAAAGAGATTGAAGCCATTTTTAGAAACAATGATATTTGAATCATCATCCTACACTACCAACCCATGTTTCTCATCTGTAAATCATCAAAGTGTTTGTTCTTAATCAAGGCTCTACCACAGATCATGAAATACTAACTCGTTCGAGTCACTACATAAAAAGAAAGGCCAACTGATTGTGAATTCGATACCTTTTAGATGAGATTTTTGTTCCCTTTTGCTTTATAGGAGAATCAAAATCTGGGAAAGCCATGGAAATCAAAGAAAACAGGAAAGATTAACTCCTAATCTTGACTATTAATCACTCGGGCGATAGCATTTCTAGCCTCTTTGCACAAAGTATCTGGATTGGTTCCCTCCATCGGCTTATGAATAACCACTTTCACAGTTCCTGGATTGACAATGCCCTCCATTCCTGCAGGCATAATCTTTCCTGTTCCAAGAAGGGTGATCGGTACCACAGGCACTTTGACTTTTGCTGCAACGCTGAATGCGCCTTTCTACATTTTTGTAAAAGAAAATGGATGAAAAATAATCAGATGGAGTGATCCTAATTCATCCTTGATCACTATTTCTATGTGTAAAAAGATGAAAACATATGAAACAAAAGCTTTCACAATCATGATTTTCTGTTCTTTACTACGCTAAACCAAAAAATCTACCAGATATCTCTAAACCACACAGTAGATGAGTAACTAAGCTTACGTTTCCTGTACTTAAATGAATATTTTCATTCTACTGCATCTTAGCTTGACCTTAAGTCAACTGACATTTCTCAGCAACCAGCAATTCATACTGTTACCCATTAACCACTAAGCAAAACATCTGGCCATACCTTGAAAACGCCTAGTTTTCCATTCGTACTCCTAGTTCCTTCAGGAAAGAACAACACAGAAGTACCTTTTCTTACAAGATCCATGCATCGTTTTAGACAATCCTACAGGAAAGAGAATTTTTTTTATATCCAGCAGTTCAAGGTAGGATAATCGCTTTATAAGCACAAAATGAATGAATTATTAACATTTTGTTCCACTCATAAATCGACGAAGCAATGACATCAAAGATATTACCAGCTGGCTTCTGTTGTCCATGCGCTTCAAAGGAATAACTCCCAAGAAGATCATAGCCCAGCCAATAATGGGATAAAGAAATATTCCAGTCTTGCTGATGAACTTAAAGCTTCTTCCGAGAGTGAGAAGAGCATATATGTCAACAAAGCTTTGGTGGTTAGACACATATACAGCTGGAGTACCCGGCGGAGGCAGATTTTCCAATCCCTCAAACTTCACATTAAAAAAAGGAGTGACAGTTAAGGTTGCCCATATTTTGGCAATAAGATGATGGGCTTTTCTCTGGTATCGATCAAACAAGAGAACAAACGGATGCGCCACCAACATCAGAACAAAAAGAAAAATAGCAGTGACTGCAGTGACAGCATAAAAGCAAAACCCTCTAACTTTTGATCCCAATTTAAATTCTGCACTTTAGAAAGTAAAAAGAGACAAGACAAAAAAGGGTTAGATGATGTAAATAAATATTAAGTATCAAGTAAAAAAATATGTTTTTGGAGGAAACCTGATACTGTATACACGGGATGGGGAATTCCAGTTCCAGCCATTCCAGATCTGACTCTAGTGTTTCTGAAGGAATCGTTTCTGTCATGCAATCTACTGTGGTAAAGTTTTTTGGAACCCTCTTTTGAAGATAAGAAACACAAAGACAGATTTCTGTGTTGTATAGGAATACATGATCCATTTTGGGGAGCTGGATGCAATTTTGCAACGGAGAATCAGTAAAAATGATGTAGAAAAAGAAAAAAGCCACTCCATTTCACGTCTCAAAGCCCACGAAGCATTACTCACAAATACCACAATCTTACTTCAGATTTATAAAACATTAAGAAATCACAATAGTGATGTTTACCATATTCATTTCTTTTCTAACTTCAACCTTTTTAAAATCAACAAGAAATCAGTAAAAAATAATCCATAATTTCTAGCAAAAAGACACCTCCAGACGCTTGACAAACACAATCACGGTTTCGACTCATATGTTTCTACATTAATCAACAATTACACAGCCGGTAGTAGTATCTATGATGAAAATGTGGAGAAATTCATCAACGCAGATCATTCATCCAGGAATAAACTATATTTTTTTTTAAATCTAGAAGCAAGGGGGATTCACTTACTTTCATATGAAGTTCTTGTGGTAGTTTTCCTCTTTGAACAGCTACTACAAATTCCTTTTGACGCAAATTGCTGTAATAAAAAAACTGTAACAAACACAATCTCCTGAAGGAAATAGTGAAGCCATCGAAATCTGCTACACAATTAATTAACGTTCAGCTGACCAAGAACATCATTTTTTTTGGTTTTACAAAGATAGTTCTCAAGGTAAAGAAAACTTTCAATGGAGGTGATTTCATAAAAAAAGCAAACAAACAAATAGTTGACCTCATGTACCGTGAGGAGCGAAGACACAGCAGGAAGCCTAGTTTCCTCGCGACCTAAATTTCCAAACCCCGCGAAGTAAGGAATCACCAAACACAAACATAAAAGCAAAGAGTGGGAGGAGAGCCTACTGAAACGAATGGGTGGAAGATGCTGGCGAGTAAGAGAAGCGACCTCCATAGCTGAATCGAAGCAAAAAAAAAAAAAAAAAAAAAAANCGTGGTCGATTTAGGTTAAAATTAACCGGAATAATTGACGGAAGATAAAAATCGTATTTTCTTCATAGTTCAAGGTATTAGATTGAACGTTTTTTAGTTCGTTCTAATATCGTAATTTATCTCAGAGTTCAGGCCATTAAAAACATTTTGCCCCAAGAACAATATAAGTTACCTGAGGCATAATCTTATATAGAAAGAATAAAATTTATACTATATATGGATAAAATTTATATTACAACGTAAAACAGATAATACTGTACTGAAAGTATCAAAATATGTATCGTGGGTAGACTTAACGAGTCGTGACAAATAAGACGACTAGATTTTTTTTCATCTTCGATCCATTTTAGTTTGATTACTTATTGCATCATCATTACCATTCCCGTATAAAAACGTTGTTAGAATTCGCCCGTTCATATAATTGCTAGCGCGGTATGCAGCCAAACTCTTCTTGCTAAACAATTTCGTCGACATGTACTAGGCCAACGACAAGGTCAACCACATAGTTTGGTGAATACGAGGTCGTCCGATAAAAATAAACATTCAATCAAACAACACAATTGATCGATGAGTCTTCCAAGATCGATGAAAATATATTTTTCCAAACTCGACAAGGCCACTATGTTCGTGTGCATTAGTGCCACATCATCGTACAAGATTCTTCGTGCTTCTTCATGTCATATACACACACACACACACATATATACACGTATTTACGCATATGTCCCGAAAAATAAAAAATTCAATAAAGCAGGGCAACTACAACTAGATCTACAATCCCATAATGGAGAAGTGAAGGAAGATAAAATTGTAGTATTCCCTCTCAATTTTCTTCTCAGTAAATTTGCATAATAAAAGAAAAAAGAGAATTTTGGGTAATTTTGGCTCTCGATACCGACCAGTCTTATTTTAATCCGTCGCCGAGGCCAGGTGGCATCCCTAGGCTCTGAGCAAGATCACTCATTCTCTCCTTCATTGCCTGATATAACAAACCAGATTCATCAAGGACAAGACAAACATCCATTTATTTTCCATTCAGTCCATAGCTCATGAACAATCACACGACAATGGTCGGACAAAAGATCAGTTTTTTTTGTTATTTACGAAAAACGGCTGATGACACGATAAAATTCATCCGGTTTTCTCTAATAATGAAAAATTTAACCGATTACGATTATGTTTTTTCAATTAATGTTACAATGGATTTTGTAGTGCAAAAGACAATCCAAATAAGGACTGTAAATGAAACCAGATAACAATGGTGGCTTAAAATAACTATTGGAATAAAAAAAAAAGCTCGGATATTTAACAAATTTCAACTATGGATGAGCCGATTTGCTAATGATCCAAAAAAAAATGACAAATTTAGCTCAAAAATTTAGTTGCCAGCATTAGTCGTCTCGGAACTAATCGCAATTATCGTAAGTTTAGTTCATAACAAAACAAAGAAGATTCGGCAATCAAAAAAGCAGATAACCAATTCATTTTGTAACTCAGATTTGACTTCACGGGTAAAGAAAAAATATATAAAGAAGATAGAAATCTCACCAGAACACTCTTCTGGTGTGCATCCTTGTACGCTTCAGTGACTAAAAGAGAGAGTTTCTGCAGAAGCAAACAAAACGGCTGATTGTAAATATAGCTCGACGAGAAGAAAGATTAATGGATGAGATATAAAAAACGGGAGTGTTCGTTCACCTCCGCTCCTAATTCCATGGCAGCCTCCGTAATTTCGGTCCTAACCGGTTGTTGATTACCGGATAATGTTACCTAAAAATTCATTATCAATGATGAACACAAACAATTCAATTTTAGTTTCTTACTTTTAAGAACATTAGCACTTTAATCCATATCATCATTTTTATTAACCCCGTCTATATTCCCCACTATCTCTTCTACTTAGATTTCGGAGTCTATCTCTCCCTTGACCGAGTTTGAAGTAAGTAGAAATTAGATAAAAAAATTTAATTGGGTAAAAAAATTGCCGAAGATGTACATTTGTCAATAAAAAAATTAAATGTCCAATCTGTATATAACATTAAATGTTAAGATCAACTACGATGATTGATGCAATTAATATAATAAAATAGAAATAGTTAAATAAATAATTAATTGCAATAATTAATATCTGCTACACAAGCAAATAAGAAATAACAGTAAAAATATAGAATAAGCCTATTTTTATTGTTCAATTATATAAGAACAAAGCAGAGAACATCTGATGACAAGAAAAAAGAAAAGAACAGAGAGAAAGAAAGATACGATGATATACCTTAATTAGTTCCCCTTTACAATATCCATCAAACTCCGCTCTGAAAAAAATAGATAAAGAAAGAAAGCTCAGATTTCAAAAAGGAGAAACATGAGTTTGTATGAAAAAATCTCAATGCATTTTTCTTTTCTCTTACGCAGCAAGTTCCTTTTGCACGCGCACAGCCTCAACTTGCACTACCATTTGTGCTTTCTTTACAGTTTCATAAAGATTTTGCATGTTTCCAAGGATTCCTGCCTAAAAGAATAGACATGGAGGTAACATTAGTCCAACTAACTCTAATTTATGCTTTGCATTTTAAAATGGTATTGGGAAGGAAGATAGAATAGTTGCAACCGAACCATTAGAATCATTAAAAACCAAAGAAAAATCTAATTAAAATTTGGTGTCATTCACAACGGTTGCCTAAAAACTTCTTTTTGCACAAAATATACCTTAATCTTTTAGATGGTGGTTATTTGATCTCTTAAATCTATCACATGGAATGCACGTAGTAGACTCTTTCTTACTCTACTTCTAACGAAAATGATTTTATATGTTATAGACGTGATGATTTAACCATAGAACAAATCACATAGTTTTTTGTTGGGTCTAGTATGGCTTTTTGTTTGGTCTAAAAGTGGATTAGAATTAAAAGAAAGTCTATTATGTAATGAAATACAGGTTAATTGATGGAAAGAGTACATTTGTTGATTTAGAAAAAAATGAAGTTTATGTTGTTAAATGGTAAATAACTCGAAGATCTCCTAAAAGCTAAAATTCATGAAGAAGAAGAAGTACAATATACAACTATAAATTGTAACTCACGCACTCCATTTTAGTGAAATACTTCATCTCAAATACCTTACCTGACATAGATTCTTGTTTTGTACACACCTCGCCATGAATCCACAAACTATTAATTTTTAAAATTTATTTTTGGGATTTTCAAAGTCGTCTTAACCCCCTGATTACATTTTTCGAACACAAAATGAATCCCCTTTTGTAAATTTGATGAAGAAATTAACTCATTATCAAGAAGCAAATGAAAAAAGTTAGATATAAAACTAAAGAAAAAAAAGTAATTTTAGGTTTGCCTTCTTTTTCTACACTCTCATCTTGCATCCTAATGCAAATTTATTAGTGCATTAGTGCATTACTGCATTTAATGTAAAATTTTAATTATTTACATTTTTTTAACTATTACACAAACTAATGAATGACAGTTAACCTAATGTTACCCCAAAAAAAACAGAAAGATGACTCTTGGATATTTCTTCACAAAGTCTTTCTTATGGTATAAAAATAAGATGTTCCAAGGAGACAGAATAACGCTTTTTCACACAATCTTGACCCCACTGTACATTCATCATGCTTATGTTATCACGTGTGGCTGGCTGTTATATTATGATGCAAACTAACAAATACACATATATTGATCCAGTGTAAATAGCATTCCCTGGTTTATGACAAGTTTTCAGCATTAATTTCACCTATTTGATTTGTTTTTTCAAAAATATACTACTCCCACAATGGAATAATATCAAGTTTGTAGGATTATAGTGGCAATCAAGAATTGATAAATGTTTTATGTGAAAATGAGGTAAAAATTCTAAATGACATCAGTATTACTAAAGGACAAGCATAAATTAAACAAAATAACCTTTGAAGATCCATCATCATTGTTTTCCTTTTTCCCTCCAAATAGACCATTTACACGAAGAGATCTGTATCGCTGCCCAAATCTTTTATGGGCCGATCGAGATAGAAACTGTGTCTGTGTGCCAGCAACGCTTTGATGTGAATTTAACTCGCCTACAAATCAAAACAACAAGTCGATCAAAACAGTGCACTTTATGGTCAAATGAGATGAATCATATCACAAGTAACTATAAAATTTCTTCAAGATGTTATCACTGTCGGCATAGTGTGCATACACATAACTTTGCAAACCTTATTAGTCCCAAGCATACATTATCCAAGTGGGTATGAAAAAGAAAAACAAACCAATGTGGAAACAAACGAGAGAATATCCATAGATTATAACATAAGAAAGATTGATTCACTCAATCGGAGTTCCAAAAGGTCAAAAGGAGGGACTATTTGCAGAAAAAGATAAATTGTGTCATAATTAATAAATATTCATAAATTATCACATAAGAAAGATAAATTCATTCAATAAGAGTTCCAAAAGATCACAATAACTTCCCTTTTGCAGATTTGCTGAAGAATATATCAAACACTAGAGTACAGAAACTTCTGCTGAGTTTACGAATGCTTGAAAAGAAGAAAAAAGAAAAAAAGACCATTTTTTTACCTTACTACCATTTCGGTTCTTGAATACAGTTGGACAAAAAAGAATCTTAATAATAGATTATCACTTATCACCAACATTAAGAAAAGAGTTTCAATCCCAGAAAACCTAAATCTAAACCAACGAGTAACTAAGGACGAGCAAACCCGATAATTAGTGTTCTATAACCCCAAATTACATGAGCAAAAGCAAAGAAGCGTTTACAATGAGATGTTAAAGTGCTTCCATATAGCAGGAAAATAACACATACATCCGGGTAATCTAAATTTCCGGAGACTGTATTCAGTTCCCTTTTATCACAGCTACGAAGCAAATTCCAAGAGAAAATAGAAAATTACCAGGTCTTTTCCAGTCGGTGAGCCCTCGCAAGTTCAAAATCTGTCCAGTTAAAGATACAGTCGACGCCATTACTATAATTATGCGCCAGAGAGAGAAAAGGAAGATAAAATGGAGCTCTCCGGTCGTCCTCCTTAAAAGTTATTTCGTTTGTATTTAGAAAATCTATCATTTTCCTGAAAACTAACCTCAAAATAACCGAACTGAACCGAACCCATGTAATTCTTTCAACGGGTGAGGGAGGGTAAACGGTAATTAAAAAATAAATAAAGTTGCAGAGGGGAATCTTGATAAAAAAAAATTAGAAGAAAGCCATAAAAGAAGGTCGTCTGCTGCAGCTGCAGCTGCTGCTGCAGCTGCTGCTGCACTTGCAGAAAAACAGCGTCACCTCCATTTTATCTATCTACCCTCCACCTCTTTTTCCCTTCTCCCCATTTTCTCTCTCTAAAGTTTCCCCCTTTCTCTCTCCTCGCCTAGAGCAGACATCTACAAAGGCGAATGGAACCAAAGAAAACTCCACGCATCCCCATCTCTCTCTCTCTCATCGTCTTCAATGGCCCAGCTGGCTGAAGAAAAACCCAAAAAGAAAGAAATAATGGTGGGAGAAGAAGAAATGGATAGGTGTGTCTTCAAATGTCCTCCAACCAAAGAATCGCTTACCTTCAACAAAGCTCCTCCTCTTTCCCGCAAATACCCTTCTGCAACCCCCCTTCTTCGTCCTCCATTCCTCTCAAAGTCTCCATTTTTATTCACCCAGCTATGTGGGCTTTTTTGGGTTTTGATTGTCGCGGTCAGAGGGTATCTCAGAGAAAACAGGAAAGCAAGAACCTTCTCTCTCTTCCTTCGTGTTTATCCCTTCCCTGGTTCCTGCTTTTCCTTTCTCTCTCGCCCCGTTCTTCGTCGCTCTTGGTTTTCCCTTTCTTGATCGTTGTTCGCTGCTTTTCTCTTTGATCTGATGAAGAAACTGAAAGAGATTAATCCATATTCTGTTCTCGAGGACCCCAAGATCAGATTCAGGCATGAGAGTCTCTTACAAGACCTTGAGGATCTGCAGAAGGTATCGATTGAATTTTCGTCTGCTCAATAATTTTGGAAAATCAGTCTTGTGTTTTTGCTAGATCTGTTTATTTCATATCGCTGGTGATCCAATATGTTTGCTTGATTAGGTTCTGGTTTAGTGTTATGCATTATAACTTTAAAAAGATCATAGATCTTCATCAAATGAGGCTGTTAAAAGAAAGGGAAAGCTCTTTTTTGATCTGTTAATCAAATATTATTTATTATTTGTTCATCTTCATCCTCTAGGATTGGTTTATGCATTTGCTGTAGAATGTTTTAGATACGTGTGCTTAATTGGCTTTTTTGCTCTGTTTTCAATAGCAGATGAGCAAGGAACAATTGAAAACAACTTATTCAAACTAGCTTTTAAAAACTATTTTGTTCTTCTTTTGTTTTCATTATGAAGTATTTCTGTGAACAACGTTTGGAACTGGCATTTTCTAAACCTAGTTTCCAAACAGAGTATATTATGCGACAAATACGCTATTATTTTACGAAGATCTAACAATATGGACTTAAATTGCTAAGATCCCATTAGTTCGCCGTGTTATTTGCACGAAAGAAGACCTAATCGTTCTTTAAATTTTATTTGCATGAAGCTGGAATTCTGATCGATTATAGGTTCTAAATTCTCAGCTTATGAGCAATTGCATCATTTTATAGGACACAGAAGTCATGAAAAAGAAGCTACGAATAATGAAGCAGAAAAAACATATCCTTTCGGCCGAAGTCGGGTATAATTTCTTTATTTGTTCATTTGATGAAGTAATAGAAGGAATCACAATTTCTCTTCGACTTTCAGGTTCTTGAAGCAAAGATACAAATATTTGAAGAGTAATCCGAATTTCACTCGTCGTAAAAGTGTCAATGATAAGAAAGGGAAGAGTTCTTTGAAAAAGCAAACTCTTGCCCCCTCGACGACTAAAAAGGAGAAAAAGACTTACAAAGGAACTGAAACTCCGATCTTCGGAAGAGGATTCACTTCTTTAAAAGCCTCAAATTTTGCCTTCAATCAAGGCAAGAGAATTCATGGTGGTAGTGAAGCTGGAAAGCAAGTTCTCCCCCCGATTTTCGATTTGAATCAAGCTTCGGTAATCGTCGTGATAAAGTTTTTTGAATCCTTTCGAAGCATCTGACAAAACATTTGGTTAATTTTTTCGATTGTTCTTCGCTGTAGGCGGAGGAAGAGGAGGAGCTTCAAGCGGTTGACGAGCTGCCATTGAAGATCGAAGAAACAAAGAAAATCTATTTGAGAGTGGAAAATGGTGATGAAAATCGGACCGAAATGAAGATGTCGATCTGCCGGAGCTCCGGGAATGGACAGAGGAGAGTTGGGAAGAGGAAGATTTCATGGCAGGATCAAATGGCTTTAAAAGTATGATTTGGAAGATTCAAATACTGAATATCTGTGTCCAAAACTCTCAAATTTTTTGAAGTTCTTCATCTGTAAAGAGAAATACAGCATTTTTAGTATTAAATATACTGATTTCAAGCTACTAATTTTGTATATATTTCAAAATTTCAGTAACCTGAACTTGGGTTTGTTCAAATGTTCTACAAGCTTTATCAGCAATCCTTCTTCACAGACTGCAGCCCAGAAGAATTCAAGCTATCATCCACTTCATCTTCTCTCGTATCCGGTTTTGCTTCCATTTTCGAGCACGAAGAAGCAACCGGTTTCAGAGATGGGAAATCGGTCGACTTTTGGGAATCTATTTTCTGGGTTCTAGCTTTTTCTTTGGCGATGTGCTTCTTCCCTCCAAAATGATCGTTCAACCCATTTTCATTCGTCGTCCAGATATTGCAAAGCTCGCACCTCCATTCTTGGACAACCTTTACTTGCTTTGCTTTCTTTTTGAACTCGAATTCGGCGGTCTCACCATTCTCCTCTTCCACTCTTGCTCTTCGTTTCTTCTCGAAGTGAGTTTGGTTTGGCTTGGGCTGATTATTGACCACATTCAATCGTAATATCAGCAGAGAATTATGGGTTAAATACTTGAAGTAAAAGTGTTGAAATCGGCCAGACAAAGATGGAATTAGGTGTTCACAATCAATGCTGTTAAAAATTAGGAATTTAATTTGCTTCGGTTATGTCGAACCGAACCAATAAAAGCCGAACAAAAATCTAATTTAAAAATGGGTTTTTTAGCGGCAATAAATGCGTTACTGATTTTGTATTATTATCTATGTTACGTTGTTACTTATTTAATATATTGTTTTAATAATTTATTTGAATTCCCAAAAAAGAAAAGTTTCTATTTTTAGCAAACAGGCAGATGCCTAGAGGCCAGACTAACCAGAACGATCAACTTTTCTTTGCTTCCCTCCGATTCCCGCTTCAGAATGCCGGCGTCGATCTCCGCCTTACGAGGCGACGGAGCCATATTAATGGCGCTGAGCTCCTCCGGACGAGGCGACGGAGCCATGTTAAAGGCGTTGAGACCTAAAAGGGTGAAACAGCTCTCGGGCGGCAAAACCGGCGGCGCTTCCAGTAAGAAACCCAGGCCGTTTGCTCTTCGCATCGCCATTTCTCTCTCGATCATCATCTCCTTCCTCACCTCCTCTTCCAGTCGCAGGGTCCGCCGCCAGCGAATCTCCTTCTCGATCATCCATACTAGTCTCTGCGCTTTCTCCAGCTCAAGCTGAAGCGCGGCGTCGCTGAGGTTTCTCATCGTCGAATCGTCAGCTGAAACCTGAAAATATTTCCTTACAAAGAAGAAACCAGAAGAGAGGATCAACTTTTTATCATCACCAGTAGCATTTGTGTATTGGCACAAGAAAAAAACCTAGAAAATACAGTTTCAGATCTTCTCCGGATCCAAACGCGCAATCAAATAGAAACCGAAAATGTTCATCTGGATTCAGAGAAAAGGCGGAATAAGATTAGCTCTTACTTTTTAGAATCAACTTATCGAATAAACAAAAAACAACATATTCTCTTTCGCTTTTCAAAATGGAATCACGTCTTTCGCGTTTGACCCCATTTTCTCTCCGCTACGAAACTGATAAAACACAGCACCGGAGCTTCAAAATCTTCAACAGCTCCAGCGAGAGAGAGGGAGTATGAATTTTGAGCTTTGAATCAGCAAGATCTCTGGCATGCCATTTTCGCTTACCAGGTGCTTCTTCCCGTCGTCTGATCGGAGTAGCGTGGATGGTTCATTGCCTAGGGCTTTTATCCTCAAATGATTCGGCGTGAATCGCATGCGCTCGTCAGTGGAGGTTTTAGTAGGAAGTAAGGGATCGAGTGATTAATTATCCTAAAAATCCTAAACTATGTCATTATTTCAAAAATGGCCCTCAATTATTTTTATTTATAAAAAAAGTTAAACCATCATTATTTACAAAATAAATCTTAATCTGTCACTTGAAAGTTGAAATGTGTGCAAATCACCCTCCAAAATAGACGAATTTCGCTCCACCATGGGCGTAGATGTGATCATCCATGGTCAAATTTTGATCTTAAAATGGGTATAAATTATAAATAAGAAAAACTATTTAGAAATAATTAAATTATTTTGAATTTTAATATAGTTAGTAATTTGTCAAGATATGAGAATTAGATTTAAGCTCGGTCTTCGACAAAAACAAAAATAACTAATTAAAAATATCACAGGTAAAGATAAAAAATATATATATATATATATATATATATATATATATAAATGTTAAGATAATATATAAATAATTAAATTATAATAGATAATAAATTTATATTTATTAATTACTTGGAGGAGGCCTCGTCAATTGATTATGCCTTGATCGTGCAATTGCGGGACCCACCAGGTTCAATTTGTTCATTATAAATTTTATAATTGTCCAATTAATGAATACCGTATGATATAAAATAGGTTGACTGTAAAATATGCATAAATGATTTTTAGGAAGTTTAATAAAATTATAATTTTGAGTAGAATAGTGGAGCCGGGAGAGCTGAGAGAGGGTTGTGGAAAGCTTCGTTTTTTTATCATGGAGTCAATCAATGTGTCTACTCTTCTTCTTTTCATCTTGATTCCAAAGGCGATTCTCTCGCCCTCAGGTCCCCCACACCTCTGCCCGACAGTTTGTGAAGAAATTAAATCATAGTGACTCAGCGACTCAGAGATGAGAGGCTCGTACCTGTTGTCACAAATAACTACCACACATTGGAGGTAACGACTCACACACTGTGACAACGTAGACTTCGAACTGTGATTATTAATTCTAAATCTATCATTCCAGAATCAACTGAGCTAATACTTATCATCTTCTTACTAATTATTAAGACTCTCTCTCTGTATTTTGGAGCGGTTGAAAATGGTGTCTCACTGTGAAATCATGTGCGAGATTCTCATCACAATCTCGATTGACGACTGTTTGAGAAACCCGTTATAACTACTCTGGTGAGTTGACATTTACCCTTAACTTAATAATTTAAAATTACTTATTCTATAAAGTATTATTAGGTGTAATCAAATCTTCTACTAAATCTAGAAGAATAGATAAACCTAGCTTATTTTTCATTATTATTTTGTCAGTTTTACTTTTCATCGTATAAAAAATTGTTTTATAACATTTTTTAAAATATATACTTTTGTTTTAGAATAGTATACGTATTTACATGTTTTGTGTGATCAATTATGTGCAATGATAATGAAAAATGGATATATTTGTATAAGTGTTCGAGTTAAATCCAAATTCGAGTTAAATCGAATTCATATCAGTTACAAGTCGAAAGTCTCGTCAGGGCCTAATTTAAAAACACATCCAGCTTCAAACTCCAAGATCATCAAAATTTCTTGGCCTATCCAACTAGTCGTCTAGTAACACGGTTAAATAGGATTATAAGCAATTCTCCGGTCAGTTTTTCAGCTCCGTGCCCCGGCCCTTTTGTCGAAAAACACAAGTGAACGATTTGGATCGAGCAGCAACTGCCATACCAAATGAAAAATATATTTCATTGGCAAACTATAGACGGTAAATACGGATAAACATTGGCAGATGATATTTAGTATTCAGCACTAATCACCTCCTAGTAACATGTTTGTTTGTGTGTAATGAAGATCAGCAGTAATTTACACACAAATGTCACGTATTCATCTTTTGTTAGTGCATCAAAAGGAACTTCAAACACTTGGTTATGGATGCAATTTTTAGCTCACAACACAAATTTTCGATTAGAAATAAGCAAAATATAAAAAAAAATATACAAAAACATGGAGGGATTCATCTTATACTTTTTCTCGAATATTCGTCCTCAACTTTACCTTCTACATTTCACTAAGTCACCGTTTTCCTCTTCATTAAAGCTCTATCGAAAAAAAATATCAAAAAAAAAAAAACTACATAGGGAAGTGAGCACCTGCCTCCTCGGAAAGTCAGAAATGGTGGGGCAGTAGTTGTTGATGTTGTTAGCTTAGGAGTCGGTCTCGTCAGAGACGTGGTTATCAAACGTCCAAGAATGAGTTCTGTTTTTCAAAAGCTTGCTTCATTTGTATGAGATGTGTTCTAAGACTGGTAACTTCTACCTGGGTTGCACAGTAAAGAACAATATATATCTTAACATATTTCAAAGAATAAGCCCTTTTTTCCAATTGGAGGGCTAAAATGTTGTTCCCCACACGAATTGCTTAATGTTCTAAGATTTGCATCGAACAAATTCAGTCATGTTTGTGAAACCATAAAAAATGAAGTCGAACAAAATGAACAAGTGTTCTAACCTGCATAGCCGTCATGGAAGCCAATAGTCCTTCACATTTGGTGAGCATGGTCTTTTCATGTGATGCTACAGCAGAAAGTTTAGAAATTAAAATGTTCATTTCTTCCGCCTGCAACATCCATAATTAAGGGGATGGTTATTGCCAGGTCAAGCATTCCTACAGTTTGGAAAGTTATCGTGAGTGATGATAAAACACAGATTTACAAGGCATCTGCCTGAGTAAACCGTGGAGAAGCACCACCCAAATTGTAAATAATGCAATGTTTATATCGAATATGAATATCCCCAGAAAAGGAGAGTTTAAAAGAAAGCTATTCTTCATAGTTAAAAATAAATACATATTATGTGAAATCAAACTAGGAAAGCAAATTGTTTACATTCAATATATCTCACATATAGCATCCCTCAAAAAGAATCTACACATCCTAACTCAAAGTCAAGAAGACAATGCTAGATGAGTGTTAAAGTGAAAAAAAAAAAAGCATGGAGAAGTGTTAACTCATTGCAATATTCATCCTAATACTCACCCTTGAAAGCAAAGAGCAAATAGAAGATCCCATTGCTTGCATAACATCCACAGCTGAACAGATAGCACCTTTTAGAGAATCAACATCTGCCTGCAAAGGTAAATATGATTTTCATCATTTTTTGTGAAATCATGAAGCCCAACCTTTATTGTAGAAAAGGACAAGTCATGAAGTGTACAACTAACACACTTTTGCTCCTCCATTAACTGGGATGCGGAGGGTGCATGCCTCAAGGTCTTTCACAGCCACTGATAAAGAACTGCCATGGTCTCTCTCAAGCTCAGCCCATTCTTCAAGATGGGCTAACTGAATCAATCATGGTAGATAGAAGCTATTAGATAATAAATGACCAAGTTAAAACCTACTAAAGACTGACAAAACTTTCCATATTCCTGTAGGAGAAAGATCAATAAATGATACATTCATCAAATTGTAAGTTTAATGAAAAAATTTACCTATTACAACATAATAGAATTTAAGAAAAAATCGAGACGGTACAAATAAATAGATATAACTAAAGTAAAGAACTTCTCATTTGAACTACTCTTGGACCTGTGTCTACTTAAGTACAATCAAGTTTCTCCCCATCACAATCCTGTTTCTGTTGCTTAATTCTGTATAACTAAATGGACTATGTTTAACCAAGTAAATATAATTCTTATTATGGGTATAGATCATTAATAAAGGAGCCTTAGAATCAAGTAGTTGACAACGATAATTAACTATGAACAAAAATGCAAAAAAGTCAAGGAACCCAGCTTCAGTTTAAGATTGTGTTTGATTTGTGATATTTCCTTTAGCTAAGTCACTTTAAAGCATAATCCATTAGCATTTATATAAATTTTCAATACACTTTTCTTTTCCTCCATTGAGTATAACTTGCTAAATAATAGAAGTTCCCCTCCACTTTCCCGTATGTCATATTCAAATTGGAGTATGAATATTTATACATACAAGAAACAAAGGTAACAAACCACACTATAGATACACTAACGTTCCTACATGCGTCTTGATAAAGAAGAAAAAGAAATATTATAATCCTTCCTTTCAACAGGATTTTAAATGTAGACGTATCAATTCCACTACTTTTTTACTCTTCCCTTTTCCTTAAAAACAAAACTCGTAAATAACCACCTCCCCTCCCCTTCAATCTTTTGATTAACAGTTTCCAACTATTGGTTTAAATCAACTTTTTTCCCACAATCAATGTAATATAAAAAAGCAGTGATAACTTCCTCGTTGCTGGAGTCCCCTTGAAAAAGCCACTCAAGTTCCCTAAGTTCATATTCCATATCGAATTGTTTCAATATTAGAAAAATACAAAATGCCTAGTATGAATCGCATCAACAACGCCCTGAGCAGTAAATCAAGAGGCTGGCAGTAATTTTATAACATATTAACAAAAGAAAAGAAATTACTTGATCGTTCAAAAATGACTTCAACTTAATATCTAGCTTCAGCTGTTGGAAATTAATGCTTTTACTGATTACTGAATCCCATAGATCAAGGGTACTCTTGCACACGTTGTATAAGGTTCCCTGCACAATGCAGGAAATAAACTTAGATCAGATATAATTTGTATCTCAAAAAAGTGTGTCCAAATAACATCATCTACGAGCAGAAAGAAAAAAGGACGCACCATGAAATTATTATTGAGCTTTATCTGCTAGTGCAAAAAATGAAACGTGAAAGTAAAAACTCCCTAGAAGAAAAACTGCTATACCACAGCACTTCAATTCCATTTTAAGTAAATAGTAAACAGTGGCACCAATTCTTATAATATTAGATTTAAACATGATGACAAGCAATGCCATGGCAAAAAACTTATATGACGCTAAACATATACTACACTGAAACAAAAGATATTGAGTACGATAAAATGACACAAACCAGAATCAATCCTAAAAAAGCTCAAGTTCATGTCAGACAAATATCAAATCTACCTCAGCAGTTACTTCTTGAATATGAAGCACAGACTGTGATTTTGCATTAGCAAATCTCCACTGTAAATGTCTATTATACAGCAGCTTCAGCTGATGAGCATCTTCTATATAATTTGCTCCATTTTTCCCTTTCTTCACATCCGCAATGAAAGTGAGCACAGAAGTTGTATTGATAGATTGACTAGTGGATGCCATTATTCGAGATGGACTGACTCCACGTGGAGGAGTTGATGGCCGAGAACGTGATGGACTGACTCCTCTACTGACTGAAGCTGGAGTAACTGAATTTTTACTGGGGGATGGTAGACGAGATGCTGGTGCAGATGAAAAATAAGATCTTACTGCAGAATTTATAGCTGCTCGGTCTTCTGATCGAGTAGAAACGAGCTTCCCAAAATCTGGAAGAACACTTCCGTCCATTGAATATACTTCACAGCCTCCTTTGACGCTTTCACTGGAATTACTAATAGATTTTTGTAAATATTCGCCAGTTGAGTCAGATGCTGTTCTCCTCAAAGAAGATGACACATTTCCAGGAAGTGATGTACTCAAAGTTCGGATTGGTTTATCAGTGAGATCCACACTTCTACTTAATGAATTAGATGACACTTTTCCACCCATTCTAGGCCATCTATGTTGAGCTAACAATCGGCTATGTACCCCATCCACTGGCTTAGAATTTTCCGATTGATCAGGCACAATCTTTCCCTTAACAGGACTTCTCTTTCTCTCCGGGGTAAGCTTTCGTGGGGCAGATGGAGTTTCACCCAACTTATGCGCCACATTGGAAGATGGCCTCAATGTTCGATCAAGAGGTGCTGTTGGGACTGGTTTGTCCTTCTTACTAACCGGAACAGAAATCGCATCAGACTGAAATGAAACACTCAAGCTTCGCATTGTGGAAGGCCATAAGCTCTCTGGTCGACCGCCAACAGATGTCCTTCTTAAGGTGTCTAAGGCCAAATCATGGACTGGTGTTGATGGACTTGGTGGAGATGGAGGCGTGGATGGCCGCTTCCTTTCTGCCGATTGGGCTCTTTTCTGAACCAAAGGAGAAGTGGCAGACACTGGTCTAGATGTATGTGGTGATATGCAACGCCTAAGGCCAGAGGGCGTTGATGGAGAAGGTGATTTGTACCTAGAACTAACTTCCCTCGTTGGAGCGCGCCTGGTGCTGATTGCATTGTTCTTTTCCGGAGGAACTAATGGCAGTCTAGTCGTCACCTGGGCTGCATGCTTTCTTGACAATGCTGATTCGTACACATCCATTAACCCGATCAAAATCAGACCACATCCTTCATATCATAGAGCCCCAAATACAGATATCATGTATCCAACTTTCTATGGAATGACGCCAGCTATGAAAACGATCCTGCTTTTCCTACGCATCAATTCTGCAATGAAATGCACGACGAAAATTAAACCATAGGGCTGAGATGATTATAAACGCTGGAAATTTTCCAATAAAAAGAGCTAAAAATCGAAAAGCATACATCTTTACAGCAGAGAGACAGAATTGTGGCATAAAGAAATACGAATCATACCGGAATTATGCAAATGGGTTAGTTATTTTATCTTTGAGAATCGAGATGAGTCAGAGAAAATTGCGGCAACTGCCACAACGTGACTGAACAGTAACTCTTAACAAACGCGGGTGGGAAAGGTAACCCACAAGTCGCATTACAGGATAGGAGTTTCCCAATGATTCGTGGAAGACTGGGGTTCTTGGACTGTAGAGCTTGAATGGGAGAGAGTGCGTGTAGAATAAGAAAGGGAAGGAGGCGTAGGATAATCGATTGTTTTTAATGGCTTTTGCCTGGCTTTGAGTTCCTCTCACAGGAATGCCCCGGTCGGCTGGGGTGGAAATGGGGTTCCCTTAAACACGCCCAGCATCGATCCGATCCTTCTCTCCAAACTCTTTTTCATAATTCCATGAAAGCGATTGCTTCACTTGCAGAAGAAAGCATGCTCTCTCTCTCTCTCTTTGGAGATGCTCATATGGTGGTCATATTCACCGGTAATGGAGACCCACGTGCAAGTGCGAACGAAGATCGAATGATCGATCATTGTCCACAAAAATCGACGGACGGAATTCAAGCAAAAAGAAAATAAGTCGACTAGACGTGGATGAATCAACTATTCAACACTTGCGTCAATTTCTTTGTAAGAGATTCAACGATCATCTGCTTTGTCTGTCTGCAAACCTATATTCCACAATCAATTGGCGAACAGAAAACGAGGAAGTTCAGATAAAAACTTCAGCATTGTCATTCAAACAAAAAAATCGATAATCTAGGTCTGACAAATCACATCTTCGTGACACTGTTACTGTACAACTTCAGTATCTCTTCCTGGGTGACAGTCAGGTTTTCATTCGGTGATCTATGCGCGAAAAAATACAGAAAAATTCATTCCGACCTCCCAAATATAAGTATGTAAACACTGATTACTCAAATCATATCGAAGAAAATGTAAAATGTATCAGTTAAAATTGTGTATAATCAATGAATAAAACCTATTGTAAGTACGGATCCATTTGATTTTATCAAGAACTAAAATGGAAAATTTTCGTACCGTTATGATTGATCGCCAACGAACACTTGCAATTGCCATCACCACAAACATAAAAAACCGCAGATAACTTCAGAAATCCACCGCAATCCAAGCGAATCAACCTTCCCCAACATCTTCAAGAGCAGAGATCGCCGGAGACGGAGCGGAATAATGAACGGCGTTGGACTTTCTTCGCCTTAGTTTCTGGTCCGAGGAATTGGGGAAATGGAAGAAAATTGGAAAGACAAATAAAATATTATAAACGGTTTCGGTTGAGTGGCCAGGTGTGGGGCCGGGTTGCCGGGGGAGGGAACTGGGACTGGGGTGGGGACCACTGCTCTTTGTGCCACTACTTTTTTAAGACTGTGATTAATCACACTAATCATCATCTTTAGTTGCTAATTACCTTTGCTTAATTACTAACTAGCTTTCATTATATGACGAAATGATAACACTTAATTAAGCTTGGAGTTTATTTCATACTTTGGAAGATTCTAGATATATATTTTTGCTTAATTACTAATCATCATCTTATCGTCATTTAATAAACCTATATAACACAACATGCAAGGACTGTTTTTGTTTCTAATTCCAACCCGGTTTTAGACCTCACAAAAAATGGGTTCGATTTTACCGAAAGTAGAAGAATTACAACACGTGTTCCAAATATATAATTAAACTCCACCTTCTATTTTTATTAAATTATGAATAAGATCAAAGAGAAAATAATAAATTGACATTTCTCGTCCGAAACTTAATTTAACTAATAATTATTTATTAGATTTGCCATGATTTGGACTCGTATTTACCATCTTCTTTTTACAATAATATTACGACCATATTTTTATCTTTTAATATGACTCGTGACATGATATTTATCAAAATAGTGTAGTTCATATGATAAATTATAACAGGTTAATATAAATCATTAATTTCATAAATTAGCGAGTACTAGCAAAATTAAAATATGAAAATTGAGGGCAATACCTTTTTGTAATAATAAATAAAATAATAATAATTATTAATAAATTAAAGCATGATTATGATAAATAAGTCATAAACAAATAGTTGCAAGTAACAAAAAAGTAGCCCGCACGAGAATAACTCAGTTGGCTCAGAGATGGTAGATTGGGTACAAGAGTCTAGGTTCGACGTCTGCGTTGTCCTAGTGTGAGATTTGTTACCTCCAATGTTGGAGTAACTCATTGGGATATCATGTAAAAGTCTCTTATTTCTAGACCGCTGAATCACCGTGATTTAACTTTCTCACAAACTGTCAGGTCGGGGTGTGAGGGCCTAAGATGGAGAGATTTCGCTTTGGGTAAAGTAACAAAAAAAAAGTAGAGCAAAACAAAATGATGGGCATTCATGTGAAAAAGCAATCATACAAATCAAACCCACGCATATGCCATGCCTTCGCATGCCCTTTTTCTTGTTCCATCATCTTTCTTTTTTGTTATTTTTTATTTTTTATTATTATGTCCATAAATATTAATTTCACACACACACATATATATATAGATTAATATTCAAGTTTTTAGACAAATATAGTATTTATCATTATATTATTGATATAACCACATTATATATTCTTTTATCGAGCCATTAAAAAAAAGCTCGAAATTGTGAAACAGTTTTGTTACATAATATATATGTGAGTAACACTTTATCTTATTATCACAATTTCTTATCTTAGTGGCTAAAGTTTCGAATAAATTGACTTAATTATATTATAATTAATATATTAAAATATAAATAATCATTTATTATATTTAATGTATTAATCATAATTTCACACATCAATACATATAATATAAAAATATAGTTATATTAATAATATATTTTTATTATTTATGAGCGCCGAGATGCTGAGATATTTTGTTTGTTTGATGCATGTTTTGTATATGTTTGAAAATAAATTTGATGTTAATGTCACTACAAGACAACTTTGGGACCAACTTGTGTCAAAATATTAGTCATTCTTACACAATCTCAATACCATAAACGCTCGATAATCGAAACCCACCTCCGACACCGACATAAACAAAGAACCGTTTGAATAATGCCCGATTGGTTCCTTAAATTTTGATGGTCACTAACCATTAAAAATTTCTATTCTTTCGAAAAACATTTGAAGCGATCAAATTTACGGGTAAAGTTCAAATACCATAAAAAATATAACTTTGAAAGAAAATAAATCCTCCAATCTTCACAGATAGACCACATTTGTTGCCTTCCATGCGTAGTTCTCCTTCAACGTCACACGCGACATTGCGACATCAATACCATCGGAAGAATAATATGGTCGAATGTTTTTTGGGACCGGGCCTGGCCACCCAATTCTAGTAGGCACAATATGGCAAATTTTTGTATGTTGGTTCATTCTTATTTTCTTTGAAATTAATCAGACCGACCCTAATTGAAGACTACTAGTCGGATTAGAATTGTCAATTTATATCTGGTTCTATCCTATTTGATAAACTCATCCAAATTTAAATTTAAATAAAATAAAAATACTTAAAAATTAATTGTAAACCTAATTAAATTATTAAAAATACAATCAAAAATTAAAAAAATATATATTTTGAATTTTTTTAAATATAGAATTGGACCGGAAAAATCGAATTGAACCTTAAATTACCATCCGAAAACCGGACCGGATTGCCCGATGCGTACTCTAGAGTTTTGACTGTTTACGGAAACCTAGAAGAAGAGTTTTCTTTTGGGGCACAGGGGTTTTAAGCCATAGCGAGAAGTTCCTTTTTTTTCTTCCATTTCAAGTCATTTGTGTCCTATATTTGTTCATTGACTGCGAATTCTCGCAGAGATCAACTGTTGGATTGCTGATTTTAGAGATTCTTTCAAATGGGTTGGAAAGCGGCGCAGAAGCTCATCAGACACTGGAGGATTCTTCGGGGAGATAATGTAAGCTGGGATTCGTCTGTTGTTATTGTTTTATAGGTTAATTACTTCTCACACTGCTTGTGCAAGGTGTGATTTTTTTCTGTCGATGATTCAGGTGATGATTAATAGGGGAAAAAATAAAGGCGAGACTGGTGTTATCAAGCGTGTCATTCGCACTCAGAATCGTGTTATTGTCGAGGGAAAAAACTTGGTAAGTGTAAATTCGTTCTGATTTCCCCTAGAATTTTCATTTTGTCATTTATAGTTCATTTCCGCAGAATGGGTATGTTTTCCTACTAGAAATCAGCCAAATGGCTGTAATTTTTGGACTCAAAAACATTTTTGCCCACGTTTGCAATTCCAGTGCAGTACAGTTGTAGACTTGATTGAATATATGAACCGAAAATTAGGTCTTGATCAGTCACATAAGCTGTCAGATAACAATTTAATTTGAGTGTTTTTGTTTTTTAGAAGAGGTTTTCCCCTCTCTTTCATGTACCTTCTTTCTTTCATTATATTTTGTTTCTTATAAAAAAGTATCTGATAACAATAAAACACTAATAGTCCCCCGAATTTTTTTTTCATTATAGTTCTTACATTATTCATTATGTTGCTTGTAGCCAGTAATATTTCAAAGGCTTGCTGATTTTGATCTGCTTGAGATTAGACACATTTATAGTCTTATTCCTTTCCCTTTTTACGCTGCCATACAGGTAAAGAAACATATCAAACAAGGACAAGGTCATGAAGGTGGGATCTTTACTGTTGAAGCGCCTCTTCATGCCTCAAATGTTCAGGTTCTTGATCCAGTGACTGGGTGAGTAATTGCATTGATTACGATTAATCAGTTAGTTATATTTTTTCTTATTTGGAATGGTTGTCCACCTTGTGTGGCTTATGTATTTCTCTAACTACCATTATTTATTTATGAGCTTGTTAGTTCTCACTTGAAAAACTGCTGCTTCTTCATGCAGAAAACCTTGTAAAGTTGGAATGAGATATCTCGAAGATGGTACCAAAGTTCGAGTAGCTAGAGGAATCGGATCATCGGGGTCAATAATTCCCCGCCCTGAAATCTTAAAAATAAGGACTACTCCAAGACCTACTGTTGGTATAAAACTAAATCTGCAACTTTCTCTCTCTTTTTGCTTTTTTTAAAGAAAAAAGATAATCTATGTTAGCAGGCTGCAGTCAACAATTAATGGTGAATTATGAATTAAATCAAGAACAGTCTTTGCAACCATATCATTCCCAGTGAATTAAATGCTTCATTCAATAGTTTTGCGTGTCATGCGTTTTGATATGAATCAGCTTCCGGATTCCCCCTTTTGATGTGCTTCCTATAAATTCCTTGTTTCAGTAGACAAGGGTAGGTTTGAGATTGTAATCCATTGTGATGCGTATGTCATGTCATTGTGAACTATAAGTATTCTACTTTGCTAATTACATTTTTCTTTTTCTTTTTTATTTTGTTTTATTTTTTTTTCTACAGCTGGGCCCAAGGATACTCCAATGGATCTTGTACTAGAGAAGACGTACGATAGCAAGACAGGAAAGGGTATGCCTGAACTTTAAGAGTAACTTCATCTTATACAATTTTATCAAGTACTCTCAGTTAGAAGGATTTATTTTCCAAATTAACGAGTTTTTTTGTTAATTGAAACTTTGACGACGAATCTGCCTACAATATTTCTGTTGAAACTGTTCTCATAATTTGCAATGATCGAATTTAACTGTATGATGACACGCTCTAGATTACCAAAATTAGTTGGGGAGGCAGTAAAAATGTGTGAAATATTCTGCTTAATTTTCATCTGCTAGAACTTGTCTGCTGGGTCGTTTTCAGTTCATTATGAAGTTATGTGTTGAGGCCTAAGATGATTTACTTATAGTTCGAGATGGTGGACACCCTTCTTTTTAAATCCTCGTACTCTCCGAAATGTTTCTAGTGTTGTTTCCGCATCGTATTAATTCCTGAAGTATCTTATTGTCGATTTTCATTTACTTTTGCATTACCAACTATGTATAAGATATCATGTTTTTGTTACGTGATCTCGTTTGGACGGTTTTTCGAAGAAAAATGACTTTTATTAGAATGGTTCCGGCAAATTTCATGCCAAAACCAATTTTATCGATAGTCATTTTGCTTTGAAACTCACTCACCAAAGACGTTTGCCTGACAAAAACGTGATTGTTTTGGTGGTTTTGTAAGTGCACGATTTGCCTGATAATAAGGAAATTGACTGAAGCTGAAGTCTTATTAAAAGTTTATTTTTGAAATTTCGTTTTGTTTTTGTTTTTAGCCAGAAAATTTACAAAAATCTTAATAAATAACTAACATGATTAAATTAGAATTTTAAATTTGTAATTTATTGCCTTAATTACATTTTAAATGTATCAAAACATTGTTTCGAGATAAGATTATATTAAAATAATATAATTAGAAATCCGAAATACTAAGATAAATATACAACCAACTGCAGATATCTCTGAGGATCTGTAACCAAAATCTAACCACGTTTCGATGCGTAATTGACAGTCATGTTTTTTGTAGTCAAGTTCGTAGAATATATTGAATTTAATTCAAAATATTAATGTATTAAACAGATCGAGCTGATTAGTAACCTGCAATGATGTAGAACTCTACGTGTGTGCATAAAATGATTAAGATGCAGAATATGATCAAATTCGACTCAATTTAATAATACAAATTATTTATAAGAAGAGAAATAAAAGAAAATATCTTCGAAAATTGTGAGTGCTTTTGCGGTTTAACCGAAGTTTCACCATCTTCTTCGGAGACTAGCTCCCTCTCGCAGCTTCTCTTCGTCTTCTATTTCGATGAAAACAAGCTGTCGATAAGACACTATTTCACTGGTAATTGGAGGATATGACAAGTTTTCTTCATGATTTGTTCTGTTTTCTTAGATCTAGAGGAAGATTGGTTCGATATGACATGTAAAATGCTCGAAAATTCGGCCAAAACCCTAGATTTTATGTACAAATTGTGTGCGCTTGTGAAAAGAATGGTGAAGAGGAGTTTTATATGTGATTGAGTAGTTGAATATTGGGTATTGGTGATTAGTTAAAGTTCAAAACTTTATGCTGTTGGATTCATCCTCCTACCTCTTTGTTTTGACCAAGTTTTTCTTTTCATTTGTTTATATTCTTGTCTGATTAAACGAGTAATATGGGAACGCGAATACGAGCAAATAAATCATCACGAGAAGCATACGGCAAGATTTACGTTGAAAATTTAATATATTTAAATTTAGGGTAAATATGAATTTATCACTTGGACTATGAATGTACAAGGTAGTAACAAGACATGCCTTAAAATTTTAATAGTTGTAAGTCGATTTTTTGAAAGCATAATTTCAACAAATATTTTGTTGATTATATTTTTTTTGTAAGTTTAATGATATTATTTAATTTTATTTAAATATTTCAATAATAAATGATTATAAAAAGATTAAAACAAATATAAATGGGTGAAAATTATTGTATTTGTATGAGACCGAATGATTAAAAATTCTTAAAAATTTTGTCACACATTTATAGCATTGTAGAACAATATTCCATAAAGTTTAGTGAACTTTTATTGACGTACGTAATTTTAACAAATTTTATTTATTTATGTATTAAAAAAATTATATTAAATCATATCATTTTTGAAAAATTTAAAATTTTATAGATTACTCTATTTTATTGTTCTGAATGTATGGTAAAAATTTCAAGTTATTCAAATAAGATTTGCTTTACTAATTAATTAAAAATAAAAAATTAAAAAAATTGAGGTTCAGATACAGTGACCATCTGTATCAGATGTGGAATTCAAATTTTATTTTTTTTCCCCTATTTATTGGAATAGCTTTTTTTACTCTATATTTAAATTTAGATTAATAGATGAAAACCCCTTCGTATTTGTTGATATTTACCCAAGAAAACCGATGTATCCGCGAGGCGGAGGTGCTTCTTCCGACTGTGATTTCTAGAGAGAGAAAGCTAGGAGAGAGATAGCCTCTGCTACGTGGCGGTTGCTCTGCGCTTGTCTTCGTCGTTGGGGAAGAAGAAAGGAAGGAGGGAAATCGAAGACGTAGAACTTTATTATTTGGTCCTAATAAAATAATTCTGTCGATTCTTTGGTTACTTCGATGATTATTACCAACAAGTTCCGTGTCATCGCGTAATAGTCTTCGATGGTTTAAGCCTCGTTTTACTCATTTTTTTTTTGCTTAATTTTAATAATTGAGGTTATTCTTCTGAAATTCGATTGCAATCGGTTGTATTTAGGGTTTCATTGGAGTGGATGTTGGCTGGTCTGCCGGAAATCGAGCGATTGCTGATGATTTCATGGTTGGAATTGCGGTTTTTGGAATGACTATGAATTCATTTCAGGGTTTTGAGCTGAATTGGAAGCTTGCCTATTGAGCTTTCCCTCGGTCTGAGTTGTCAATTATGTTGCAGATAAAGACTCTTGATGGTGCTGCGAAAATTTAGGGTACTTGAAGAGGTGGGTCTGAGATAAGGTTCGTATCGTCGCTCAGCTCTGATATTTTTTCCCTTTTTAAAAAAGAGTTTATCCACAAAACTCAAAAGGGGTAGAATTGACCTCCCTTCTGGAGTTGCAGCTGCAACGGAGAGCTTGATTTTTCATCCCTCTCGGTTGTTTTCATTTGTGGTTGGGGTTCTTGTCAAAGTGGATAGGATGAGTTCGAGCGTAACAGAAGCTTACGAGTATAATGGCAAGCTTCTTGTTCATGTAGCTAGCAATGGACATTCATACGAGCTTGAATGCAATGAAACAATGGTGATTGAGGAGATTATGCAGTTCATTGAATCGGTATCTGGGATAAATGTTAATGAGCAACTTGTGCTGTGTCTCGACATGAGATTGGAGCCACAGCGGCCATTATCGGCTTATAAACTTCCAGCGGCTGACCGGGAAGTGTTTATCTTTAACAAGGCAAGTCTGCAAAATAATTCACCTCTACCTCCATTAGAGCAAGTTGACATTCTTGATATTGCTGAGCCTCCATTGCCTTCTACATCTCATAATACTCATCCTCTGGATGATGCCTTGGATCCTGCTCTGAAGGCTTTGCCCTCCTACGAACGGCAATTCCGCTACCATTATAAAAGAGGTCACACCATTTATAGCCGCACCCAGTTGAAATATGAGAACTGTGAGAGGCTTTTTAGACAGCAGAGGGTACAAGAGAGGGCTTTGGAGGTGGCAAGTGGCAACTTGGATCAATACTATAAAGTGATTAATCAAAACTACACAGATTTCATGAAACGATATTCGCAACAGCATAGAATTCATTCTGATCTTTTATTGAATTTGGGTAGGGATATTGAAAAATTAAGATCTATCAAGCTTCACCCTGCACTACAGACTTCCACCCGCAAGTGCTTATTGGATTTCGTGAAGGAGGATAACTTGCGGAAGTTGGCAGAGAATTGTAGTGGTTCACATAGACAGTTCGAAAATAAGGTTGCCCAGTTTAAGCAAATGTTCGGAGAAATGAAGCGTAAAGTTGATGAATTATTTTCTAGCAAGGCGTTCTTTCCTAGCAAGAATTTGGAAGTGGCAGTTAAAGAACATCATCGGTATATCACTGAACAAAAAAGTATACTGCAGTCTTTAAGGTTGGGTTCTGGCTTCTACATCTTAATTAATTTATTTTTTTTTTCTTACCACCTTTTTTCATTTTGAAATACGTTTTTCTATTTTAGTGTTCACTTTTTTTCTCAGTTTATTAGATTTTATTTGTGTTTTAGATTCTCTGCGGTGTTGTGGGTGAGAAGAATATTTTATGTCTTTGGTGTCATTAGTACAAGTGGAATCAGGTTATCTTATAAGGTTCCAGATTTTGAGGCTTGCTGGAATTACTTTTGTTATATTCTTTTTTTGTTGAAATGGTGGTTTAGTCTTTGTGTATTTCAGGTGAAGTCGACATTGTTTTTTGTAACACAATTTGCGTAGTTTTTATCAATGTAAATCTCATTTACCATGAAAATCCATAAAATGTACTTAAAGAACCATAGGAATGCAAGAAATTAAGGCTGGCCTTTTCTGTATGATTATGGCTGCCAGTGAACTTTGTGAATATGGTTTTCAATTAAAATCTTAATTTTCTTGCTGGAAACATGAAAAGAATTTTGTCTCATGTTGCGCCTTCTTGGGCATTAGTTGAAACAGTCTTCACATTTTTCCTTATGTATGATCCATCATTTCTCGGAGTGTCTGGCTGTATTCATTCATTTTCTACAATTTAGACTAGTAATACTTCAACTATTAGTCCACACATGCTCATTTTGGAAATTCTAATGCTTAGGTGTTCCAAGAGATTCACTTGAATGTCAAATGAACTTTGTGATTTCTATGTTTCTAAGATATCCACTAAGTTTCATTCTTCATTTATGAAAAATTATGACCAACAGATTCACTGAGAGTGCATAAATTGTTTTACTGTTTAATGATGCCATTAAGCACTAACCAGTGGTCAAATTTCATATGATGCAGCAAAGATGTCGATACAGTGAAGAAACTTGTGGATGATTGTTTGTCGTCCCAGCTGTCATCCTCACTTCGTCCTCATGATGCAGTGTCAGCACTGGGGCCCATGTATGATGTCCATGACAAGAATCACCTCCCAAAAATGCAAACATGTGATCGTGCCATATCTAAGCTACTTGAGTTTTCCAAGGATAAAAAGAATGAATTGAATCTGTTTTTGCACAATTACATGCAACGGATTGCTTATCTTTCTTATATCATCAAAGATGCTAAGCTACAGTTTCCTGTATTTAAAGAGGCAATGGTACGTCAGGATGATTTATTTGTGGATTTAAGGTTAGTTCGTGGGATTGGCCCTGCATATAGAGCCTGTCTTGCTGAAGTTGTGAGAAGAAAAGCCTCTATGAAGCTGTACATGGGCATGGCTGGCCAATTAGCTGAAAGGCTTGCAAGAAAGAGGGAGTTTGAGGTTCAAAGACGGGAGGATTTTATGAAAGCTCATGGTCAATATATCCCAAGGGATGTATTATCTTCGATGGGGTTATATGATTCTCCCAATCAGTGTGATGTACATGTAGCTCCTTTTGATGCTGCCCTAATTGATATCGACATTGGTGACTTGGAATTTTATGCTCCAGAGCACTTGTCAGCGCTATCATCTAGGGGTGAGAGGCTTGCCACATTAAAGAGTCCTTTTTGTACTGAAAGTGCTAATTCGGCAGAGAGTGACAGTGTTTCTAATGATACATTTGAAAAATATGACAATGAGAACGTAGTTGAAAGCTGTGAGTTGATAGAAATTGCTGGAACCAGCAAGATCGAAGTTGAAAATGCAAAACTAAAGGCTGAACTCGCATCTGCCATAGCTTTGATTTGCTCATTCTTTCCTGAAGCTGAATATGAATCACTGGATGATAGTAAACTAGACAATGTATTGAAGAACGCTCAAGAGAAGACAGCTGAAGCCTTGCATCTGAAAGATGAATATGGAAGACATCTTCAATCAATGCTTAGAATGAAACAGGCACAATGCACTTCATATGAAAAGCGAATTCAAGAATTGGAGCAGAGACTGTCAGATCAATATTTACATGAGCAGAAGATTTTGAACAACGAGGATTTATCAACATTGGCAGATGAATATAAGCAAGAGAAACTGGAGGGTATAGAAGCCAGTGAACCTCATGGATCAACTAGCGAACCTATGGATGAGGCTTCTTGCATCTCAAATTCATTTGATGTAAAATCAGTATGTTTTACCGCACTGCATGGCAGAACCCGTTATGGTGTAGATGAAAATATGAGTGATTTTTCTGGTGATCAGAATCCTCAGTTGGATTCACAGATGATGGAGTCAAATCGTGATGAACTCCATGTCAATGATAAACCTGTAAATAAGATTGAAGGCCAATTGAGATTGCTGTTGACTGACAGCTCCACAGCTGAGAGCACGCCTGACCCTCTAAATGTGTTAGCTTGTGAGGTAGCAAAAAAGCCAAGCTTGGTTTCAACTATTCACAATAATCTTGTGCTAGAGTTGCAAACTTTTCTTGAAGAAAAGTCAAGTCAGTTGATTGAAACTGAGGCAAAGCTAAAAGATGCCGTGGAGCAGATTTCAATTCTTACAACAGAGTTGGAGACAAGTAGGAAACTCCTTGAGGAATCTCAGGTACCACCTGTCTAATTGCATTTGTTTAGTTTAACGTTGTTTAACTGTAGTTGAATTTGAAAAATGCCAGTATGCGGATTATCTAGTCTTTTGTATCCTATTGATGCGTTGCTGTGGACAACTTTGCTCTTCACAATTTTTCCGATATTTATTTGTTTTTTTTCGAATTCTCATCTTATGTGTGGATCTTCAGTAACTACTGATGTTTGTTTACTACATTGATTCTTCTTTTACTAATCTTGAAATGGAGATATATTAGCGTTGCTTATATTGGATCATGCCCATAAACCATGGATATGTTACCTCCACAACGTCTGTGTCGGATAAATTCTACCTTGGATCTTTTTTAGAATCTTGTCGTTGAACTGAAAATGTAAGTTACGAGAGCAAAACTGCTTCCTTTTTTTGTTTTTAAAGCATGCATACGATTCAAATTTGCTAGTACATTATTCAAAAAAAAAAAAAAAATTTGTTTTGCCGATAGATATGTTAATGAACAAACTTAGTTTCTGGTTGTCCTATTATTAATTGTCACTCCAATGGTATTATTGAAACATAAAACGTTTAAAAGGTGGGTTAATGTTGAAAGTCATTCACTACGACGAAAAAATTGCTTCCTTGTTAATATGTGGAAAGTCTAGTTGCTTGTTATGCGACTAGGATCCATAAAAACTCCTTTGCTTCTCACTGTTTTACCCATGGCTGGTTGATTTTTATTTTTAAGTTAATTCTGCACTATAGCATCTACCCATTAATTGTCTCTTCACATTATAAACAGATGAATTGTGCCCATCTGGAGAATTGTTTGCATGAGGCGAGAGAGGAAGCTCAAACCCATCTTTGTGCGGCTGATAGGAGAGCCTCTGAGTATAGTGCACTTCGTGCTTCGGCGGTTAAAATGCGTGGCCTATTTGAAAGACTGAGGAGTTGTATTTTTTCTCCTGGAGGAGTAGCTGGTTTTTCAGATTCGTTGAATTCTTTTGCACAGTCTTTGGCCAAGTAAGTAGCTTTAAAATATCTTTTATTTATTTATTTACAAGCTTGGTGGATTTTTCGGATTCTCTTGGGAGTAAAATAAACGTAATAGTCCACTAAACATAGATGTGTCATTGATTAGCTACCGTTTTGTGAAATTTTGAACTATCTCGGGTGTCTGAGCTTTGGATTTTGACTTTTTCTTTTTAAGTTCTGTAAATGACAAGGAAGATGATAGTACCCTCGAGTTTCGTAAATGCATCCGGGTCCTTGCAGATAGAGTCAGTTTTCTGTCCAAGCATCGCCAGGAATTGCTTGATAAATACCCAAAGCTGGAAGCTGCAAATGAACAGCTCAGAAATGATTTAGAAGAAAAGAAAGAACTTGTCAGATCATTGTACACAAAGCATCAACTCGAGAAGCAGGTACACTTTGAATCAATATTATTACAATTCATTTCATCAATACAACTATGTGCGATTGTTATATAGTTTCAACAAATATTCAAATTATTTACTTTTTCTTTTTTTATGTACCATTACCTGTCAGCTTATACCATTTATTGATACTGCAAATCTTATGACAGGCAAACAAGGAGAAGATTTGCTTCGGTCGCATGGAAGTCCACGAGATTGCAGCCTTTGTTCGTACGGCCACAGGGCATTACGAAGCAATAAACCGAAGCTGCTCCAACTACTATCTCTCCCCAGAATCCGTAGCCTTGTTTGCAGATCGTCATCCGAGCCCACCTAACTACATCGTTGGACAGATTGTTCACATCGAACGCAAAACCATCAAGCAATCGCAACCGGGCCCTTCTGCTCAGCCTGATCAATCCAAGTTAGATGAAATAAATAACACAAATTCGGGTCCCTTAAACTCTCCGTACGGTCTTCCCGATGGCAGTGAATACATGGTAGTGACAGTAGCTATGTTACCTGATACTGCAATTCATTCATCATCTTCCTGATCCCTCTGCGTAGTTTGACATGATGGAAGAATCAAATGCTGCTTATAGTAACACTAACACTCCATATAATGTGATGAGAGATGAACTTCCTTGTCGTCCTGTGTAAATAACATTTCCAGTGACTTGAAAGATTAGTTTCCCCCTCTTTTGTACATAAAATTTGAAGTTCATTGTGTAGAACTGTGAATATTCCTAACGGGTACCGTTCTATATGGGTAGATTTAAAAATTGGATGTACCGTTCTATATGTGTAGATTTAAAAATTGGATAATCGTCTTAATTGTGATGTTTGATTATGCCTAGCTCTATTGTTTCGTTATGCTGATATGCTTTATGATTCGAGTGAAGTTTCTTAATCTATCAGTACAATATTGTCTATTTTAATCAAAACACTCATGATTGTCCTTGAATTATATATATATAATTAATAAAGAAATGTCCAAATCAATTATGAAAATATAGTACAATTTTGTTCAATGATAATTTGTACTTAGAAGTTTCAGAGTACAATAACAACCAGGTCATTTGAACACTTCTTATAACGTCAAGTTATATGGATACTATCTTGCAAAAACAAAAACGTAATAAATTATAATTAAAAATTGGAAAAATAAAATCATTTTAAATGAAAATATAATTTATCACCCTGACATTTAGTGTAACCTAATGGAACAAAATGTTTCAATCTTAGTCGGGAAGCCATGGAAGATAACTACCATCAATACATTGCAATAAATGTGAGGATTCTAGATGCCGCCGCAGTTTTTGATGGATCCGTGGAAAATGACCAAGAAGGCCAAGATTAAGTAAAATGATTATCTATCTTGTTCTTAAATTATAATTTATTGCAAATTTTTGCATCTCAATCACAAATTTCTATGAATGAAATAAACACACAAGTGTAAAGTTGATCAGAGAGGGGTTTTAAACTTGCAATCCGACCAATTAGCAAAACCAATTCAGAAATTTTCTCAATTTACATAGAAGTGAACAATTTCCAATGTTTGCTGACATATTACGACACATCAAACTGCAAAAATGGTCAAGGTAGCGGAAATTCCTCCTACTTAGGGAAAGAAAAGAAGATGATTGATACCTTACTACTGATCTGGCTGCATATCATGCGGAGTATTGCCCGTTTGGCCACAAACTCAAATTTGAAGCATGATCTTCCGCACCTATCCGATCTTTGGATGCCAGTACTACCTCTTCACCAGAGCAATCGATTCCCATTCCAAACTACAAAGCATGTCCTGCAAATAATTTTGAAAACGTCAAAAATATCATTTGTTCATTTCTGCAAGAACATCACTTAAAGGAGATTAAGCATGCTCCAACAAGCATTCAGGGATTTAGATATTTTTAAAGCCACCCACTGATAACTGAAACTGAAATTATATAGTCACTCACTGTGGGGTGTTTTCGATCAATGTCAAAGCTGTTGATCGCACAAGGTTCCGCTAGAAGCGCGACTGGCTCTTCACCTATTAGTAAAACCATTCATACTAAAATGAAGACAAAATTCAACCAAAAAATAACCATGCTACACCTTTTTCAATTTACTTTAGATTTTTAGAAACCGCCCTTGAGTTCTATAGTAAGCCTCATAGCTGAAACAAGGTCCAAGCCTGGTCTGAGGTCGTGCGAGACCTGGACCCAGCTTTTTAAGAAGAAAAAATGATGATTCTACAGTATAGAAATGCTATACCTTGTTTAACAGCAGCAAGAATCCCATCCTCTGAGCAAATTATAGCTGGTAAGATATGACCCGATGAGGCGCCTCCCACATTCGTTGGATTTATCAAGCAATCATATTGAACCTCCCACACCTCACTTTCACATGGAGTTCCAGGCATACCATCACTCAATCCAGCCCCTGAAAGAATAATTGGCTGCTGCTGCCACCTAAGATCCCATGCAAATACAGTACCTAAAGAGCCTCCAGCCTGAAACGCAAGGTGATAATAATCATCAAATAATAATTTCAACAAAAAATGTGAAAAAAGGCAACATTCACTTGCTGACAATAGATGGGGGAAGGGATTAGAGAAGGCAGCAACGCCTTACGATACAAGTGTGCTTTCGAGAGGCGTTAATGTCGATAGAGTGCACAACACCAGAAATTGCGGCATGATTCCTGCAGAATTGGACATTATGCAAGCCACATCAACAAAGGCACAGTGAAGTATGACATTTTCTAAAATTAATCAATCATATAAAAAAATATAATGATGCATTAACCACAGAATGATCAATTTTTTAAAAAAAAAAATAATGCACAAGGGACAATATGAATAACCAAGATGATTGATGGTTCCAAAGAAAAAAGATCTAGAAGAACTTTCTACTTCATTTCATTATTCTGTGATTTTGCCACATTAAAATGTTTATACACTTCAGTCGGCCCAAATATTTGTTGACAAAGACTCGAATGTCAAACAACATGTTAATAGGAAGAAAATACAAACTTTTAAGCTTCAAATATCTTAATCAACCAATATGATGTACTATTTCCGCATAGATTTACCAAAGGTTACTTCTTTACAGAAGAGGAAATGAGAGGATACCCTTCATTTGACGTACTTTATCCATCGATGTCGCAGTACTTTGATGATAAAATCAAAATAAAATAATATTCCAAAGCAGGCACGAGGGGAGATAGAACAAAATTCACTAACCAATTTCCCTTGAACTGGGAGACTGCCCCTCCAGGCTTCCTATGATCCCACCATTGCAAACTAAACCCATAACCCCCAGTCACGAACTCAGCAGGCGATGCCCATTTTACGGCAGTGAACGAAACTAACCCATTGCTATCAAAAAATCGACGACAATTCAACCTCGAATTCGCAGCAGTCACCAAATTTACTCTCCCATCTTCCCCGACACTAACACAATCCTCTCCATTATCAATCAAATCAATGCAGCTAATGGCACCGACATGCAGCTCCTTCTCACTCACAGAATGCACTGAAGTGAAAGACCCCTCCATCGGATCAACGTCCAGGAAATGGAGGGAACCAGCAAACGTGGACGCAGCAACAAGGGAATTTCGGTGAAGCTGAGCAGTTTTCACACAGGAAACCCTCGAAGGCGAGATCCATGAGCAGCGAGGAGCTAGTTCCGGAGGGTCCGGATTGAGAGAATGTAGTTCGACAGTGGAGGAATCAGAATCGGAGTCGAACGAAGCGACGACAGCAAATCGGTCAAAGGCCGAGAGAAACGGAAGCCATCGAACAGCGTCGACGTACTTCCCTAGTGGAAATTTGTGGATTTGAGGAGGATGTTGAAGGCCCGAGATCGCCATTTTTAGGGTTTATTGCTCAGGGGTTCGGCTCTATCCTAACATAGAAAAGGGGGCTTTTTTATTCGAGTCAGCACAGCAACATATGATACAGGGTATACCCGTTTACACCCGATGACCCGAATTATTATAATATATATATATATATATATGTAAGTATATATGTGAGGGTAAAAATGAAAGGGAAGTTTAGTAATGATTTTGTTAGTTAGTCTGGTTTGAGACATAGGACGAGGAAAGCTTCGTCCAAAGGGGGGCTTAAAGAAGAGAGTTGAAGAAGCACAGTACAGATAAACCAGCCCCATCTCTCTCTCCTTCCCTCTGGCTTTCTCTCTCTAGGTCACCTTCTTCGCTTTGAAGATCACGTTCCTTCTTCTCGCCCACTTTTCTTCCCCCTCTCGACCAGGAACTGAACTCAGCTTCTGGGACGCATAATGATTCTCTCTCCGGCTCTGAAATGGCGGGCATGGCTGCTGCGAAAACACGTTCGACGCTTGGTGGGCACGGGAACTTGTTTGGCGGCCATGGCCATGGCCGGGGACTCGATCTGCTTCATATATCTGCGAAAGATGGCGTTTTTAGCTGCGTCCTTTCTTCGAGCTCAGACTGGACGCCATGGGAGCGCCATTTTTGAAGCTCGTTTTTCGAGGGAAGCCCTTTTTCTCTCTTCTCTTTGCTGCTTTTGACGGCGATTTTTGTGGCGGTGATGTTGGCTGCGCGGCTCAATCTCTCTCTAGTCTTTGGTGATTTTCTCTCTCTAGATTCCTTCGTTTCTTCTAATTGTTTCTGGTTTTGTGGATATAAGATCTGTTCATATGACATTTTCCTCCTCATCTCTCTCTCTCTCTCTCTCTCTCTCTCTCTATCTCTCTCTCCGTTTCTTTGGTTATACAAATCTCTGAACTTTTATGCATTTTGAAGAAAACCCACATTTCAAAAATCAAAAGTTGGGAGATGGGAGTGCTTTCCAAAATCGAAAAGGAAGCGAGGATTTTCGAAATGTGAATAGTGATTAATTACAGCGAAAGGGGCTAGAGAGGAGAGAGAGAGAGAGAGAGTTGTAAGCTTTCAAGGGTCAAATCAAAAGGCCTGGATTGGTAACCAGATGGATTAAAGGCAATACTTGT
The DNA here is from genome assembly GCA_003255005.1 of Begonia fuchsioides. NCBI lineage: Eukaryota > Viridiplantae > Streptophyta > Magnoliopsida > Cucurbitales > Begoniaceae > Begonia > Begonia fuchsioides. Next base: position 185,235 of record QAOC01034157.1, read on the forward strand.
ATCAGTCTATCAGAGGAGAAGAAGAAAAACAACCTCTGTTTGAAGAACTTGTCCATTTCAAAATCAAATACCTGCTCTGCTTCTGAGTTCTGTCGTCATTGTTGGGCAGGCTCTGCTCTGCTTCAAGCTCTCAAAAATGGAAGCTTCGACTGAAATTAATCCCAAAAACATAAACCCAGAAGAAGAATCACTGAAAATGAAGAACATTGAAAGGAAATGTTACCAAAAGTGAACTTCTTTTGATCGAGAGCTGGTGATCAAGATGTTGATCACCCAGTTGTTTTCTTGCATAAAGATTTCGCACTAATAAGACCAAAATTAACTAAAAATAGAATATCCATTTCGTTGAAACTGGTTTGCTTGGGTTCAATTTTCACACATTTGTCTACGTTAATTTCATGCCATTAGGCAACAACATGGGAGAGAGCTTACTACTGCCTTTCTCCATGGTCTCATGATATGATTGATTAGTTCCTCATGTCCACCACTTTCCTGTATTAAACAAACTCTTTCTCTTTCTCTTTGCTGAGAGCTCAGAAAGAACCTATCTCAAAGAAGCTGTTTCAACTATAGAGATATTGACAGCTACCAACTTGATAACTTAAGGCCATAAATTAAATCTTTCAACAGGCATTCATAAATAATATGATACCATATGAATACATTAAGTCTTAGAAGCACTGCAACATATCCAAACAAAAAGTTATGACACAACCGACAGCTTTAACCAGAAAAATCAATCTTTAAGTCTTAGATTTGGAGCACAAATATTAACCAAGCTTCTATCCTTCATTCAGTCAAAATAATGCATGTTTCCGGGAGAGAGCTCCAAATATTTGTTGAATAGAAGATCTGTCATAGAAGTTAGCTGAAGTATAATAGGATCAGAAATGAGATTATAAATTCACTGCACAGTCACTGATTAAGCATAGTGAAAAAGAAGGTTCATGGAAGATGGAGCAAATATTAAATAGTATGATTCAACTGCAGCCAGTGAGTGATTAGTAGAGACTTTCGCTTAAAACTTTATTTTATAAACTGAGTATATAAGAATGTAGTAGAAGATTAACTGAAACTAATACAGCATATGCTCCACTATCATTAAAAAGAAAAAAGAAAAGAGCACCAATCTTCTTAATGCAAATAATATTTTCAGAATTTAGTTAATTGCAACAAATGAAGAAGGCATCAAATTCAAAAAAGACGACAAAAACAAATGGATCCGCAGGCAAGTATTTTATCAATTAAAAAATGTGTATAAAGTGAATATAAACATCCATGTCAGGGAGGGAGAAAAAAATATAAAGAATATTGAAATTTAAGAGGAAAAAATAGGAATGTGATAATTTAGTATAAGTAAATAAAGAGTTAGTTTGTTGGTAGAGGTTAATGAAAGAGTATGATAATTATACAGACGTACACAGAGGATAATTGAATATCACTTAGGAAGTGTATCAATGGGAGGATGAAACCCTTGAAATTGTCAATGTGTATATTTTAGTACTGAATAAACAAAAAGATCGTTCTTGATCCTATCAAAATGATAGAGCAAAATTAGAAGCAGACACCTTTTAATCAACAAATGGAAAGTTATCATATGACTGGATCAACAACTTATATGCTTCCACAACTAAATACAAGCTGAGTATAAAGTGAAATTTTATTCTTGATATGCTTAATACAACTCTAGGTTTCGATATAATCTGGTTGATATATCTCCCCTAAGACGAGCATGCAAAATCCACAGACCCAAGTATGAAGTAAACAAGCACTTAACAAGGAGCTCTAACATTGTTATACAAAATATGGACTGAAATACAACATTCACATAACAAAATGTGAGAGAATTAAATTAACAAAGTAAATACAATTTAGTACAATCACCTGCTTCATCGGTCAACATTTGCCTGATACCATTTGTAGGTATCGACAAGTCCATCCTTGAGAGAAATCGATGCATTCCAACCAATACCAGAGAGCTTTGAGCAGTCCATTAGCTTCCTCGGAGTCCCATCAGGCTTTGATGAATCCCAAACAAGCTCTCCTTCAAACCCCACTACTTCCTTTACAAGCTCAGCTAAGTCCTTAATAGTTACTTCTTTTCCACTCCCCACATTGACATGTCCAATTCCATTATATTTATCCATTAAAAAGACCACTGCATCGGCTAGATCATCAACGTGTAAGAACTCCCTCAATGGACTCCCTGTCCCCCATACTACAACTTCTTTTGCACCCTTTATCTTTGCCTCATGAAACCTCCTCATCAATGCCGGCAAAACATGGGAATTCTCAGGGTGAAAATTATCATTTGGACCGTATAAATTTGTGGGCATTGCAGAAATGGCATCAAAATTGTATTCGATATGATAGGCTTGGCACATTTTGATGCCTGCAATCTTCGCCACTGCATACCATTCGTTTGTGGGTTCTAATGGGCTCGTGAGGAGTGCATCTTCAGTGATCGGCTGAGGGGCGAACTTCGGATAAATGCAGGATGAACCCAAAAATAAAAGCTTCTTTACACCATTACGATAAGCTGAATCAATGACGTTGGTCTGGATTTGCAGATTGACGGCAATGAAATTTGCAGGGTACTTATTGTTGGCGTAGATACCACCAACTTTGGCGGCAGCGAGAATCACAAATTGAGGCTTCTCAGCCGCAAAGAATGATTCTACGTCAGTTTGGCGGGTGAGATCGAGCTCAGCGTGGGACCGAAGGACGAGATTTGTAAAGCCTAGATGACGAAGCTTTCGAATGATAGCGGAGCCAACCAGACCGCGGTGCCCAGCCACGAAGATCTTAGCGGATTTCTCCGACAGAAAGGAGTAATTAGATTCAGCTGAAACAAAAACGAAGATCTCAATTCAACCAATCAAACGAATTCCATTGTGTCCGGTTGCTAAAAAAATCTGCATAAAAACAATACGAGGCTGACAATGAAAAAAATAAAATCGCAGTTGCCATGAAATGAAAACAGAAAAAACAGAGAAACCCAAAGTTGTTCGTTTTCTCCTAATAATTTCATTAGCAAATCAAACAGAAATCAAGAGCGAGAGAGGTACCAAGGCCTCCCATCGTCGGAGCTGAAACGGGACGTCCCTTTTTTGTCGGAGAGACGATCACCGACATAGAGAGAATTTTTAAAAGAAAACAAATCGGGCTTTTCTAAGCCCATTTTCAGTAAAGCCCAGCCCAATAAAACCAGATTCTGCTTAATTTATAATTTTAAATAAACTTGGGGATCTACGCTATTTATAAAAAATACACCTAGGTAGCATTAATTGTCACGTGAAGGCCAACATTTTTGAACTATAGTATAAATTAATTGGTCACGCCATATGTTAAATCATCGTACGATAATTATATTACTTCTTAAATAAATTACAAAAATGATTTATTTTTATAATTTTTCATAAATTTATTCAAATAGTTCAACACTTAACAAACACATTATAACACGATTACACGACCACAGAATAGCTGAAGTGAAGACGGACAACTTAAAAACCAACAAAATCACGAGCAATACGGCATCGTTTGCCTTTTGACTATTCTCACTCAGCGGATAAACATGGAACCCCCGCCCTATCGGCCACCGTCACTGCCACGTTCTTCAAACAGCTAATAAGTAAGCTGTCGTCGGCGGTGGTGCGCAAGGCGTTCTCCTTCGCCGTGAAGGTCCGGTAGACTACGCACCTCCCGCCCGGCAGGTCCTGCTTCAACGTGACTCCGGATGTGTACCCTTCAATCTCGCTCGCCCCGGCCCACGACTCGGCCGCACCTCCGCCGGTGACGGCGGCCGAAAACTCGCCCGGGCAAAAGCAGCGGAGGACCCTCTGGAGCAGCGGTTCGAACTGAACGGAGACAGGGTCGAACCCCATCGCCTCGTAGCTCGCGTAGCTGAAACCATCCTCTGGAGTGACGTGCACGGTTGAGAAAGCTGGACCCTCGATCCCGTTCATCGAATACCCACACGGATCGAAATCGTAGTCGCAAATGGCATGGGAAGGAATAATGTCGGAAATGCCGGACAGTTTCGTCATTTCAGTTGCCGAGTTATGTTCCGAGTTTTTGACAAACACGGCAGCTTTCTCCTCTTTAAGCCCAGTCATGCACATCTCTAAATCAAACATCTCCTTCGATTCCTTCGTCAACGGTGATCTCGATGCCGAGTAAACATGCCAGTTCCGATTCGGAGCGCTCGAATCGCCGAGTAGATAAGCTTCGGCACGTAAATCGCCGAAATGGCGATTCAGCTCCGCAACTTCGTCGGAAAAGCTCCGATGAGGTGCGGGCTGATTGTTCGGAAAGATAAATGTCCCCCTGGAGTATTTCACAGAGAGCGCCGCCATTGAAAGCGAGTTAGCGAGTTCGAGAATCGGAGGAATCGAGAGAAGAAGTTTGGTAGTGCCGCACGTTTTGATAATAATAGTAAGAGGATAGACGAAGAGACTCGACTCGGAGAGGACGAACGAGTCGAAGTCCGAATTTGAGAGTTGGTCGACAATGGTGCAGCAAGCAGGCTCAAGAATGGAGTTCAGCTGCGCCCGAGTTAGAGCGCGGAGGCCCAGACCTTGAGGGTCCTTGAAAACCGGCGGCTCAGAAAAGGTGATCTCGAGGCGTTTTTCGAAGCCTTCGAAGCCAATGGGAGACGGAGTTTGCTGGACCGGGTGGGTTGCAGAAAAATCTGCAGGTTTTTCTACAATAACCATAGCTGCCCACCGATTGCAGGCCTAAAAATCTGATATTTTTCTTTTTTTTTCAAACACAGGAAGAGAGAATTCAAGCCACCGTTGACGGAAGAGAAAGGTAAAGTGAAGTTGCAGAGTAAGAAAAGCTAATGAACGGAAAAGACTTGATCGCCGGCGAAGAGCTACAAATCAGGATGGCATCCTAACACACTGCAAAAGATCAAAAAAAAGAAAACAATAAAAAAAAGACGACAATTAAGAAAACTAGGAGAGCCAATAGCTGTTCTTACGTTAGAGTACGCCGCAGATCTGAATTTTTGAATTCCACCGTTTGGACGAACGTCTTCAATGATATAACCTAGAGGAGCTTCGTAATGGCTGGACGCCTTTTCACCACATTTGGCCTCCATTAAAACATTCACGCTCTCTCTGAAAGAAAACACAAAACGAATAATCCAAACCGGAGATAAAAATCGAAAAAAAAAACCTGCAAACGCAGAACCCAGATGAAATATTCACAAAACTAAAACGCAACTCTCAGATTCTCACTCTAAAAAATGGCGGCGGAGAGAAGCCGGAGCACTTCCGAGGAAGCTTAGTTCGAACGACGATCCAACGAAGAGGAGCGGAGAGAGTAAACAGGCGAGAAACGAAGAGAGAGGACGGGGTTTATTTATAGGGAAACCAAGAAGGGCAATTTAGGAAAACTAAATCCACGTGTGAAGCCACTTGTGAAACTACAGTTCCTAATGCTGCCACGTAGGAATCGCAGAAATCCCGGGTTTTTTTTCTGGGGCGGTTTTGTATGGAGCGTGTAGTTCAGTTTTAAAACTGCGACGTCGTATTGACCACTCAGCGATCGTCTTTTTTGATGCTTTAGGATTTGGGTAGATTGTGTTATAGGCACGATTTTGATGGGATGGAGAGTAGAGATTTAGAGAGAGAATATGCAACGTCTCTCTACCATATAAGGTTCATAACTCGTGACATTAAGTTTTATCATTTATATATTGTTTATTAAATATCAAGTTTGCTTTTTTGATTGACTTAGAAACCTAAAAACCGAACCAAATTTGTTAATCAAAAATAAAAACCGACCCTAACACCATAAAATTGTATTTTAGCCAAACCGAACTGATTGAGAAATTTCATTTCGGTGGAGATCGAAAGACCCGCCAAAGTTTAGTTTTTTCAATTTAGAATTTAGATTACTGAAACCATATAGATTTAAAATGATAAATAATCAATACACTAAAAAAAGAATTTTGCTTCAATTATCTTAAGAACTTGTATATTATGTTGCCATAATTTATTTTTTATTAATTGTCAAATGTGATGTAACCTTATATGCTTAATCAGAACCATATGAGCAGGTACTCAGCATCCACACGGACTCCATTAAAAATTAAAATTAGCTAAATATGATTAGGGATGAATGGTTGGCTTTAGCTCTAACCCATCTACATTACTCATTCATTAATCTTAAATTATCTGAATGGATGACTATGATCTTTAAAAGTATTCATAAAATAATTAAATTATTTTTCTCAATCATACAATTTAATTCCTCGAGTTTAGGATTCGAACGTTGATATTTTCCTTTTTTTGAAATGAAAAGATCGGTCTGGAGGATCCGACGGACCACATACAACTCAATCTAAGGTGGGCTAGAGCCGGATACCCAAAGATCGGTCTGGCTCGAACGTCGGTCCCAGCCTGTGCTTGTTTCAGCAGATGGGCCGATGAGAACAGAAGAAAGTGATTCATTGAAATGAAAAGATCATGATGCATAATTGAAAATTTGTTTCCAGAGAAAGAACTTGTTAATTAGTTCCAAAGTATTTGAATCGTAGCCTGAAAATCGAAACTCAGCTGATGTTTCACAACGTCAGAGAAGTAATCCGAAATGAAGAATGCTGTTTTGGAAAAAGGGTTTGAAAAAGATTCTAGTTTTGTATTTTATCACAGCAAAGGCGGAACTTTTTGATTCTTAAACTTCACGAATGGTGTTATAAAAGAAGAGAATAAATATATTCGATCTTCGTCTTCAATCGGGTTTCTTTTCTGAAGCGTCGAACTTCATCGTTCAGCCAAAGGGGGTAAACCAAAAATTCTTCTAATGGCCAGCCAATCGTCGTACCCGATTCTCTGCGCCTCTTTCAACCAAGACGCCAGGTGGGTTCTTCCATATCTCTGTCAAATTATCGAATTCTCTGTTATTTTTCTGAGTTTCTTGAGCTTAGCTTTTTCTCTCCTTCACATTTTTGATTGGTATTGGTTCGCTGATGATTCAGCTACTTCGCTGTTGGGACGAGGGATGGATTTAAAATTTTTGAATCGGACACCGGAAGGCTCTGCTACGAAAAAGGCAAGCAATAAAGTTGCAATTTTTATTATTCAGACGATTTTCCGAGTACAGATTTATGAGTTTTTTTTTGTCGAGAAGAGGTAATCGATGAGATAATCTATAGTTCTTTTCAATCAGCTCATCTTTTCCATCTATTATTTTTTGGGGCGGAACTGCTGTTCATAATGTTTCGACTCTAAAATGTAACATCTCTGATCAATGGATGCGTCTTCTATTTTGAATCTGTTGTCGTTTAGGATGCAGCTTTCTACTGAAAAAAATTAAGCTGCTGAGAAAAATTTAAAGGAGTTTCATGCTGCAATTGGTCTAGTCCAATAATTAACTTGAAAAACGATATATTTTTTTTATTGTTGCTAAGCATAATAAGCCATGATAAGGCTGTTAGGAAGTTGTGGTACGAAGCTTAAACTTAGAACTGAAGTAGAAATGAGAAAAAACATGAAAATTTTGATGAACACGAGGTGAAATCGAAGCCAAATTGTAGAGGAAATTCGCTATAACGAAAGTAGAATTACAACAACTTCTCTATATTATCGTGAGAATCCACGTTTCGATGCTACGACATTAGTATTTGCTACAATTTTTGAAGTCTTGGAAGATATTAGAACGTCCCATGGAATTAAGAAATAATGAAATGTAATTTATATGCTGATTGTCATGAATGGAATAATCTAAAACTGATACTCTAGGTTGTATATTTCAATTATTTTTCTTAAAGTTCTTAACTTACATGGTAGTCTCTCTCAGTTCTTGGGGCTTTCAACATTGTTGAGATGCTTTTTGGGTCTAGTCTCCTTGCCATTGTTGGAGCTGGTGAACAGGTACATAAATACTATGATCTTTGCATTTTTTTTGTTTGAATCTTTATTCGAATCTGTCTGTCTTTCTGACGAGTCTGTGCTTATTTTGGATGCATAATAATCGCTAAAGCCGTCTTTATCCCCACGACGTCTATGTTTGTTCAATACTACAAGTGGAAATCCTCTTAGAGAAATGAATTTTCTTACTTCAATTCTCGCTGTTCGCATGAATAGGAAAAGGTAAAAGATTGACCTCCGGTCTAATGAGTGTTCTTATTTGACATTTGATGAGTGATCTTCTTTGAAATTTGGTGCAATTATTATTGGTAAAATGAAAAGAAATTTCTAAAAAAACTATGATGTTTTAAACATCCTGATCTAAGTATACCTACACGACTTTATTCTTGGATTTTACTCCAAAAAGTCTTGTACTAGTTTGCAAATTCTATAACTTATCCTGCACAAAAAAAACTTTAAATTAGAACTATCATCGACAATGATAATTTTTTAATGAATTTTGAAGTTCACTTCTTCCTACTTTGTCTATTTCTCCATTTTTGTTCTTTCTTTGAGCTTTCTGTCCTTTTAGATCTCCTTATTGTGTTTCTCTGTCTACTATTATTCAAAATCTTTTCGTGGCCTACATCAAATGCATTCTATTAATAAGATTAAGCTGAAAGTAGAACGAGTTCTCAGACGCTTTCTGTTAAATTACCTTAGTATTTTTCTTTCTTTTTATAATGTTATTAATATATTGTTTTTGTAAATGCAGACTTATTGTTTTGTTGCAGGATAAAACTTATGTTTATGACATAAATGCTCTCACAATTTTGGACACAATCGATACTGTACCGAATGCAAAAGGCGAGATTTAAATGTTTGTTATTGTACAATCATGTTCATTACAGTTTCAACGTTTAATTGTAATTATAGTGGAAACTGGACAAACTAATTCGATTGTTCATCTTAATATTCTTCAGGAATCTGTGCATTTTCGCCTAGTTTGGATGGTTGCTACTTAGCTCTTCCTGCAAGCACCTCCAAAGGATCTGTTTTGCTGTACAATGTTATGGAATTGCAGTTACACTGTGAGGTTATGATCTCATCTTATTTTTTTTGCTTGATGTTTTTTGCCATTAAAAACCTTAAGATATCTCTTTCAACGAGCAAAAAGTCCGGCATAAAATAGAAACGTTCAAAATTGCTTGCTGTACAATGCTTTCGATTTTGCGTAAGATAAGGAAGATATTTTTTTAGTAATGCTACATTTATCTTCTTAACATACATTCTAACGTGCTGAGTTGTGATTGATGCAATAAATAATTATTTTAATCGTAAGACATTAAATGCATTATAATTAGATCAATTCAAACTCGGCATGTTAATGTATACAAGAAGATGATATGCAAACAAAATAAACTTAGCATTAATCATATTTTTTATTGTTTTAATTGCTTTTGATTTGTAAAAAATCAACTGTAGATCGATGCCCATCGGGCCCCGATAGCTGCTATGGTCTTCTCTTCAAATGGGATGTATATAGCAACCGCATCTGATCAGGGAACCATGATCAGAGTCCATCTAGTATCTGAAGCAACAAAGGTACTCTTTCATAAATTGTCAGTTATTATCTGTTTTTGAAGAGTTAAAGTCCATCTAGTATGGAAAGAGTTCTTGTTCTGCATAATTCTGAAGCTAAATTCTTGAAAGCATTTATTCGTGTGACATATTATCTTTTTAGCATAATGTTTTATCGTACACGCTGACGTATCGGATTGTGATTGATTTACTTAAAGTACATTTAATTTGTTACGATTAAAATAATTATTTATAGTATATATTGTAACAATCTAAATTTGATACGTCAGCGTGTACAATAAAATACTGAGCTGAGAAGATAAACTTGATATTACTCAAGTAGTCTCTTCTAAGTAAGCTTTATATGGTAGTCGTATAGCTTTCGAAGAGGCACGTATCCATCCACTATATATTCTCTGTCATTCGGTCCATGTCATCAAATTCCCGAGATACTAGTGGCTCTCAGCTCTTCCGGGTCCGTTCATGTTTTTCCGATGGGTTTTGCCATAAATCAAAGGCGAGATCTTTATTTCTTTCTTTTCAAGCGTTCACTTGCTATTTTTTTTCTCTTTTTTATTAATTTTTTGCGTGTATGATTTGAAACAGCAGAAAATCAAGCAGGTTTCTCGGATCGATAATACCCGATTCCATTTCTGATGCTCTCGATCCATCTCATCATCACATACTCCACAATGCTGTCCCTGGAGGAATCAAAAGGTTGTTTTTCTACTAAATCTAATATAATCTCACTAGTTTTCTTCTCGTTGTAAGGCTATGACATTTTATTTCTTCGTGCAGCTATGCCGTGATTCGCAAGGTCGATAAGGTTTCTGATCCTTCTGGATCGGAGATGGTGGCTTGCAGGTCAGATTTCCAATTCTTATAAGAATTTGGTTTCTACGATATTTGTTGTGTTTCGACTGATCGGATTTGTGTTTGAATTGGGATTTTTGATATAGAGCCATATTGTCCATAATCACCTACACTGGATACTTGCAAGAGTACTGCCTTAGCATCAACAATCATAACGAGTTTTTGAGAAATTTGGACCGAGAATTCAATCTCTTGACGATGACAGTGGCCTCTGCGAATAACGTCGGATCTTGATCGAAGAGTGGGGTCTTGCTTTGGAGGTTTCCATTCAAGACATGAAAATGAACAAATGGGGGTCTGTTTATAATTCAGTGGGTGAGAAAAGGTTTCTAAATTTCTAAATGGGGATCTTGATCGAATATTATTTAGTTTTTGGTTAGGGTTCGGTGTTCTGGTTTAGGACTTGAGATACTCAATTGAAAAAAACAAAAGTATTTTTTATATAAGTCGATACACAAACGGCAAACCTACATCTTCAGACTCAACCTGAAAAATAAAGCACAAAAATTTGAAAAAAAAAAGAAAAGAAAAAGAAAGAATCAGTTCAGACAATCAATTTCAGCATCCAATCCCAGTAGAGACATACTGATTGAGAGCAGAAAACCATGATCGTCTTCCTTCGGGATGAGAACTCGACTGGCCAAATCCTGCTCTCGAACACCGACCCAAAGAATTCCACAAGTTTCGATTACCAACATCACATGAAACCAACGAACCAGCGCTCGAATTCCCCAAGCAAAGACTCGAATTCAGTTTCATCGACGGAAATTTCTGACAGCTGAGCGATCGAAAAGAAGGGCCAAGGCTGAGAGGTGAAATTTGGGTGCAGCCCGGTTTGCACAATGGAGTCGTCATGCAATTCGTCTCTTGTCTTTCGCTCGAACAAGTGCAAAATGATAGAGACAGGCTAGTTCTCGCCATTACCTTACCTACCAGCCTTGTTCTCGGGAGTTTCACGAAAGAAACAATCCCGTTTCGACATAGTGGGCATGCGATCGAGCCTGATGGGCCGTGAGAAACGACCGTTCCGGTGCAGTTCGTCGAACAGAGGTATAATGCACAGCGGGTGCAGAATTCGTGCTCACAACCTGAAAACATAAACAATGACAAATAATTTATGGTAAGATCTTGCTATGGATCTCGGGGCAGAACATAAGAATCGAAGATAATATGACATGAACTTCGATATTTATCGAGAAAATCTACCTTCTGCAGCAACTGTGCATTCTCTTTCCAAGCATACAACGCATGGATCTTGGGAAACCGGTAATGGATCCGAAGATCTCAATCCACACTCTCTGCAGAGAAAAAGAGAAAGAAGTTAGTTCTTTAATGACCATTTATGGACGGAAACTGGCCGAATAAATGGTTCTTACCGAGCAATTTTAACGATACTCATGAGGGGGAGACAAAGATACGGTGATGGGCGAATTCTCGGCTGTCTTTCGGGCTCTAAGCTAAGAATTTCCTCAAGCCCGTCTTTATGCCACGACCGTGCTACCATCACTGGAGTCCACCTTTGGTGCCATAAAGGTGAAAAAATAAATATTTTTACTGAATTCCTTTTTATTTAATTTTTTGTCCAATAAACATCTATATTCGCAAATTCACCACTCATCCTAACTAGCACAAAAACTTCGAATATGATTAGATCCGTACCCGTTTGTATTTTCAGCAGCAATGCTAGCTCCTCTGCCAATCAATATCTGAACCACATAATTAGTGTAAAATATCAAAGCCACGACATGAATAACGCAAATTATCGTTACTTTTTCTTTTTCGTTATTTTCAGATTCCGAGGATTTACATACTTGACAACATTGTGCACTCCCACCACACGCGGCATAATGAAGGGCAGTACTTCCGGCACCTAAATACAATGGAAAAGTACATATCAGTGAATTTCACATAATTTGAAATGAAACTTAAGCGATACGATAAAGTTCAAGTCAGTTGCATCCAGCGCGGGTATATCATACTTTTCATTTAATACAAATATGTCAACTCTATTCCAACCCTCTGACAATATCTAATCAAATTTCAAACTTTAGATCATCCGAGTGAACATCGTTAAAGTTTGAGATTGTGTATGGAACTGCCAAACGATTAGAAACTCATTCAAAAGAAAAAAAGTGACATAAACATGCAAGATTTAACATTTAATTTTATCTAAATTAATAATAACAGAGAGGTGAAAATTTTGTACGCCGAAAAATATTTAAAAGTGACCCCAAAGTTATGGTTTAAAATGCATTTTTACCCTACAAAAAATAAATATAATTCAGACATGAAAAAAATAGGGAAAAGATAAAGAGAATGGTAACCTATTAGATCGATTGTGGTTCCATCTTCTACAGTAACTTGCGAGACAGAGGCACCCAAGTCCAAAAGTAATTGGACGGTTTCGACATGGCCGTTTAAAGCTGCCATGTGGAGGGCTGTGATGCCTCCATCAGCTGGTTTATTAATAACCTCAAAAAATGCACTGCACAGAGAAATAATGAGAAAATAAACAAAAATATCAGAGGCAAAGGAGATTGCAATTATAAATTGAATAAAAATTCAAACCTATGGTCGAATTTCGAGATGGACTCATTTGTTTCTGATTTTTCCCTTAAAACATCCCAAAAATCAGGTATGCTCGGAATGTAATCAGCGAGAAGAAGGCGTATGCAACGAGAATGGCCATTTAGCGCAGCAAGATGAAGAGCAGTTCCTCCATTCAAATAATCTGCTCTTAAAATCTAAATAAAATTAAAAAAAATCATCATGAATTCGAGATAAGATACGTGACTAGAATATACAAGGGTGGGAAAATGAAACCAGAAGAGAAACTCACATTAGCTTTGAAAAGTATGAGAGTCTGAACAACCTCCCAATGGCCGTGCTGACAAGCTTGCATCAAAGCCGTCTATTTGGCCCGAAAAACGTGCAAAGTTATAAAAACTTCTCAAGAAGCAGTAGAAATACAAGTATATGATGAAGTTATTCCAAACATTTGACCATAGAAACTCTTTCAAACAACAATAGTTCAATAAGTGGTGTGTTTCTAATAAGAGATGTTTACAAAATGAGTAATGTCACATTTATCTTCTTACCATATCTTATCATTATATATGTTGACGTGTTTGATTATGATTGGTCACTAATAACAGTATGACGCGTAAGCGTATACAATAAAAAAAATATGCTAAGAAGGTGAACCAACATTACTCTTTCAAAATCTATTTGTCTCCCTTTTTTTTAGTTTCAGGATGGAAGTATGTAGAAACATGCATCATATGAAACAGTTTGCTATCAATGCAGTATGAAAGATAAAGATCTCAAGAAATAACAATTGTTCTACCTGGCCTCGGTAATTCCTTAGATTTATTTCAACTCCAGATTCAAGTAAAAGAGAGACAATCTGCAAAAATTCAGAAAACCATGCGTATGAAGAACATCTCTCTAACAATTCAAATGGTAAAAAATGATGAAATCGTCAAACCTCGTTATGGCCATGAGCTGCAGAATAGTGAAGGGGAGAATTACGAACACCAAAGGTCGAATAACGAGCCAAACGAGGATTATAATCCAACAAGGCTTTGGCTTCTTGAAGGTCTCCATCTCTTGCAGCTGAAACTAAGCGTTCTCCAGAAGCAGAACATCCAAAGGAGTTTCCAACTATGTTTAATAATTTCATCCCCAGAATATATTTTCCCCAAATCAAAGAAAGTTGCTATAAAATCTCTAACTCCAACTCTGATAGAGCGTAGATGATGATAGTTAGTGTTATATACACCTCCAGAATCCGAAAAAGAGGAGCATGCCAATCAGAAGTTGCCGATAAACTTTTAATTTTTGGTCATTCGGCAGATAAGTTAAGAGATCTCGTGAATTCCAAGGAAGCAAAAGACAAATCAAACTGAAAACTGAAAATCTTCACCAGCCAAAACCAAATCTCCCAATCAGAGATGCTTCACTTCGAAATTCCACAATAAATTAAACAATCTCAAATACCCACATGAGATATTCTTCCCAAAACTCGTAAACAGAATCATCCGCAAAAGAATATACACAAACGAATCGAAACCAAAATACCCAAATGAAAAAACCCCAAATTTTTCTACTTTATCCGAATTCGCGATGACCTAGTACATCAGCAAATGATCCTGACTTTGACAGAAATCACTTTCCACAGCCAGAGTAGCGAAAACAGTTGATGAAAAGACAAAAAATCCATTAAAGTAAAACGTGGGATTGTCTATTGGACAAAGCGTACCAAATTTACTCCAAACCTCAACCCCGGATGATCAAATCGCAAAAAAAATGTCTCTGGATTGATTGGATATGATTAAGCAGTCAAGTGGGTCGTTGGTACGCTGTTTTCTTGCTCCAGTGGTCGTCGTCGTCGTCCAGCGAGCGGCGACATTTTCTGAAACCGCACGAAGGCCAAGAACAATGGCTGCTCTTCTTTGACTGAGGTGATAAATGGGTCTTTCTTACATCAAAATTATTTATTTATTTATGTCAAGAAATTCGGTATGATAGGTGTACAATTAGCTTTAATATACTGTTATTATATATTTAATAATTTATGTTCATATTCCATTTCAAAGTAACATGCATAGCACTAGCAAAACATAATTGAAGAAGGGAATGCATGAATATGTGGATAGAGAAATGTTTTAAGTATAATATTATCTGTTTTGAATTAAAATTTTTATGAATTAGATTTTAGATTTACAGCCTAAAATATTTTGTACTGGGTAGATTGAAGATATCTTCTTATGTACCGCACAAATTTTATTCTACCCAGTAATAGTAGCAGAAATCTCATAGTCAACAGCATATTGAGTTATTCTTATTTTCACAAGCTGGGTGGCCAAAATATTGTTCACTTTAGTGCATAAGAATACACAAGCATTGATCGAAATTTTATCGAAATTTGTCTTAGTTCTACATCATAACGTATTGCTCTAAAGGGTTTAAAAAATGTTGATTGTACTAAGTAATTATTTGGGCAGATAAAAAAATTAAATTTAATTTATGAGGTACATTTATCAATTATTATCTATTTTTATTTGTGTCGGACTAAAAAACATCTTTAATTATATAGTTTTTTTACAACATGATTAAACAAATTAATGTGCCTTAATATTATTAATGATGAAGTCTCTCTTTTTTTTCTGTTGCTAAGATATTTTATGTAAATAAATTATTCATTATTTTAGTTTTTATTTTCCGATATTCATGAATATGGGGACCATTTAAAAAAAACAATTTCAAGGGATTTTTATAACTGTAATTAAAATTAAAATAAATGAAAAAAAATACTTTTGAATTTTTTAAATTAATCGTTATTATCTTCACATATTAGACTACCATAACATATATCGACTTTTTATATAATAAAGTTATTTTTTTGCGTGCACAACCAACTTAATGTGCGAATTTTGTACCTAAAAGGCGAAATTTCTTGCCCTCATAACCCCCACACCCCGGCCCGACAGTTTGTGAGGGGGTTAAATCAAGGTGACTCAGCGGCCCAGAAATAGGAGGTCTTTACCTGATATCCCAATGAGCTACCACAATATTGAGGGTAACAACTCCCACATTAGGACAGCGCAAGCGTCGAACCTAGGCTCTTGTACTCAATCTACTATTTCTGAGTCAACTGAGTTATGCTTGTGTGGGCTATTAATGTGCGAATCTCATTGTACTTATTGTTGAATAAGTTCTCTCTTTAATACAATGTAAGCAATCAAATAATATACTTTATGAAGAGTTGCTATAGATCTTATTGGTATATAATAAATAATTAAATAACTTTTATTTTTTATTTAGAATATGTTAGAGGATACTTAATTATGAATATCCAATAATGTGTCGCGACGTGCAGGAGACTTGAGATAGAACCAGGAGTGACTCGACCAAAAACAGATCAAACCACCAAACACTTAACCCTAAAATATTTCATATTGCTGTAGAAGTTTTATAAATTGATTGTAAGCAAAGATCTGAAGATATTTAAAAAAAAAGCTTAAAAGAGAGAGTAAACTATGGACTAAATTAAAAAAAAAATGCAATTTGGTATATTATAATATAATGTAATTAAGAGTATGAAATAAATTTCCAAGAAGTGAAATAATATAAATTTATTATTATGTATTAAAAATAATATATATATATATATATATATATATGTGTGTGTATATTAATTTATGTAAATCATTGTTGGTGTCAGACACAAAATAATTAGGTTATAAAAAAGGGAGGTTTGCGCACGGGTGTAACAGGTTTGGCCTTTCGTTGTTTATTGGAAGCTTTTCTGTCACATGTTTCAGTACTTCCCATTTTTCACTTTGAATTTTGCAGCCATGGAAGAACCTCCCGAGCTTCTCTCTCTCTCTCTCTCCTCTTCTCGATGCGTCAGCTCTTTTGTGCCGAATAAGTCTTTTTTCTCTGCAGTACACAATCTTCAGAAAAAGGAGAAAAACAAGAAACTTCAGAGGGACTCCTCTTAAGTTATGTACTATATTTATTGTTTTCTGACGAACTTTCAGTCCACTTCTCAAGAAAAAAAGTAAGCAGAAATGATTGAGAATGATCACCAGCAACCAGAAACATCAGTAAAATAAAGCTTTGATTAGCTTGAAATATATTATATTTTTTACAGATTATGTTGATCGAAACTAAACTTGCTTGAAAGAAGAGGAGATAAACTAAGAAGGTTAAAAAAGAAGAGTATTATCAGTTCTTATTTTTTGGAAGTTTGATCAACAATGGCGAGGAAGCTCATTAGATCGATTTGGGCTCTCAAAGATGATATATAATCCAGAGTTTCTTCGATCAAATCCTTCTCTTCAATGGATTCTCCCCCAGGAACAAGCTTTCTAAGAATTTCGGTTCTTTTCTGGATCAATCTCTTGGCTGAAAAATTAGAACAAGACTTTCTCTCTCTAGAAACTGAGACATTCCGGCTTGCATGGCCGGAAATTATGGCTCGGCTCCAGCTTGTTCTTCCTTTTCTCGACGACGCCATTGCTAAATCTGCGGAGAGCTTTATCGCATTAGCTCTCTCCACGATGTTCATTTTCTTCTTCGAAGAAGTACATATTCGAAGAACCCTTATCCAGTTCTTGAATAGTGTTCTTCGTCCAGCTGATGTAGGGTTTCGCATGCTGTCATGGAAAAAAGAAGATGACTGTAAGAAAAGCTGATGAACAAACATGGTATTTCTCAGCTGGAATTTAATGAAGCTAAACATAACACACTTGTGAAGATTCTGTAAATCTCGCACTTAAATCACAGCTACCTTGCTTACAGGATCAAGCTGGTACGAGGAGATGAAGTCCACCAAAAAATGCTTTTTTGTGAGATTTGCAGACTGTTGCAGGAGTTCTACAGATCCAAGAACTTTAGGAAGAGAGAGAGAGAGAGAGAGAGAGAGAGGAATGAGGAGAAGAGAGGAAGCGGAGGAAGAGAATTTATGGAGTTAAAGAAAGAGGAAATGGTGGGGCGATGAAAGAAAGACACATAACATGCTGGCACATGGTGCACGTGGCCCACCAAATAAACCCTAGAGAGAAACTAGGAAATAATTAATTAATTTTTTCCTAAATGAATGTTTAGAAATCAAAATAATTTCGCGTATATATCAATTAAAATTGCCTCCAATTAAAAAAAAAATATGAACACTCAATTACAATAAACTTACTCGATAATTATTGATTATTAGTCGGTGCAGCATATCGATCGACACGTGACGCACTTGAAGTTTAGAAGTACAATATCGTGCGACGAATAAAAAGGAAAATCATAAAAAAATGTGTCACACCCTAAAGATCACCCAACTATAGATGAACTAGTTCTTTGATCTTGAAATTTAATTTATTAACTTATTGATGAAGACTTAAATTTAAATTACAAGCGAGGTCAAAATTTAAAAAACAAATGTTCAATAGCGATATTCCGAATTTTAGATTGCAAGAAGTAATTTTAATCACTATGCTAAAATTAAATAAATGTGATAATATAAAATTAAGGGCAACATAACTAAAAATTAATTATTATTTTTTAAATTAAGTTAATCGTTTACGACAAAGTGTTTCGAGAAAAAACACGAGATTTATTGAATTGGAAATTCAAATGAAGCTTGAAAAGTATAAGAAACCCTAATAATAGTAACTAAAATTATGAATACAAACAAGATTCACTAAATGGGGCATGCTTCATCAATGTAGTTGTACCGTGTGGCCCCAAATTATATAGACTATGTTTAAATTGTAGCTAAATAGTCTTCCAATTTAAGGGCTTTCCCTTCATTATTTTCTTTGATTTTTGACTTTCTTCCATGGATTCAAATTAGGGTTTCGTTGTTGATCGTACAACATCTCGTCTTCATCGATTAATGTAGTATTGTCAATTCTCGTAAAGACCCGGCAATTTTGTTTGTTCGTTTTATCCGCGTAAGTCGTTCTAATTGCAGATGAAATTTTACTCGTACAATAAAGTCCAAGACCACGTCTAAGTAATATGAGATTGTGATTTGATTACTCTAAAAGATAAGGTATATAGAAATTTACTATGTAAATTACAAAGATATTTTTTTATGAAAAACTTAAATTTTAAAAATTATCAATAGGGCACCTTGAAATTTATAATAATTTAAATAAATACCATAATGTTATGATATACATTAATTTTAGTAATATATGTCAATTTTGTTAATAATTTTCACTAATTTTGTTAACTTTAACAATTTGCAGATAAAATTACATTTTTATTTATTTCCACTTACCTTTGAAAAAATATTTTTCATCAAATTGTTATCGATATATCCTTATCGCAGTTACTTCTTTCATAAGTGTTTTCAATTAATCAAACGATTTAGTCGAAACCCTATTTTTAATTCGTAGATTAGGATGTTAGACAAGTCTTCCTATTTTATTAAAAACAAACTATTTTATTCTACTTTTTTGTCACAAGCAATAAATTTGTACCAAGGACTCATGTTGAACCCATAACAATGCACTTTTTTGAGCATGTGCGGGTTCACCTTAGTGGTCAAAGGATGACAGATCTGGTAACAAGTGCCGGAGTTTGAATCCTGCATTGTCTTAGTGTGTGAGTTGTTACCTCCAATGTTGAGGTAGCTCATTGGGGCATCATAAAGAAGGTCTCTCATCTTTTGACTGCTGAATCACCGTAACTTACCCCCTCACAGCCTGTCGGGCAAGAGTGTGAGGGCTCTGGGGGCGAGAAATTTTGCCTTTTGGTAACAATGCATCTTTTTGAATGGTCAATGGGAAATCAGGAGGAGCGACAATCAAGCTTTTATTCTAAGAATTTTACGAATAATGTTGGGTAGATTTTCTATTTTTACACTCTTAAATTTTATTGTTAGTTAAAATGAGACAGCAATTATATTAATTATCTCTTGATAAAGAAAATAAATAAAAAATATTTATTGATATTCTAATTACATCAAGTTTTTATCTATTTTTTCAATGTTTGTTATTATACATGGTAAAAAATTCTAATTTCATTTGCTTTTTAAAATTTTTAATTAAAAATAAGTATTATTTTAATAATTAATATTAAAATATTATTAATGAATTGAAAAAACCTTTTGATTTAAACTTTCGATTTTAAATTGCACAAAAACTATGTACTAAAAAACAGTTTTTAGAAATAGCTTTACAAAAGAACATTCAGCAATCAATGCTGCCGATAACAGTCTTTAATCATACAACAATCTACTTAATTTTGGAAGATCTTCCCTAGAATATCAAATAATTGAATAACTTAATTATCTCAACGTCACGTCCAGCATCTTTATAGCGAAGCTGCTTCGTCAATTCAGAGTGACTAATCAGAAGATTATGAAGATGATCTCGATTTGATGGATAAACCATTCCCTCGGAAATGATAATCAAAATCAACGGTTGCGATGAAAATACCTATTTCCTATTCGTTGACCAATGTTATATCACACAAGAGGTTCTTTAATTAATTATTATTTGATTGATAATTCCACACCCATAATAATTCTAAATCTATTTTATGTGTTATAATATATGGTCGAAAATGAACTGAAGACTCAAATATATGATGGGTGAAGTAGTAATTACTCGTAAGAAAATAAGATCAAACACATGGTTATAGTTATTTATTACACATATTTATTCATTTTATACTATGTTTGTGGAGGTGTATTTCCATTGTTAATCCTATATATAAAAAATATGAAACAGAAGCCCGACATAAGACAATATGAATTTGATGATGTAATATTGTTTCTGCGACAGAATAATTCCACTATTACAGCAAATATATATTTATTAAATATTATTTTTTACAAATTCTGATGCAATTGCAGGCTAGAAACGTCTGCAGTGAAGAACATTAGCAGAAGCAAACAAAGGAACAGGAAACTAGGTATGATTGAACATTAGCCAGCTGTAGCCGGAGCCTTTGATCTTCAAACCGGGTTCGTTCTAGCAAGCTATTTGTTTTCAAAGAAAGTGGAGAGATTTCGGAGAAGGTGGAGCTTAGCTTCGAGTTGGGCGATGTAATTTGCTGTGCCGTGAAACAAGCTTTCGAGGTTGTCCTTTTCACGGCCGCCGGGAATGATTCTCTGAAGCTGCCGGAGCTTTCTGTAAACGGGTGTTTTGATCGTCGTCTTCTTGCTTTTGCTCGTCGGAATCTTCTGTTTTCTCTTTCTTCCACTCGGAGTTACTTCCCTGCTTCCGCATTCAAAAGAATAGCTTGATCTCATTGTGTAGAGAGAGAGAAAGAGAGAGAAGAAGAACAATGGAGAGATGGGGTTCAACGATCTCTGCAGAAGATTCTTATATAGGCACCTACCATCTCAGGCAGCCATCGGTAGTGTTCGATGAGAGAAGAGAGAGAGAGAGAGAGAGATGGATGGATGGAATTTAAGCTTAAAAATCCAAAATTTTAAGATACTTAACTCATAATAAATCCATTTTCAAATTAAATTGAACATTCGTGACACATAATAAATCCTGCACATATAATTTTTAAATATAAAAATAGTGGAGACAAAGATCAACACAGAAGTTTAGCTCGATATGATTTAGAAGAATAAACCTAATTAACTTACTAATCACCTTTTTCAAGATGCCAATGGCCGTCCAAAAGCACGATTAAGAAATTAGATCATTCGTACACGTAGATAGCTTCCTAAATACTTCAATCAACTCAAATAATTATCTTCACAATTAGGGTTTTATCTTATTTGTGTTATTTCGAAACACACCACCCTCTGTTGAACTTAGGTCACTAATTTCGCCTGCGTATTTTTGCCATTTCCGACCATCCTAAGATTAGACGAGAGTTTTTTTTTTGGCAAGAAAACATCATGGACAAAGATTAAGCAGCTGCCAGGAAGAACATGGAGAGGTTATGGAATGGAGAAAAGACGTAATCATAAAATGTAATATTTAATATTGATAATTTTCAAATTAAGTAGGAAATTGATGCTTAGCGTTATTATTTGTGGCTTGATAAGGACGTGTCGACGCTTCATCGGAGACGGGTTACGATTAACAAATTAGAAAGATACTAATCAATATTTCAACTCCCCCCACACAAACCCTTGAACAGTCCATCATAGAGATTGATATACAGAGATAGAGGTAGATAGAGAAAGAGAGACAGACCGAAAGTGAGAGATAGATAGAGAGAGAGAGAGAGAGAGAGAGAGAGGTAGTGAGAGATAGAGAGAGACAGAGCGAGAGAGGTTGTGAGAGATGGACAAATTGAGAGTAAGATAGTAAGAGATTGGATAGATGAAGAGAAAGAGAGTAAGAGGTTAGATAGTTGGAGAGAAAGAGAGGAAGGGAGAGAGGAAGGGAGAGAGAGAGGGTGGAAGAGAGATATATTGAGAGAAAGATACATTGAGAGAGAGATAGAGAGAGAGGGGTAATGAGAGATAGAGAGAGAGATCTAAAGAGGAGAGAGAGAGGGTGGAAGAAAGATATACTGAGAGGAAGATACATTGAGAGATAGCTAGCGAGAGAGAGAGGTAATGAGAGATTAAGAGAGAGAGGGAGAGAGAGGTGTGTGAAGTCAAATTGTTGTTGGATGGTGGGGGATGAAGTTAATGCAGCACACGTGCATGGATGTCTAGAGAGGGAAGTTGAAAGGAGTAGTAGGCTTGATTGGGACGAGAGACCATACCCATTTCACATCTCTAAAAGCCATAATTTTGGTCTCATCCTCCCCTCCTCTTATCATCTCTTTCTCCATTATTGTGTGTAGGCCAATGTCCCCCAAAACTTTGCCTTTTCCTCCCTTCTTTCGTCCCATACATAATTTATTTTTCTAATAACAAAAACCCTAAAAAAATTGATCATATTTCCAATAATTTCTCACTAGAAGCAGGCATTTTTCTAGTAAAAGTTGTGGACTTTTATTTATATGTGATGGTTAATATCGCATGATTTGTCGTCGCCGTGACACGGATGATAAAACATGCACAGATGACTAGTGTACTGTGTAAAATAACAATTGAAGAATAAGAAATAAATAAAAAAAAAGGGTTCGAAGAATGGCGATTAGTTGCCGACAAATCAATCGAATAATTATCGATTTCGAAGAGGGTTGGAGGGTACCCATATCAATATTTTGGTTGTTCTTGAAGATATTATAATGAACCCAAGTGATCTGGATAAGTAGTGTAGGAGTAGAGATGGGCAAGACTTTTTGGATCATGTTTCTTTGGCTTCTTGTAAGAGATGGCAAGTAGAAGCATTGGGATTGAAATTCAAATGGACCACATCAATTGAATCCAAAAATAATTAACCTAATCTATAGTGCACCCTCAAATCACATGATTTATTGACCATCTTTTGTTTCTCGAGCTTCGATTTTATGTCATATGACCATGAAAGTTCATTCCACGAGTATACTCATCTTAAACCAGACATATAAAAATACAAATCGACAAAGAAGAAAGAAAAGATCAGAATTTGCACATAAATAGAAGAATGGACAAAAGATGTTAGTCTCTTGTAACATTATATTTATAAGATTTATTAGTTCAAAGTTTATTTGGTAGTTGTTATGTTATTTTATATTTCCATAAAAAAATTAATTATTTTTTTTAGGTACATAGTACGTTTCCACGTGTGTACACCTCATATGATGGATTGAAAAATGACATGTCATTCCCTTGACCGTCGATGAGGTCTCTCTGGGTCCCACATATCATACATGGTCCCGCGGCTCCCCACCCCACGCAATAATTATCATCTACTTTTAATTATTTATCAAAATACATTAATTAAAAATTTAACACATTAAAAATGAAAATATCCGACAAAAAATTCAACTCAATAGTAGATATAATTGTAAATTGAAAATAAAAATCCCCCAAGAAAAAATCTAAATTATTTTAAATTTGAGTATTAAATTTAACGAACTAGTGATTTCATTCGATGATTAATTTAATTGATAAAATTAAACATGTATATATTTTAATTAAATTAATTATTTTAAAATATACTAAAAATAAAGTGCAATGAGTTGTTGCCTCCAATTAAGTGTTTTGTTATTCTTTGTATAGAAATAGAATTCATGATAATATGGCCCCTGTATACAAATTAATTTGGAACACTAATTAATTCCGCACTCAACCGTAATTATAGATGTTTAGATAAATTAAACTCTAATTTCACTCCGCAACCGAGCTTTCGAAGCCAGTTTAATTCCAGAATCTATAATAATCCCCATTTTAAAAACTAGGAACAGGAAGTCTATTGATCGGTTTGTTTGGTTCGGTTCAATTTTATGAAAAAACCGATCATGCTTTCCATAATCACAAGAGGACATTTCCCTAAAGGAATCATATAATAAGTCATAAAAGATGCATAATCTCAATCATAAAAAATACAAATATGCCTAATCACTAGGAAGATGATGTCGACAATGGCCACCTTCTTCCAATCGCTCTTGATATTATCGAGCAACCCGGCCTTGCACGATTGGCAATTGAAGCACAAAATCGAAATTGAAGCACAAAATCGAAGGGTCATTTTTCCATAAATCGCAGCCGGTATTTGTGTAGCAAATTTAGAGTTATTCATAGAACTCTTGATTTAATAAATAAATAAACCAAAAAGGCACGTAATATTTTGTTTCAATAATTATTTATTTCTTATATTTCTTTAAATTAAGCTTATGCATTCACGTAAATGAATGACAATATGCAACATAACATTATTTTTATCCAACGTAAGATATCACACGGGATGACATCACATGTCACGTACCCGAATGTACCAAAATATTGCAATTTGATCGCCACTAATCGATAATGGTTAGGAGCTTATTTCAAAACTAGCATGCCTTAGAAATTAAAAATTACAATTTTGAAGCTATATTTAACAAGTCAAAAGTTAATACATTTGACTAGATAAAAAGAATTTAAAATAATTAAATTGTCTTACTCATTTACAATATTTAATTTGTGCTTGTATATCAAATGAGAAAATATAAGGAAAATAACTAATTAATATTTATAACTGAGTTTTATATGATGAATAACTAATTAATATTTCCAATCGCTCTTGAAAATAACTAATTGAAGGAAAACCATCCAATTTCCATCCTTAAACTATCGGCTATAGTGCGTAGCTATCCGGTTCAGTTGAATATAATAAAATGCATGACTGGTTCTTCGGTTCTATTTATATTTTATTTGGGTAAATAACAATTTATATGATGAATTTTAAAAATACTTACAACAGATATTTTAAAATTTAATATAATTGCAACAAATATTTAGTCATGATATTTTTTAACTAATTTTAACGATGTCCATTCATTTATTAACATAATTCATTAATTAAGGGTAATAATCAAATGAAAATAGCTAACCAAATTTACTGACATTACAAAATTAAAAGAAAAAAAAGTGATAACAAAGTGTCTTCTGCAATTATGTTAAAGTTCAAGGTGTTCATCGATGATTTTTAAGGTTCAATGTATCCATGTAGCTAGTGTCATAGTTCATGGTGTAAATTATTATTTACTCATTTTAATCTTGATATAATTTTAATAAACTAAATAGATAATTGTTTTAACTATTTAATTTGGTTGATTAATGAAGAATTCTCTATACAAAGTATAAATAGAGTGTGAATTTAATTAATTAATTGACGACGAGATTATGCGGTGGAAAGCTTGGTGGATCCCATGGATGCCGGAGGCGATTAAAATCTAAACCTCGGGTGCTTGATAAAGTTGTGAAAATCTCTTTGTTGAACCATCTTTTTGCAAAACCATATCTTGTACATTTTGGGAATTGGGGTTCCCTTGTTCATGGTTTTGAGGTTGTCTTTGAATCATCAAAAGAAGTTTTTTCTATGAACTCTGCAATTGATGATGAAGCAGATGATGTTGGAAGATAGTAGCAGATGAATCATCTCCAATTTTACTAAATGATTTACGACCAAATTCATAAGAGATTATGAATCTCGATTAGGATCGTACAGAGCAAAAGAGTACGACATCCACGTTGGCTACCATCGCATATAAGGGAGATTGACATTGATATCACTTGTAGAATTTTTGAATTTGACAATATAATATTGTCTATTTTGAGTCAGAGTTCGCACAACTTTGTTTTTGAGCTAGTCCAACATGTGTTATACCTAGGGCTGGGCGCGGGTCAATTCGAGTCGGGTCAGGGAAAATCTTGACCCGACCCGAACCCGATAGGGGAAAAAAAGTTGACCCGATAACGACCCGACTCGATAAGGGAAAATCTTGACCCGACTCACTCCTTATCGGGTCCTTATCGGGTCAAGATTAAAAATGGGTGTTTGGGAGGAAGGGAAACGGAGAAGACTAAAAATGGCGAAGAAGAGCAACGTTGTCTCTCCTCCCTCCAACTGGTTGGTCTGCAAGTGGGTCTAAGCGCCATTTCTGGTGTCAAGCGAGAGAGGTTTTAGCATCGCTTGGTCCAAACCCAGCCACCCAGACTGGAAAATCAAACCGAAACGACGAGCAAAATGGGAAAAAAGAAAAACGAATAAACAAAATTCAGAAAGATAACAGTCATCGCCATTGGAACTACCAACAAACTTTTGCTTTCTCCATCAAGCTAACTCCTCCTTTTTCTCTCTTTCATTCTGGATTTTTCTAATTCTTTTTTCAAGTCCAAAGGACTAACCATTTCGCAGAATCGAGAAAGAAAAGCTTCCACCACAAGCTATTTGAATACTGAATTTGAGGGTTCTTCGCTTTCCTTTGATTTCCTCCCTTTCCTGTTCTGGGTTCGTCGCAGATACCCATCGCCTTGCTCTTCGAGCTCGGAGATTTTTTCTTCTGGATTTTTGGGAATGATGGTGCGGATTATTGATGAACGAGAGAAAGGGCGGGGGGAAGGGACGTAGAGAGACAAAGAGACCGAGTTTAGAGAGAGAATGAGCAAAAAACCTGGTGGCATTGTCAAGTCCTGGGAAGCAACAGTGCGAAAATCACAAGCTACAGCGAAAAAGAGGATAAATAGTATATTTGCTATAATGTCTGTCGTCCCTGCAGACGACGAGCCAGGCCCGGGCGAAGTTTACCATTCAGAGAAGGTCCTCAACAATGGCGATTTCTACACAGGTTAGTGGGTCGACAATCTTCCTCACGGACAGGGGAAATACTTGTGGACAGATGGGTGTATGCACGTAGGAGAATGGTACAAGGGCAAGACAGTGGGGAAAGGAAAGTTCAGCTGGCCCTCAGGAGCAACCTACGAAGGAGATTTCAAAGGAGGTCTCAGGACGAAGAAGAAGAAGAAGAAGAAGAGAGGGAAAGGAAGAGAAGACATATGCGGGTCAACCAAAATAGACCCGCTAACCCGCTAACGACCCGCAAACTTTCAATTTTTTAAAGTCTTAACCCGTTACCCGACCCGTTACGACCCGTTAATTTGCGGGTCGGGTTTGACCCGCGGGTCGGTGCGGGTTTGCCCACCCCTAGTTATACCAGTTAAGAATGTAGAACTTCTTTATAAATTATTTTCAATTTATGATATGGAATTGCACTCCTTGACACCCAAACAATTATCACATGTAGATTGATAATCACACTAATAAGTGATTAGATTAATCGAGGATAAAAGTGACTTTGCACTTAAAAATCGTCTACTTTTCAAAAACTTATTAGTGTGTAGTCTATCACCGTACCAGTTTTATTTTTTTATTCAGAGGGGAAAAAATAAACCCTACGGCTGCAGCCTGGCACCACCCAGGCCCCCTTCTTCTGTTCTTCAGTTCTTCAGTTCTTCTTCTTCAATTGCTCGTTGATTTCCAGCCCTAATTTTGTGCAATTTTAAGCAGGTAATATTCACATCTCGGTAGAACACCGGTTTCTTCGTTTAATTTCTCATTTCTGATACACTGTTAGGTCGCCGAGAAAATCCGTGGAATTTTTCTTTTCGACTGAGTTCAAACCCTTAATCCGGCCGACCCATGTATCTTATCCCATTTCAGCTTAGCCAGCTAGGTTTTGTTCTTACTGCTTGAAATTGTCTCTTTATTTTTAGTGAAATTGTTAGTTGTCTCTACCACAGTATTATACTGGAAATTGGAGTAGTTATTGACAAATCATGAATTCGTTGGAATATATTTCTTCCCGTTTACCTTTTGTTACTCCGGCCACCGCCATGGCACCTTTCCGTGAGATTGCAGAAGTTCTTCTTGGTATTTGTAATGTGTTCCGAATTTAGTGATTGTTTATTGCAATCAGATCCATTTTGTAGTGGATCACTCTTAACAAGATCTTGTCAACTAAATAAACAAGATCTTGTCAACGAAATATGAACACCATAGATTGTTCTAAGATCTAGCGTTTTTCTTCCCGTTTCAGGTGAGGATGCAGAAAAGGTGAAGATCCGGGGAAAGCCAGTTATGTAACAAGCAACTTTTCAGATCCTGGGTAATATCAATGAACTCAAACTTAGCCTTTTTTATATGAATTAATATTACTCAATCAGTTTAGTGAAATCTGATGATGTTTTATGCCTATAACCTGATTGACATCTATGGATATGTTGTAGAAAGTAGAAGCTGTTCTTGAAATGTTGGTGAAAATTTTGGAATCTAAATGGGAACAAAAACTTGATCCATAAACTGTTTTCAGAAACAAAAAAAAAACGGTTTTTAAATGCTACTTAGCTCATTAATAATCTGGAGAATCACAGATGAAACGAATGGTGATTCTATGAATTGAAGAATCAGAAAGTATGAATCTTCAATTTCTGGGGAAAACTTATTTTCTCGGTTTACTCTGATTTACTTTTTTACAGGAGTTCTCGAGGAAAGGAGGTTGAAATAATGGAGGTTGTGGGTGATTGGAGCAGATAGGTCAAATCCGTGAAAATGGCGGAAAGAGGAGACGGGTCCTTCTTCAACGAGCTTCTCTCTCCGTTCAAAGCCCTCGCCGATTCTTTTCAAATCTTCCTTAGAAACAAACGGATCTACCTTTTCATCTTCGCCGGCGCTACTCTCCCTATCTCTCTCCTCCTCTTCTCCCTCTCTCTCTCATCCCACCCCATCAAGTCCCGAATCTTCCACCTCGAAGCCGTCGCCCGCGCCGCCCCTACCGGATTCGAGTTCCGCCATGTCTTCGAAGAGTCCCGCCTCGACGCCGTCGCGCTCCTCCGCCTCAAAGCTTACTTTCTGCTCCCGGTTTCCCTGCTCTCCATCCTCGCCGCCGCCGCTACAGTCAACTCCACCGCCGTCGCCGTCAATGGCAAGCGACCCACTCTCCGGACAGCCGTAGCCGCCTTTAAATCGTCCTGGGCGAGGCTCCTCGCTACCTCCATTTGCGCCTACGCTTTCTCGACGGCCTACGCATTCATCCCGCAAACTCTGGCTGCGCTGCTCGGATCTCCGGCGCTGAGATTACCGGTGTTAATCACCGGATCGGCCGTGGAAATTTACCTCGTCGCCGTCCTGAGCCTGGCCGTCGTGGTCTCGATCGCAGAGGAGAGAACCGGATGGGACGCGATCCGAGTCGGGCTGGGTTTGATCTCGGGGAAGAAGAAATCCGGGTGGGTGCTGACGGGTTTAGTTACGCTGGTCACGTGGAGCATCGTAGGAGCGCTGGAGACGCAGATGGACGTCCCAGATGACATGTGGGAGGAGCGATCGACGGTGATGTTGGCTTTGGGGCCAGGGATGAGCAATAAAGTGGGGCTGATTGGTTTGTACGGAATGGTGATTCTTTTCGGCTACATAATCAACACCGTCTATTACTACGACTGCAGGAGAAAGAACGTGATCAAGGGTGGTGATGACGGCGAATATGATGATCATCTTGTTTCTTCTTAAATTTGTTCATGTTCATCGGGTGCGTGACACTTTTATTTCAAATTACTTTCATCTCCCGTTGGAATTAGATCATGTGTTATGTAAGACAATTTCGGATCCTTAGGTTGTTTCACAAATCCTATCATTACGTTTATGTCCTCTAGCTAGGGGTCGAACGTTATCAAGAACAAAAAATTATGTTTAATTTAGTTTTGGATTTTCCTATTAAAAAAATCAAATAATTTGAATTAATAAAATGTAATACATATAAAGTAATTTAAATTATATAAAATATAAAATCAATTACTATAAGAATATCTAATATCAAATTAAAATAGTTACAGGATTATAGTTTTTACTAATTTTAATTTAAAAAAATTGCAAAAACTATTTATCAAAATTATCTATTATATCATCGGTCGTCAAACTTAACTAGAAGTGAACATGGTTTGGTCTGTACTGATTTTTTAAAAAAAAAAACCAATAATTTTAGGACTAGAACCAATAATGCCCCTAACCAAGACTAACTAGAATTGGATTAAAAAGTTATGGACTATTTGTAGGTTAAGGATGATTTTGTCCACTCTTACCTCCAGATAATTGTCTAGTAGAGTTTAAGACACTTAGAAATGTACTCCTTTGAACTATATCGGAGAAGGCCATAAATATTAACGAGCGTAATTAACATAATAAATTATTAGCAAAATCTAGTCTAATTTCGATGTTTTTCTTCTAGTAATGTTTTGTTTAATTTCTTATTTTAGGTACGTTTAGTTGTTAGGCAATGCTTTGTTTTATTCAATTACAAATAATATATTTTGATTAAATATTTATTTAATCAATTATTTCATACGTCAACTTACATAATAAAAGAGTAACTGTAAAATTATCATTTTTGACAATATTGGTTTGCCGGCTTTGTCCTCTCTTTTTTTTTGCAGGCTTTTCCCGATTGAAAATAAAAAAATAAAAATGGGCTTTATTTATAGTTTGAATTTGAAATTAAAAAAATAAAAATGGTGACCTAATTTTACCCGCACCTATCAACCGTTGTGAATAATTTTGGACTTCATTTTCAAACGAAATTGAAGCTCTTTAAAGTTGAATAATAGTCAACTCGTATCAAATTTAGGTGGACAAAATGATCCAATCTTTGCTTTAAGATTTTGAAAATATATTAATATTTAAATAAATTCCAATCTTAACGGGTATGGCTTGATTAAACGTTTGACTTTTGAATGAATTAAATTAAATTATATATATATATATGTATCTATGCAATAAACAATTATTTTAATAAATTAAGAAAATTAGGGTATATTTGTGAAAATTAGGCAGCTTCCTAGGAAGGAGCAGTCAAAATCTAACGACTCTTCCACAAGTTATGGACAACCCTTTTCATTGTTCCTTGTGTTCTCACCTTTATTTTATAATTATTTAATAATTTATCTGAATTTATTCAAATCTAATCTAACGAATATCACTTATGTTAGTACTTTCCACAAATATTGGTACGTGGCATTTTTCGATTGGACAGTTGAATGGACCAAACCTTTTGGTGTCAATGTTTCAAAGTGGAAGTTAAAATCCAATCCATGGGAATCTTAGGTCCTTTGCGTGTGTTTGAATCTAGTAAAATAAATAATTTAATTAATAAAAAAGTCTACTTTTGAAGATGGATATTTCAATGCATGCGTTGAATCTCCACTAGCTATCTTTCTTAAGGATGAGATATGTTTGACACCTTAGATAACGTGCAATACGATAAATATTTTAGTACGCATAAACAATATACGCAGTAGTACGTATGTGTGTAAATCACCATACGTTATCGAATAATGTTCGATATAT
This sequence comes from Begonia fuchsioides, assembly GCA_003255005.1. Taxonomy (NCBI): domain Eukaryota; kingdom Viridiplantae; phylum Streptophyta; class Magnoliopsida; order Cucurbitales; family Begoniaceae; genus Begonia; species Begonia fuchsioides. The sequence goes on from QAOC01034157.1 coordinate 216,721, forward strand.
TAACTTATATTGCTTATTCGACTCGAAGATTGACTCACTCGAAGTCAAAAGGTTACGATTTAGTTTATTCATAGAAAAATTAATCATTTATTAAATTAAAGATTGCATAGTACTTGTGATAATTTACCAGGTAAGGTCTTCAAATTCGACAGCACAATATTATTTACTTTAAGTCAGAATCTACATGGTTTTTTTTTTTGCATCATATCTAAAACTTTTATATTAATCATGTACGAAGAACTGATCTATGAACTGTCACTAGTCTTTATTCTGAGCGATGTAAGACTGCAGACCTTCGCACTCTTTATCTGGCGAGTTTTCAAAGTACTTCGCCCAAATCGTTCACTAATAGCGCACGTTCTTCTTCTCTTATTGTTTGAAAATCTTAACAAGCTCATGTGAAATTGAAAAATGGACAAATGAAGTCAAAGTTTGTTTTTCTTGGTCAAACTTTAATGCCGTACACATGTTTTTCTTATTTTATTTTTATTTTTTTTAATATTTATAAAAAAAAACATCCAAGGACGTCTATTTTGACTTGAATAAGGGTTTCTTGTACTAAACATATGATTTTCTCGCCAAACATTGTGGAATATGAACTATGGAAAGTAGCAATTTGAGGTTTTTCTACGCGATAAGGATGGAACGACGAAGATGGAGGGAATAATAAAGAACGGTCTTTCGATAAACATAATTTAGTTGTTTTGTCACATAGTCTAGCCTCGATTATTGACGGAAATTTGGGCATATCATGTGAAAAGATGATATAAATCAAGAACATAAATAATCATCAATGATGTCACACCTTTCAATTAAATTTGAAACATAGGGAAAGAACATAATATCCATCGAAAAAGACCTAAGTTTTTGTAATTTTCTAAGAAATAATTAATAGGACGAGTGGCCTTATCTTTAATTCCTTGAATATTCCATGCTCTACCTTAACTTTATTCTTGGTTTAATTGAGAATGCGAAGAAGCAATGCATTAGCTTTGAATAAATAAAACAATTGCCATAGTTTTATGTATAATTTTTCCTATTAAATAAAAATACACGGGTGATTCGTTTATTTATTTGACGGGTTAGTACAAAAAAATAGAAAATATCATTTTAAAATTATGTACTTCGTGGACGATAATTTTTAATTTTACACCATTAGGTTTAATTATGGGACGTTTATTAGGTGGTGCAACATTATTAGCGTGGAAATAACATTTAACCACGAGCTTAATCAATATTACTAGTAAATAATTACTTGGATTCAAGAATTGCCTTTCTAAGGCTCGATTTTGTCCGAAAATGCTTCGATATTTGTACGAATATAGTTGTAATTTGTAATTAAAATTTTTATAAAGTTGGTTCCTTTTTATTTGTGCATAAATACCAAACTCATCCGCGATTAAAGCCAAGATGCCGCCCATGTTCAATTTTTTATTTTAATTATTATTTTTGGGTAAGAAGAAATGTTACGGATAAAATGGACCCCACATCAATCCATCCACACGGGCCCCGCTTTGACCGACATATCGTTTTTGGGATAAGACATAAATCGCTTAAAAAGCTTCCGAAGCTGACAACATGTGACCACTCCTCCTCCATTCCTTACGTTGTCACGCTATCCACTTATATTCCTCCACGTCATCGCCACCCAATCCACGTCTTCCGACCCATTCAATATTTCCTTTTTAATTTTTATCATCTTGTGTTACATAATTAAATAAATTATGTAAATTTCGAGGTCATTTACGCCTAAAAGTTTGATCTTTTTGTTCAACGAATTTGATATCGACTTTTTGGATATCCACAAATAAGTTATTTAACCCGTTGAATTTTGCTACTATAATTTTAATTAAATTCATTATATGAATAAAGATATATATATATATATATATATTATTGCTATTTTATATTATTTATTTTTTTCAAATGACAAAAAAAACTTAATTAAGGATAAGGATTATCTATGATTAAAAGAAAGAAGCACAAAAAGCAGAACAAGAAGAATCTGAGTATGCGTGCACACAACTATACATTTGATTACACGCGTCGTTCATCTACTGGCTTTGATAAAATCTTTATGGATTTTGGTCTGCCAACTCAGCATTCAACTAGGCCACTCCACGCACGATACACGTGGACCCTCGTAATAGACGTAGATTGTGTAGTATTAGACTATTAGTGGTTGGTATTAAATAATATACTCTATCGAGGTTGAAATAGTTGAATTACACTATTAATATTATATTACATTATTTTTATTTTTAATTTTTTAAAAAAAATGTTATTTTATAATATTTTGTGACATCGCAAAAAAATAATTAATGTATTTTCTCATTTGATACTATTTTAATAGAATGCTAAATATAGTTTACTAATGATAATAAAAAAAAGTTTTATTATTAATTATAGACTACACATGAAGGGGTGCAACGTGGATGAAAGGGCATTGGCCACGTGTAACCAGTTGGACAAAATCGGTATTTTATTTTCGTTCGGCCGAGTATTTCAGTTACTACCTAAAGTACCCTTGGAAATATATTGAAATTTCCACTTTTAGCACCCTCAGGAAAATAATGAACAGTGTTAAACTCGGTCACGTGCCTTTGCATTAAGGGTGGCAGCTTTTAATATTTCCATGCTTTAATAAAAATAAAATCTAAAAAAAATTAAATTCCATTTATAATTTGAATACCAAGAATATAGTTTATAATTTAATATCGTACAAAAAAAATTCTATTTTTCAAATCTCAAAATAACCTTAATTTGTAACTAATTAATCATACTTATCCATGTCAAGACCTCCAAAACGACGTCGTTGCAAGACCACCGCACGAGAACAAGTCTCTACCGTCCGATCAACGTCAGTCAGCCGTGTGCGTATATATACCCTCTCTCTCTCTCTCTACCATATCTCTCTCTAGTCTCTGCGTCCTTATCCTCTTTCCATTCCTCGAGCTCCTGTTATGGAAACCGTATCAATTTCCTTTATTTCCACTACCCCAAGATTTATTTTCCTCTGTAATACCCTCCTATAAAAGATCAACAGTGGAGATTCCCGCACCCGTTTGAAATTTCATCCAAGAAATTTAATATTTCGTTTCTTGATTTGCGTTATGCTCTCAAGATCCTCTTTAACCTCGTTTAATCTAACGTCATTCGACGATTTTTCGGCTCTGAATCGGATTCCAAGAGTAATGACAGTTTCCGGCGTTTTATCCCGATTCGAAGCCGGAGAAGACGTCGATTCCGCTGAGAAATTATCGTCGTCGGAGCGGCGAATCGTCGTTTCGAACCAGTTGCCGATTCGAGCTCGTCAGGATTTGGAAACTGGAAATCGGGAGTTTGAGTTTGATCCCGATAGCCTGGTTTTGCAGCTGAAAGACGGGTTTTCGCCGGAGGTCGAGGTCATCTACGTCGGCTCTCTCAACGCCGATGTCGACGGTTCCGACCAAGATCGGGTTTCTCAACTTCTCTTTTCGAAATTCCGGTGTGTTCCGACGTTCTTACCATCGGAGATTCAAAATAAGTTCTATCATGGGTTTTGCAAGCATTATCTTTGGCCTCTGTTTCACTACATGTTACCCTTATCTCCGGGGAACGGCGACCAGTTCAGCCGGGAAAATTGGCAAGCTTACGTATCGGCGAACAAGATTTTCGCCGACAAAATTATGGAGGTGATTAACCCTGAAGATGATTACGTCTGGATTCATGATTATCATCTAATGATTTTGCCAACCTTTTTGAGGAGAAGGTTTTACCGGATTAAGCTCGGATTCTTCTTGCACAGCCCTTTCCCGTCGTCGGAAATTTACCGATCTTTGCCGGTCCGGGAAGAGATCTTGAGGGGACTTTTGAACTCCGATCTGATAGGGTTTCACACCTTCGATTACGCTAGACATTTTCTCTCTTGTTGTAGTAGAATGTTGGGTCTTGATTATGAATCGAAACGGGGCTACATCGGACTAGATTACTACGGCCGAACCGTCAGCATCAAGATCCTTCCGGTCGGGATTCACATGGGACAGCTTGAATCGGTTCTTTCTCTCTCCTCCACCGCCGACAAGATCAAGGAGCTGAGAGAGAGATTCAGAGGGAAAATCGTCATGTTGGGGGTCGACGACATGGATTTGTTCAAAGGAATTAGCTTGAAATTTCTTGCAATGAAGCAATTACTCGAGCAAAGGATCGATTTAAGAGGGAGAGTTATGTTGATTCAGATCACGAATCCAGCAAGAAGCCTCGGAAGAGATGTTCAAGACGTCGAAAATGAGATCAAATCGGAAGCCGACGAAATCAATCGGAAATTCGGCGAAGAACAATACAAGCCGATAATCCTCATCAACGGGCCCGTCACGACCTTAGAAAAAGCCGCATACTACGCCATTGCCGAGTGCTGCGTAGTAAACGCAGTTAGGGACGGAATGAACTTAGTGCCATACAAATACACTGTCTGCCGGCAAGGCCCGGTCTTGGACAAAGCATTATCGATCGATGAATCGACGGAGCCTCGGAAAAGTGTTCTAATAGTTTCGGAATTCATCGGATGCTCCCCGTCGTTGAGCGGAGCTATTCGGGTCAATCCGTGGAACATCGAGGCCGTCTCCGACGCGATGAATTCGGCAATTACGATGGGGGAGACCGAGAAGGGATTGAGACATGAAAAACATTACAAGTACATAACTTCTCATGATGTGTCGTATTGGGCGAGGAGTTTCGACCAAGATCTCGAAAGGGTTTGTAAGGATCATTATGCGAAGAGGTGTTGGGGGATCGGATTTGGATTGGGGTTTAGAGTCGTCGCGTTGGGACCTCATTTTCGGAAACTTATGGTGGATCGGATCGAATTGGCTTATAAGAAGACTAAAAATAGGTTGATTTTGTTGGATTATGATGGAACTATGACCCCAAATGGGTCTGTGGATAAAGCTCCTAGCAGTGAAGTTATTTCTGTGCTGAATTGTCTCTGTAGTGACCCTAAAAATGTGGTTTTTATTGTGAGTGGCAGAGGGAAAGATTGCTTGAGCAAATGGTTCTCCCCTGTTGAGAAACTGGGTATTTCGGCTGAGCATGGCTACTTCACAAGGTGAGTTTTGCTTCATTAAATAGTGAAAAGCTCGGTTTTTTCGCTTTGGGTTCCTCGGATTCTTCGAAAATTTAGACACACTTTCTGGTTTCCCGACCTGGGTTTGTTTTTGTTTTCATGGGGAGCTTTCAAGATCGAAATTTGGTCCATAAATTGGCAAAAAGTTCCAATTTGTTCAACTGGGTTCCTCAAAATCTTCAAAATTTTCACCACCCATGTAATTTTGATGGGGTTTGATTTGTTTCTTCGCAGGTGGTCTTCTGATCTTCAATGGGAGACTTGCTCTTTGCCCATGGATTTTGACTGGAAAAGAATGGCAGAGCCAGTGATGGCTCTCTACACAGAAGCCACAGATGGTTCATTCATTGAACAGAAGGAAAGTGCACTAGTGTGGCACCACCAAGAAGCCGACCCTCATTTCGGCCTATCACAAGCAAAAGAGCTTCTCGATCACTTAGAAAACGTGCTCGCCAACGAGCCCGTCCTCGTCAAACGAGGCCAACACATCGTCGAGGTCAAACCGCAGGTAAATCAAAACCTCTTTTCTAAAACAGTTTTTGCTTGTAATTGTAAAATTGACTTGTGAATTCCTTGTTTTTTGTAGGGAGTGAGCAAAGGGGTTGTGGTAAAAAGCCTCATTTCTTCATTGGAGAAGAAGGGGATATGTCCGGATTTCATCCTGTGCGTAGGAGATGATCGATCAGACGAAGATATGTTTGAGAGCATCTCGAATTCGGCTACGGACCCACCATTGCCGGCTTCGTCCGAGGTTTTCGCCTGCACTGTTGGTCAGAAACCGAGCATGGCAAAGTATTATCTTGATGATACTTCTGAGGTCATTAGGTGTCTTCAAAGCCTTGCTATTTCTTCGAAACCCAAGCTACCGTCATTTGAATGAAGAACTGTCGAGCAATGAATTCGAGCAAAGGGTTAGATCAGCAGCCATTTTGACGAAAAATGAAAGAAAAACTTGTTCTACTGACACTTAGAGAATCCAACACAGGTTTACATTACAGATTTATTGATTCGTTTTCTTTGATTTTCTTCCCCCAATATATAGTTTGTATAAAGGATGTTTCCCATTAGTTTTTGTTTAGAGAATCTCAAAAAATGCTGTGTAAATTTTTTTTCTATAGCAATCTATTCTGATCATCAAATATTGGGAATTATGTACATAATAATTACCTCAGGAACTGCTAATGCTGAATATATGTTTGTTTTGGATAGAAAAAGTCATTTTTCTGCTACAGATTTTGGAAAGCAGCTGCATTTCTACGATAGAGGACCAGCGGAATGGAACTAGTGTTGGTGAGGAGTTGAAAGAGAACCTACCAAATCGATCAGCCTGAAAAAGGTGAGTGTTCGGTTAATATCGATCATAATCTTCAAATCGAAAATCAATTAGCAACAAAATGAAGCTAGAAGTTATCTTCAATGAATTACATGCTTAAAAATTCAACCAATGCTTCATAAGACGGATCATATTGTCTATTTTTGCTAATTTATTCAGTCAGAAAGAGTCATTTTTTATCTGGGAAAGAAGAACTCAGCATCTCTCAAAATCAAGAAAAAAATCTAGTGATTATATCAATTTGATCGACATAATCCGAGATTTCGCTGAGCAAATGAATTGCAGGATCATTGTCTTGATTGGAAGCAACTTTCTGGGAAGTGTTTTCAAGCATTGTTAAATTACACAAAGCTTTTATGAAATTGCAAGTGGTATTCCAAAGCAAACACAGTAATGGAGTAGATTCTTACTAGAACAATGACGAATCCAATCGGAAGCAGTGCTCTGAAGCATTCTCTTTCTGAAGCTAGACGCTATATGCCTCAACAGCTAGACGAATCTGCTTGGCTCTACTATCCCCAATCGCGGGCTGTAAATTTCAAATGATCTCGTCTATCTCTGCTTCAATGGCGACGAAAAATGCATTCAGACTCGGAACATAAAAGCCCTATATCTATAAAAAGGAAAACGAGTAAAGAAAAAGATTAAAAGGGGAAAAAAATCAAGCGAACATTTGAAAACAGAGATTGACGAGATCATCTGAGCTTCTGGGTTTTGTCTGAGCAGAAAAAGTCGCTCCCAGATTGAACTTCTGCTCTTACAAATCGCAAAAGTAAGAAGATGAAGAAGCTTGAGGAGCTTCCCCACTGCGCCCACTGCCCACATTATCGTCCAAAAGCTTATTACAGAATAAATTTATTTATTTGATCGCTAATTTGTATGAATTACAAAGGGTAAGGCCATTAATAGGCCTACTACCTTGCACTGAATATAATCTCTCCTCTACAACCTTCTTTCTTCTTTCTCTCTCTCTATATTTCTATCTGTTCTTCATCACTTTGATGGCACTAGGAAGCAGATTTTCCGGGCCGCGGCTACCTGCCTCGTCGTCAAGCTCGAGCTTCACAACCGTCGATTTATCGGGAAGGCAGTTCATGAGCTCGTGAAAGCTCGGAATCAAGACCTTGTTCGTCCACTCTTCGACTCGGGTTAGACCGAGCCAAACTCCAATTGAGATCTTCTCAAGAGCCTCTTCTTCTATCTCCATGGTCATCTTGTCTCCTACAATGGTTGTAAATTGTTTCACTATGGATATCGTGATGCGGTTTTTCATGAATTCGAAGTCGGGCGGCTTGAAAATGATTGAATTTTCGACGGTGTTGATCAGCTCGGGTGACATCGAGAATCGTTGATAACCGAGGGTGTGATCATCGTCGTGCTCGATCGTTAGATCGCTCGAATTGTGCGATCCATCTCCAAATTCATCCTCTCCTCTGGCGGCTTCGTTGAGATCAAATCCACTCGTCTCCTTCGTCTTTCTCGAATGATTTGGATTGTTTAGCCATTCGGGTTTTCGCTTAGTCGTTTTCTCATGAAATGACAGCCTCAATTGCCAGTCGCCTTTTGCCAAACGAGCAAGCTTTTCCTCGTCGAGTGGGAGTGAAATCCCATTTGAGTCCTTCGAATCATCAGGCAGCCAATTCAAGGAGAGGACGAAGATCACACTTCCGAGGCTGATTTCCCGGCCATGGGAGTCGATAATACGACCTCTCTCCATTGCCGATTTTATACTTCCACGAGTAAGCAAATCCGCTTCGTCGACGTCTTCAATCATAATAACAGAGAATGGATTCCTTCGAACAGCCTCCGAAATCCGATCCAACACGGTTTTTCCACGGAAATTCGGGTTCGATTCTCCATCGTTCGATCTCGGGCCAAGAGTAATGATCAATGGATTCGACCCAGAAACAAGCTCGGAAAGAGTGAACACCATCTTCTTCTTCCCAACTCTGTCCGGACCAATGAAGAACAGCCACATGTCACCTTTCGATCCGGTTTTTCGTCTCGAGTTTCCTAATTTGCATCGAGTTACAGTAGTGGCAATGGCAGTAGCTGCTTCTTGCTGCCACCAAACCTTCTCCATTAAACCTTTGAGGAGTTTCTTATACGAGTCAGCATCCAATTCACTAAAACTAGGCTTACTACTCTGCATTTCAATGGAGTTTCTTTCGGGCTCAGGAGAAGATATGCAGGCTAGAAAGTCTTTGGTTCTCTCTCTACGAGCTTTTTCACTACCAACCGGAGCGGAATTCGTCGGCCCGAGAGCCAGATCGACTCTTACAGGGCTACCTAGCAAGTTAAAGTTCGGTTCGACTTTTTCAGAGCTCAAATTGTTCGAATGGTGGAAATTCGGATGAAGATGATGACACATATCGTTCCATTTTCTCTCCAGTTCTCCACTCTTCTTCTTCGAGATTGGATCCGGACTTGCCACCTAGTAAAAAAAAAAAAAACGATGTTTCGATACGTAATTTGCTAAGATTAGCGCATAATATAACAAACAAACGAGCTGGATTACAGTCGATTACCAGGCTCTTGTCGTTTGTTTTGACATTCTGCAGCCATTGCGGCAGAGGTGGCCAAGCCTCGATTGTTACCAGTTTTGCAAGTTCTTCTTCGTAATTTCGCCTGCAACGAGAGCAGCAACTTGTTTTCGGATCAGAACCCGAATTTTCCGATGAAATCTTCGCCGGAGCTGCAGCCGGAAAACCTTTCATTATAGACAAACTTCCAACTGAATTGCTAACTATACCAGTAGTTCCAAGCCTGAAAAATTGCATAATCAAACTCAATTATCGAATTAAGAGAGTATCAATATTGTTAAACCGAATCAATTACTTTCGATTCAACAAGAAAAACTCAGATCTTGCCTTGGAAATAAGGCGGGCAGAGGAGCTTTGGCAGCCATGGGAAGAGCTTGAAGATCCCAATCATTCTCCATTGAAGGGTGATAAACTTGGCATCTCAAATAAGTCTCGCAAGTTGCAGTTCCGATCAGCCATAGCCGTCGAGTTATGCTCTCTCCGAATCGAGCCAAAAGCTTTCCCATTTCTGCGACTGCAAGCCGCCCTTCTCCTCCATTGGAGCCGGAAATGGGCGAATTTCCCGGCTGCTCTGCGAGCCAATTCAAGTCTCCTAGATTCAGAATAACCCCTCTTCCTCCGTCAACGGCGGCCATTTGAGTCTCCACCAAGCTCTCCAGTTCTTTAATCTTCGCCGGAATTTGTACTTTGTCGGAGAAAATCTCCTTCTCGACGGGAATTACCTGAATGTTCTGTAATGGGCCTTCTCTAATTTCTTTATTCTCGATCCTCCTCAGTAATTCCGCCGTCACCGCCGTCGGCTCCGATGCACCCACCAATATCGGATTTTTCTTCTTAGTTCTGAGCATAACATCGATAACTCTTTTGATTTCGTCCCCTCTTCGTTGCCCAGGTTGTTGCCCAGACTCTTGCTGAAGCCTCGGGTTCATATACAGATTCCGGTTCACCGGAGTTTGAAGGCCGTCGGAGGGCCGGAAGTTTAGACAAAGAGTGGACGGTTTCGCCGCTTGCGGCGGCGAATTCAAGGACTGCTCGATTGTAGCCTTCACGGCCGGACTTGAAAAGCTCGCTTCTCTCATGACTCTACTAACACTGGGATCGTCAAGAATCGAAATAATCAGCTGCTCTAGCTGAACTTTCACCGCCAAAAGCGGCTGCTGTTGCTGCTCCGGGCACCCGCGGCGCTGATGGGCTTGCGCTCTCTTCAGCGCCGCCATGAGAGCGTTGGAAATCGGAGGCTCAGCCGCCGAACTCGCGTTCTGTGAGGTCGGAAGCCGCTCCAGCGCGACGCTGAAGCAGAGCTCGAGAGCTCGGCACTGGAGCGGATGAGACGAATTAGGGTGCGATTTGATACAAGCCTGTCGGAGAAACCCGGTCGGCGACGACAAAAGCGCCGCGGCGACGTGTAGCGGAGTCGTATGGACGTGATCCCGGCGGCCGGATTCGGCGATTGCGTGGTTTAAAACGCTTGCCGCCTCCGGCGTAAGGGTCTGCTGAATCGTACTCAGCCCGGCTCTCATTTGCCAAGAATTTCAAAATCTCTGCTCCTCCTGCTCCTTTACAACAAAACCCAGATCAACGCTCCCCAAAAACTAAACAGTTCGAGCTCCAGACCCAGCTATGCGGTTGACAAGCGTGAATCCCTCGAAGTCGACAAATTTCTCGTGAAGAAAACTGAAATCGAAAACGAAAATAATACCTTTTCAAATCTCCACCCACATGAACAATAATCAAAAATCGATCTCTAACTCTCCTCTATCCTCCCTCTGTCTCCCTCATTAAACGCAAACAAAGGGTTCGTAAATTCAACGCGAAAACGAAAGATCGGTGGCCATTTTCGCCAGAAAAATCCAATTTTTTCATCTGGGTGATTTCTCAAACTTAATTTATTTAAAAAATATGCTTTCAAAACACAATTATAAAGTGTCGCAGTAGTTTTTTAACTTTTTTATTTAAAATTCTAATTATTGCGGTAAGTGAGTCAGCAGTCAGCCCTTTTGTTTTGACCTGACCGCCTTTTAATCCTTGATTACTTATTCTAATCCCAGTTTATCATTCTTATAGACCCTACTCGCGCTTTGGAGCTGTGATTCCAACACGCGCTCTCACTGAATTTAATAATCAATAAAACTAGACCATGACTCTAAATCATACTAAAATTATCGATTTTAATTCAATTTTACTTTTAATTTTTAAAAAAACTGTGATTTATGGACTGATTTCAGTCTTTATGAGTAAAAACTGTGAAACCGTAACCAAAATTATAAGTAAAAAAGTTATAAAATCAAGTAAAACACGACTCAAACCCTAATAAAATCGGATATAAATCTTAAAATTTATTGTAAACCTGCTCAATTACTTAAAACATGACCAAAATATAATAAAAAATATATTTTATTTTATATTTTAATTTTTTTAAATATAAATAAACCAGATTAAAAACAGAATAGAAGTTGGTTTCGATAAAAATCCAAAATCGTGCGTTCTGATTTCGGTTATAGTTTT
>QAOC01034157.1:228415-276239 GCA_003255005.1 Begonia fuchsioides
GGATAAATAAAAATTAATTACTGTATTTTTTTTACATTTTGAATATATATACCAGGTGATTAATCCTTTAATAGTATAATAATAATTATTTAAAAATATATTATTTCGACGCGTGGATGAACATCCGCGTATGAACTTTTGGACTTTATTAATGTCGTCCAGTTTGCAGATCTGTCTGTCTGAATGACACAAATACCTTACTACCAACTTCTGTTTTTTATTTATTTATTTATTTATTTATTTATTTATTATTTTAATTTCTAAGTTTCTTATATTAAAAAACATTTTAAATTCTTCTATGAAAAAAATAGACCAAAATTTTAAAAATATCATAAAAAATAAATTAATAAATGATAGTGAAAGCTTTTTTTTTAAAGTTTTATTTGGACCTAAATTCAAATGTCAAAAAGATGAACTTATTTGACTTGTTTTTTTCAAAGTAATGATACATATGCTATTGCTAGTCCTTATTATTGCTCTTCCCGTCCCTCTCTCCACTTCACCTAGAATTTAATTATTCCCACAATTAAAACTTTTATTTCCTCCATAATAATTTTTTTATTTAATCAAATAATAAAATTTCAAATGAACATCGAATTGTGATAGAGTCAGTTCACAGTGCGAAGACCTGTGTGTATAAATTTTGAGCAAAGAGTTCTAACTTACAGAACGAGCATCCACGTAACTGTGAAGGGTTATGACATTTTCTACTCCACGAAGGGTCATGAGATAAAAAAAAATTATTTATTCTCATGTTTTTGGTAATAAACTTTATAATCTACTACTATTTTAAAAAAGTATTATTTATTTATTTATTATTTATTATAAGAAAAAGAACCATGATGAGAAAAAAAGTGTTTGCTTTGTGGTTGGTTCCTTAGGAAGAGAAAAGCCTTCCCCCACTAAAAGGCTTTTCCTCTTTAATCCCCTTCAAAAGAACCTTTTCATGTAATTTTTGTCCTTCTTTCTTTATAGAATGCTTTTGCACGTCATGACTCCCACTCCATCTTAAAGTTTCCAATTCAATACTTCAACTTGGTTTTATCTATTACGAAGTGTTTTAATGATCATAATTTTACCTAATAACACTAAGAGTTTTGCACTGGGACTAAATTTATGTAATCAGGGTAAAATACTGAATGATATGTCAGATCTTCTACATGAAACTAAAATTGAACACTTTTAGAAACCCTAGTTTGATATAATTAAGGTCGATATTCAAATTTTTTTACAGAAGTTTTAGAAAGTGTGTTGAACACCCTTTTTTCTAGTTTTTTCAAGATGAAAAATGAAATTATAAATCTTTCCAAAAGGGGTTCAACGATGAGGAAAGGCTTCTTCAAAAGGCAAACTAGTGGAATATCATGAGATAAGAGAGAACAATGGGAAGAAGGTCAAGCTTTAAGCAAGCACCTTCTAACCAAATTATGGGTAGCTTCTTGCACTCAAAGCAAGTAGACTTTCAATCAATTTAATCTTCTATTTTCTTCCCTATCGTCCCTACCACTTTCTTTTAGAATCTAAATAAAAGGTGGGTTTGCCTTTTTATGGCATTATTTCTCTTAGGAGTAGCATAAATCAAGCCAAAAAAAACACCTAAAACATTAGGGCAATCTTCTTTTCTCATCTCAATAAAAAAAAATTGTATTATAATTATTTAATATATTATTTTAAATCCAAAGACGGAATAAATGAAATTCGAAAACATATCATTCTTACATTAAAAAGCTTGAGTCGAGAATCTATAAATCACAATCAAATAGAAGATTTGAATTCATATTTAACCTAATTTGATTAGATTACTATAATCCAACTTATTAATCATCGTTCATCAACATATCTAGCCGTTGAAGAAGTACGTCCGCAAAAGGGATTGTTCGATGATAACTTTAATTTTAATTTCATTTATCGATTTTTGCATTATGCATGGTTTATCAATCACTCAGCACAAGATATTTCTTTATTTTTGGTTTAAGTCTTTAATTATTTCATGACTTGTTTTAATCAAAGCATTGAGTCCTCATATTTATGAGGTAGTTTTGTCAACTCCAAAAGAGGGCACCGCCCCATAAAAAAAGATTTACTTTTCTATTTTATTTAACTATTTAATCTTTTTTTGAAATAATATTTGCATTTTCCCCCCCTTTTAACACCTTTTCTTTTAAGCTTCTTGCTATCCTTAAAAACTACCAACAATAAAAAAACCTACTTGAGTGGCCTACTTTTCCTTTGGCTTCACCAACCATACCATATAACCTCCTCAAATTCAATTATTTCACGTGTTTCGAGTCTCCTAAACGTGATTTTTTGAATTATGATTCCTATATTCTTTTGAGACATAAAGAAAGTCGATTCATATCATTTTGATCAGGCTATAACTTCATTCACAATATCGAGCTATGTTCTTCATCTATGTATATCAAATAGAACATGCCAAACCAAATGTTCTAAATGTAAATTTGCTTTGTTTGGATGAGAAAATCATGCAATTTTACCAAATCATGTGCATGCAAGTTCTATTTTCATGTCACTACTCTTTTTAATATATAATTTTCTTATAGAATTGACACCCTCAAATGAGAATCACGCCCACTTTTGAGAATTATCAAATAAATATTATTATTTATTCTAAAATAATAATGAAGTAGTTGGGATAAGGTGGCATTTCTTTTTGGTAGAAATGACTTTTCTTCAAAGCAACGAAAGCATTGGTCAAAGGTCAACTCCACCACATTTTGGAAAGGCTACTTTTGGGCACGTGTCATTTAGTGGCTTCTTGCACCATAGATGCAACAAGTTCGTACCTTTTTCTATGAGAGAATCAAAAGATTAAACTTATTTTTGCCAAGATAATTTTACGTGACAAGGGGAAAACTATAGGATATTCATTTTTATATCTCCCAAGTGTTGAAATAAATAACACATTTGACATGACATTTTAAGTATGAGTAATGCTAGATTGATCTGCATATCTTACTTTGTATGGTACATTCTGACGTGTTGAATATTGATTGGTTTAATTACAATACAATAACTGTATTAAAATTTAAATAATTATTTATTATATTTATTGTACTCATTAAAATTTGACATGTTAATGAGTATAATCAAAAGATAAGGTATGAGTGTAACTCTAGAATGATCTGCATAATTATTTAGAAGATTTTGTCAGGCTCATAACATAAGATATCGATTCAAATTAAAAAAAAAACAAATGTCAGTATTTTTTAAAATAAATATAATAAATAATTATTTTATTTGTATAACATTAATTCTATTTTAACTAGTCTAATTGTATAATAAAAATATATAATAAGAAATTAAATTTAATATTATTCTATTGATTGAGGCCAATGAAAAATGTAATATATAAACAGGCTCAATCCATTGCCCAGCCCACCCTAGCCCGAACACACAACCCGTCGTTAAAGTTTAAACCCTAGGGTAGGAGAGGATCGAACCGTCCTCTTCCTACGAACGGAACTACAGACTACGACGTATTCATAACTTCACTCAAGCTCGATTGCGCCTCTGGAGACTGCTTGTGGCATCTCCGACCACGCATCCTAATCCGGTTTGTCGTTTTATGTTGATTCTCTTTGAATCACTTTGGATTTTGATGAAATCATATTTTTACCGCCCGGAGTTTTTTGAACTTGAATCAGTTGTAGGGGATGATTCTCGAGTTCGATTGTTTTCTGCTTTGACGTATTCTTTCATGCTCATGAATTTTTATGCGAAATTGATTTTCCTTTTCCCGGCTTCTGCCTGTCGCGTTTTCCCTTTTATTTTTCAGGGCTTGAGTTGCCACTGCAGTAGATAATTAAAATTATTTGGTATCGTGACTGAACCAGAATCTAGAGTTTGGTTTAGAAAGACGGGGCGGAGGGTATTGTTTCACATCTCGCTTGATTTTGCTGGAATTCTTGACAATCATACGAGAAAAAGTAATGGAGATGAACATATTCAAACTCGTACTTGCTTTAAGTTCAAGTTGTATGACATTCATCTTGTGAATCGGAATTAAGATTGCGGTATTTTGGTTAGTAAAGGCAGTTTGGTTACCTTTTAGTTTTAAATGAATAAATGGAGGCTTTGCTGATTGGGTGAGGGAGTTTCCCCATAAGTTTATTGAAGGAGAAGGATAATTAAGTTCACTCTTGAGTGTAACATGACATAATACTATTATCAAAACAAACATATTTTGCATGATGTACCATATATTATGCGCTTACTATGTACTTCTCTCCGTTGGAGCTTTCTTCTTATGTACAGTCTATTGACTATATATGACTTGCTTGTTCCTAGACTAGCAGCTGACAGAAAGCTGATTTTGTTACTTAAGTTGGTCATTTTTCTAGATACAGGGAGTCTTAAAATGATTTAAAAAGACTGAGGCAATTATCCAAATAAATGGTGTGATTTCTCTTTAGTCTTCCCTGACTTTATGCAGGACACATTGGTGATATATTTAATTATTATGAAAGAGTTTAGCGTAATTTTTGTTGTAAAAACTACCATAATTGATCATGTGAAATAGTTGAATTTTGACTGGTTAGAATTCAAAGTTCTTGGATGCTAGTGTAAATAGTGTTTAAAATTTTGTTGTAAAAACTTCTATAGTTGATCATGTGAAATGGTTAGAATATTGGCTGGTAGGCGTGAACATCATAAAATCGAAACTGGTAAACCGAACCGAAACCGGTGAAAAAACCGAAAAAATCGGTTTTGCCTAAAAAATTACTGCATCGGTTTAAGATATTAAAAACCAAAATTTTTTAATTAATTTTCGGTTTATCCATTTAAAATCGATAAAAAACCGAACCAAAAATTTTAATTATTATTTTAAAATCAAAATTTAAGTTTAGAAAGCCAAATCCTTAATCCAGCGTCCTACTCCTACCCAGCCCTAACCCTAAATCCCTAATTGACAGCCGCTCGACTCGTCGCCCGCCTCTCGTCGCCACTCTCGTCGCCCGCCTCTCGTCGCTCGCCTCTCGTCGCTTGCTCTCGTCGCCCGCCTCTGGTCGCTTGCTCTCGTCGCCTCAGGTTAGTGGTATCAAATTTCAGCTTTCTGCGTCAACTTAGCCCTAACGTTTGTCCCTTTCTGCAAATGTCTTCATTGTCTGCCATGAATTCTGGTTTGTTTGTTTACCAATTTATATTGATCATGTGAAATAGTTGAATTTTGAATGGTTAGAATTCAAAGTTCTTGTATGTTAGTAGAAATGGTGTTTAAAATTTTGTTGTAAAAACTTCTATAGTTGATCATGTGAAATGGTTAGAATTTTGACTGGTTAGGATTGTAAGTTTTTGGACGTTAGTATATATGGTGTTTAAAGTTGTGTCTGTTATCAAATTTTGTTAGTAAGGCAAGGAATGTAAGTTTATAGTTGATCTTTGACTGTGGTTAGAAAAGAGATGTTTTTTTTTTTTAATAAATGTGGTTCTTTATTTTTAATTATTTATTATTTCGTTTACTTGATTTATAGGATTTTCAATTTACAGATCAAAGATGCATAGCAAGAAGAAAGTTAATAAAGTAGATGTGGATTCGAATGAACCTAAGATGGACTTTAGACAAATCAAAAAGGAAATCGCCTTCCTGGGTAATTTGCATTCCTTGGTTCTTCACATTTAACTTCTGAAATGCATGTTCTACAAGTTCCATTTTCCTCAAAGAGTAATTGACATTTTTTGTTTTGTTTGTGATTTCTTTTTGAGTTTCCATTCTTACTATGTAGATTTCTTAAATGAAAATAAAAATGAAGTGTTTTCTATGTTTCAATATCAGCATCTTCAAATATGACATGGAAGGAGAGGAAGGACATTGAGAACAGAAAAGTTGTTTCTCTTGGTGGAAAGGTACTTTCGAAGCGTTACCTTTTGTTCTACAGCTCTGCCATGACAATGTTGATTAACTTTCAATATTTGTTCATGTATTTTTTTTTCCAATGAATCTAGCCTCAAAAGCAGCAGAGGAGACCATTAAGCGTAGCACGCCCAATCATTAAGAAACAAAAGGAACGAGAACAAAAGATGCGAGAAGAGGTGAAATTTTGTTTATTTTGGTCTTTCTAATGTCCCAGAAAAAATATATAGGAAGAAAATGCGGTGAATAGAGGGAAATACCTTTTTTTCATGACAATGGAAAGAAAAACACTTATAAGTTTATAATAATTTTTTAGTCCAATGACAGATAGCCAAATTAAAAAGACGAATCCTAAAAAAACTTTTGAATTATATGTTCACTACGCCATCGTGCAAATAGAATATTTGACAGCTATGGACGATCGGAGAATTTGTAAGAAGTGAAAACTTGGAGGTGCAGAGCAGCATGAGCGATCTGATTATAAACAACTTTTCACATGCGATCTTCTCTTTCTGCAACTGTGGTTTATTTCTGCAAATTTATTTGTCTTCACTTGGTTTATTTCCGTCTATAAACTCATTGATTTGATTAATAAACTGTGTTTTATTTCTGCAAATTTATCCGACCCCCGACTTTTCACTTGCGATCTTCTCTTTCAGCAACTGCTTCTTGGAGAACGAGGAAGTACAACCGGTAACAGTTTGAGAAGACAAATGACGAAATATAAACCAGAGGAAATGGTTTTAAAGGCGACGGAAGGCCGTTTCAGAGGTGGTGTGCTCAACGTGAAGCATCTTTTAAAGCCAGGTTCTGCAAAAGACTCTCATTGCCATGGTGGTGGTGGAGGCAAAATGGAAGGAGGAAAGAGGAAAAACGAAGGTAAAAACAAGACTGGTAAGAAAAACTGCCATTAAATTTAGTAGAGAGATTCATCCATGTTTACAAGTTTTGAAGGAGAGAGTCTGTTCTTAGTAAGATAGCCTCCCACTACACCTTTATTTAACCTGCATTTTGTTGGACTCTTGATTTCTTGATCTAAGATCGCTGTCTTTTTAAGATAGTGATTGGGTTCCAAAATTTATTAATTAATTTTTATAATTTATTATAATAATTGTATTTACATTATATTAATTGTTGTTTGAAACATCAGTGTAAATTTATATATAATTACGAGATTTGCTATCTATATGAATATATATTTTAAAAATAAACTGGTCGGGGCTCGGGAATGATGCGCCTTGTCGGTCTTGGTCATTAATCATCGTGTTGAATTATCATCTGGTGCTCTTTACTCCATGATAAGATCTGATGGGCCAACGCCTTTTGCCCATCCCAATCCCGACCGACCAATTAAAACTCTGCATTATGCATTTGACTTTATCGGTATTTTTGCAGTTTAAATAAAATAATTTAATAAAATCTTCTTTTTTTTTTAACAATTGGTCATTAATTTTACATTGGAAAATATATAGTTCTCCTAATAAAGCGTTTTAATTAGCCATTCGAATTCCCACGTCGAAATTTTTATCTTCAATTCCGAAATAAACGCGTAATGAGCTGGCATCCACGTGTTTGCTTGTGATTGGCAGACATTGTACAATTGGATACTTGAAAATTAAGCTTAGTTGTCATATTTAATGTAAAACAAAACCACACAAGCTGGCCTGAGAGAGAGAGAGAGAAACTCGAGGGCAATATGGTCATGATGCTCAAAGGAAACTACCCGAACAACCGGATTTTCAAAAGCCCCAACGCCCAACCGACGCCTTCCTCCGCCCCTCTCTCTCTAACCTATTTATCTCTCTAACAGAATAGATTTCTTATTACCCCTAGCTGTAGCATTTATTTACGCCTCTGCCATCTCTCTTGATTGAAAGTTGAAACTACTATATAGAGAAGCTGGGCTTGATTTCAGCGAAAAGATATATATTCGACTACTCCAGGAAGGGGAAAGTGACGGAAGCAAGGAATATGGATACGCCTACGTCTCCTGGCGCCGGAGATTCGATTAAGATTCCGGCGAGGTCGTCGGTCATTGACTCGCTCAAGGGGTGTGGGCTCTCGGGGCTACGAATCGACAAGGACGAGTTGAGGAAGAAGCTTAGGATGCCGCAGTACCTTCGTTTTGCTATGCGCGACTCTATTCGGTTGAAAGATCCGGCTGCCGGTGAAAGTCGCTTGCCTGGCCCTGGCTCATCTTCTACCGTTGAGGATGAGGAGTTGCCTGAGTCTCCTATGGTTGTTTTCATCAATCCGCGGAGCGGTGGACGACACGGTCCGATGCTCAAGGAGAGACTCCAGCTTTTAATCAGCGAAGAACAGGTCAATGACATATAGATGTGATTCTGCCTTTCTTCATTTCTGGCATACATTCTGTTCAGGTTGTAGTTGTCTAGTTGAAGGATTTTTTTTCTTTTTTTTTTTTTGGATGAGGGAATTACTATGATTAAGTTACCGCAGATGACTTGAACTTTGGAGTAATTATGAGATATTTTTAGGTTGGAAGGTGTATGGGATTTTGGATTTTGCAGAGATAGAAGTTGAGTTTACTCAAACTGACTCCAGATGGCTAACTTTTTTGTTCCAATCCCAAAAAATACTTCTCCTAGTTTACTTTCCTACAAATCTGAGCTCAATGGTTGCAGATGTTAGTATATGCTCTTATTTCATATTAGTTACTAGAAAAAAATAAAATAAATTAATCAACTGGAGAATTGAAGTGCTTTAATTCTTAGTAGAAGATTCTGATGTTGTTGAAACTTATTCCTTTCCATGGGCGGATTCCAGGTTTTTGATTTGGCAGATGTAAAGCCTCATGAATTTGTCCGATATGGATTGCGTTGCCTTGAGATGCTTGCTGATCTTGGCAACATTGGTGCTAAAGAAACTCGCCAAAAGATACGGGTTATGGTATGCTGGGAAGAATGTATTATTCATATTATTTGAGTGTAGTACTTAGGAAGTTAAGGGATTCAGATTGGGGTAACTTGCAGGTTGCTGGAGGTGATGGTACAGTTGGTTGGGTTCTTGGAAGTCTTGCGGAACTTAATAAACAGGGACGAGAGCCGGTTCCTCCTGTGGGAATTATTCCACTGGGTACTGGCAATGACCTAGCTAGAAGTTTTGGTTGGGTAAGTTTTTAAAGTTGCTTTTCTATTTGGAAAGTGTTTCTTATTTCCTTGATATACGTGATTCATTTCACGTATCAGGGTGGTTCTTTTCCATTTGCGTGGAAATCAGCTGTCAAAAGGTCATTGCTCAGAGCAAGTATGGGTTCAACTTGCCGTTTAGATAGGTAAGAAAACTTTCATGAAACTACATTTACTAAATTGTGCTCCCGTTTGAGGTACTTTGGCCTATATATATCTGGTCACTGAAGAACAGCTGGCTATCTGAGCAATTGATTGATGTTGATAGAAATCATGCTAGTTCTTAGCTTTTATAGTCCAAAATTTGAAATCTTTCAACTGCTGAACATGCCATGGGTTGTGATTGTTGTTGAATTCTCCAGTTCAGCAGATGAATCTTCTAGTTCTGGGGTCTGCATTATTTAGAATATTCATTGTGTGTCCTTATGAAAGTATAACTTGCTGAGATTACAATAGAGGAAAATTTATTTCTGAACAACTTCATTCGTTGGAAAGATCATTGGGACGACATAAATCATCTTGATTGGTAACCAAATAAATTTGAAGTCATATTGAATCCGTTGAAGAAGTATCTCTCTCAGCAACAAATGCCTTAGAGGTAGCCGAATCTGTTCTATGCTCTTGTTGCAAGATTTTATCAGCATTGTGCTTCTGGATTCCCATCATGGCACCTACGATGGAGCACCTTTTCGCTGGGGGCTCTATCTTCCCTATGTTCTGCATTATGTTATTTCTCTTTTTCCTTGTATCAACAACTAATTTGAGGCTTATCTCTCACTTTCTCTTTCTAAAAAAATATTTCCTTGGATGATGTAGCTGGCAACTTCTATTGTCAATGCCTGCTGGTGAAACGGCTGAGACACCACACTCGATGAAAGTTACCGAAAATTGTGCTTTTGATGAGGTTTGTGGATACTTGCTTACTTAAATCTTTTACCACTATAGTTAAGTTGATCCATGTTGGTGATAATATTGGAGAGTGATGGAATATTCCTCCCCCCAAAAAAGATTTTAGACTGTTCATTTAAATAATTAAAGGTTTTTGCATGCTTGTCTTATATGTAATTTTTAAATGATTTTCCAATTCAAGACACAGTAGCACCTTATTATTGTAAAGAAAACTTAATGCGTGGATACTTCCTATTATTTATATACGGTTTAATTTCCTTGTGGCTTCAGGGTTTGAAAATTGAAGGGGAGTTGCCCGAAAAATTGACCTGCTACGAGGGAGAATTTTTTAATTATTTCAGCGTAGGTATAAAGCTAGTGTACATAGTGTTATTCAAATAATCTGAATTTCGCAGAATAACTTAAATTATATGTTATATATTCCTCCGTGGTTTAAGGAATGGATGCCCAAGTTGCTTATGGCTTCCACCATCTACGTAATGAAAAACCTTACCTTGCACAAGGTCCAATTTCGAATAAGGTTTGGAATGAATCTTTTTCACCTTTCAATGTCGAATTCATATGTTATGGAACATTTTCAAAAGACTTAATTTTCGATGGAGTTCATATTTTCTTAATTTTGTGCTATGTGAACTTGGTGAAATGCTAAAAATATTGTCGCAATAATAATCTGAATTAAATGATAATTAATCTGGGGATGTGTCATCATAACATCTTGTATCAATTGAGAATGATAAATTTCATTGTCCTCCTTGTCAGAGGGATCAGCTTCACTGAACAAGAATAACTACAAACTTCAACTGCAGATATAGTTTTAGTTTCACATTTCTCTTTTTCTGTCCGACATCAATCTCAATATAGAGTTCATCCTATCATACTCTATTGCATTTATCAAAAAAAGAACTTTATTAACTTGGTGGTCCAACTAATTTATGTATTTTTTTATATATTCAGTTGATATACTCTGGATATAGTTGTACTCAAGGTTGGTTCTTCACTCCTTGCTCTAGTGACCCGAGTTTAAGGTTTGATCCCCAACTGATGATGTTTCCTTTATTTTTTATTGTTCTCTGTGGCTATTGTTTCATCTTATATCTTTTTTATTCTCATATTAAGTATAGAAGAAGCATATTTGAGTGTTCTGCATATGTATAGTAGGTATTAGGAAGAACGAAACTTCTAGTGGAATTTGCATGATTGCATGCTTTGTAATGGTTTGATTTTATTTTGATTTCAACTAAAAAGTGCGTAGTGGATACTTGAGAATGGGACGATTGTGTAAAAGTGAAACACCAGCATGGTTTTGGAAAAAAATGCATACTCACTATTCACATCCGATAGAGTTTTTTTCACATTACTATATGCCCAAGAATTATATGATAAGCCTGAAATAATTTACTCGTATACAACATTAATAATAAATCAGTAAAAAATGAATACTCAATATTCACTTTCTAATATCGTGTTGTGAAATGAAAATAATATTCTTATTGTGAAGTTTTTTTTTTCCAACTGAAACCTTTGTATCACAATAGCTGTGAATATTTTGCGAGTAGTAAATTTACTTGTGAAAGAGTTGATAGAGTACTGTTATAAAAAATTATATGCACATACATTTTCATGTGTATATTAATATAAAAATTAAGCTTCATAAAGGGCTAATCCGCTTCTTTTTCCCTTCTTCTTAAGTTTTGAATTTCTTTGAATGGTCAAGACAAGAATGTAGTTTCAGATATCAAAATTCGCATTCTTTCTATGCTTGAGTATACACGTTCATCAGTTATTGAGACATTTATGTTTGTTTAAAATTATATATAATAACTCAATGACTTATTTGGTTGTAGGGGACTTAAAAACATCCTAAGAATGCATGTGAAAAAAGTCAATTGCTCGGAGTGGGAGCAGATTCCAGTTCCATCAAGGTAGCATCAGTTATTGCAGAAAAGATCTTTCATGCTTTGCCTTCAACAAATTTTTTTGTTCATTTTGTAGTGTTTTCCAAAACAAAAGAGGAAAAAACTGAACTTTACTGATTAAAGAACTGTTCCATGATTTGCTAACTAAGGGCTTAAATATAATTATTAATTGGGCAGCCATAATTTCTGTTACTTTTTTGTTTCTTGGATTAGTAATTGCCTTCTTGAATAACTTCTCACTTTGGGTTAACTGTCACGTTTAATTTTTTCTATTCTTTTGCATTAAAAAATATCACTATGTTTCCATGCAGCGTAAGGGCAATAGTAGCTTTAAACCTTCACAACTACGGCAGTGGAAGACATCCATGGGGTAGTTTAAAGGCAGACTATTTAGAGAAGGTATTTTATGTTTATATTTTAAGGTGACATATATTGGGAAACTACCTTTTGCTTGGACGGCTTTCTTATGAGTATCTTCTATATTTTTAACGTTGTTAATCTAAGCTCTTTTTCGTAACTAAATGTTCATACGAGACAAAGCATATTCATCTTTATAAAACAATCCAAAGTATCCAGTTTTTCATCTTTGCAGCTAAAATTTGTTTTATTGAAAGTAAAACTGATTATTGAGCTCAACTTTGTTGAATTTGTTTGCATTGAATCCTAAAAGCTCTATCTTTTTGGAAATTTGTTCTCTAGGAAATTTTCTGCAATGCATTGTTCTTTTTTTGCTGTTAAAAAAAATTGATTTTTCTAGGCAGTCATAAAGAAATTGGTGTTTATGAAAGCTTATATATATAAATTTAACGTAAAAATCTAATGGCACTTGAAAAAAAAAAGATTTTTATGTGATGCTTTATACATTCAGAGGGGCTTTGTCGAAGCCCATGCAGATGATGGTCTTCTAGAAATTTTCGGCTTGAAGCAGGGATGGCATGCATCGTTTGTTATGGTCGAACTCATTTCAGCTAAACACATTGCCCAGGTCAGCTTGTCTTGTTTTTTCCGGTAAAAAATAACGTAAATGTATTGTGAAATACTAGGTTTATCTTCCACTGACGTAGTAGATTCTGATTAATGCATTTAGTTTTATAAATAATTATTTATTTATGATGCATTAAATTTATTTAAATTAGACTAATCATTATTTGACACATCAGCATGTACAATAAAAAAATATGCTAAAATAGTAAACTTGACATTAGTCTATATATATATATATATATTGTGATATATGCATATGAAATTATTATATGTTTGACTCGATAAACATGGTGCTCGATGACTAAACTCGCATTTGAAATATATTTGAGTCCCGAAAGTTTGAATGAACTATAATAGAGAGAGAGACAAACTCATTGCTCTTTTATTTCATTGGAAATCCTTTTTTTCAGGCGGCGGCGATTCGATTAGAATTCCGAGGCGGAGAATGGAAAAATGGGTTCCTACAAATGGACGGGGAACCATGGAAGCAGCCAATGAACAAAGATTTCTCTGCATTTGTGGAAATAAAGAGGGCGCCTTACCAATCGATTATGATAAACGGGGACTAATATCGCTTCTCATGGATTGTTTGGGATTGTATTTCGATTTCATGTAAATTATATTAAGTGCCTAGTTTTCAAATCATATGCTTGTTTTAACCGTTTTTTATGTGGATTTCATACATCATCTATCGATCGATATAATTAGGAGGTTGTTGCGATTTGTGATTTTATTAAATTGATGTTGTTTTATAGTCTGGGCCAATTTTTCTCATCTCGTTTTCGGTTCTGATTATTATAAACTACGACTCATGGTATGTTTCCAGTTTTTTAGTATAAAAAAACCATGAAATCAAAATCAGATCGATAGGGAAATATATTTTTGACAGTCGTACTTTTTGTTCGTTTTTAAATTCTAGAGCTAATTTTGTTAAATTACTTAAAATAAGAGGTCTAATTCAGTTTTCACCCTGTAAATTACTCTCTTTCTAGGGTCCAAACAGCAATTTCCTACAAGTTCATAATAAAATGGCGGATAGAGATCCCCGAGTTTGATTAGCAGGCGAAGTGAAACCCCTAGGGCTTTACAGGTTGGAAGCTTCTTTGCTCCCCCTCTCTGCATCGAACGTTTTTGAATTTCTCAGCCATGGCGAGTACTAAAGTTCAGAGGATTATGACCCAACCGATCGTACGTTTCCATTCCACTATTTTAGTTTATTTTTCGTCTATTCATGCGTTTGACTCTCACAGTTTCTGTTTCTGTTTTATTTTGGGTTTTGTGGCTGCAGAGCCTGATCTTTCGGTTCCTTCAAATGTAAGTTATGCTTCTTGTTCATTTCTAGTGATTTTCTTTCTCGGAATGCTCTTATTTGGGCATTCTACCGCGATGATGAATTTTAAAGCTGAATTCACTTTACCGTGTGCATGTTTTATAATAAATGTAGAAAGCTCGGATTCAGATTTGGCTGTTTGAACAGAAGGACCAGAGGATTGAAGGCCGAATTATTGTACGTCGTCCAAATATTATTTTAGACTTCTTATAGTAGTCCTGATTTTGTTTCGATAAAGGCTTAGCGTCATTTAGATTTTGCTTGAATCAGATTCTCAATTGATGTATCATGTTTTCCTCATGTATAACATAAAAAAAGACATTCGCATAGCTGAAATACTGTCAAAGAGGCTGTATTTGAAGTGAATATGTAGGAAGAACATTTATTACAGTACAAAGAAATCTTTTCTGGCGGTTGTATCTGAAAAAGAATGATCCTTAAATATAATTGTATCCACCTATATAATTCTGAAGTGTTTTTTTCCTAGAGGAAAAATTCGTTTTACATCTCAAATCTAATCTAGCTGGTGGTTTTCCGCTCATCATTCTAGGCATTCTTCTTATTGTCGACTGTCGGGGACATTCAATTTAAAATTATTTCAACTCATCTTTCATATTGCTCTTGGCAAAGGTCCATGCTGAAGAAGATCGAACTAGTAGTCTTCTGTGTTTCTATGATAAAAGCATCTCATATCTTTTGAAATATGATTTGAATGACTTTTCAGTATGCTAATTAAATTTTGGATTCCTGATCATATGTTTGAACATTTTATTTGATGATTTTGTATGCAAGACCTCATGAGAAACAATAGTTCATTTGAGTTTAGCGCTGTTAAGTTGACTGTTAATTTTGATTCTACCTAATGTTTGATTAATTTTACATGAGTTTTGGATTTTGTATGATATCCGTATCTTTGGACACTTTAGCCTATGTATTCTTTGTAAGTGTATTTATGTTAAAGGTGGATTCTGGAATTGTTCTATTGTGGCTGGTCATATTGATATCTTTGGTATCTTTTTTTTTCTGCTGACAGGGTTTTGATGAATACATGAATTTAGTTTTGGAGGATGCTGAGGAAGTGAACATTAAGAAGAAGACCAGAAAGTCATTGGGTGCATATTTTTTCTCCCTTTCATTGTCTGTTTCCTTCCAATTCTTTTTTTATGCTCTCTGAAGTGTTGATTCTATTTATTCAGGGAGGATATTACTAAAAGGGGACAACATAACTCTGATGATGAACACGTAAGTGAAGTTGTGTATCTCTTTGTCGATTCATGTTTGTTTGCATCTCTGTTCTCCTTCCTTCACATTATCTGTCCTGTATTTCTCTCCCATAATCATATGTGATATGCTTTCTTGCAGGGGAAAATGATGATCTTATTTTGTGTGGTGGCTAAATGTGGACGGTATCCTGTAAGGAGATTGTTTGAGGTTTCATATTTTGTATTCACTTGCTTCGTCTACTATTCCAATATTACAAATCTAGTGGATGAACATGTCAAATACTAATCTTTTGAAGATTAAAACGATTTACCATCTTCAACTATTTAGGTTCTAACGTCTCCAGAATTTCTTCTATTTAATGAGTGTTTTTTTTTGTTCAAGTGGTGCATATGGTTTATTGGCTATTTTGTTCGATAATAAATGTACAGATATGATTAAGTTATTATCAATCCACAATGTTAAGCTTTTAATCTCCTTGGTATTCTATTCTTCCATGGTATTAGCATTTAAAAGATGGAGGAAATGATAAAAAACAGATAAATAATTGGATTATTTTGATTTAAACTTAATGTAATTGTTTGTTATGCAATGAACTTTTTAGACATTTGTAGGTCTCTTGACTGTTATTGATGACATTTGAAATATAAGTGACAAGTATAAATGCACACACGTTATATGCAAGAATTTAGGGTTTGTGTTTCATTTTATCTGAATTTTGTGCAATATTTGATAACTTTTTTTGTATATTTCACATTATCAGGGTGTTAATGAAAGCCCGACCAAGCCGTTTTTCATGTGATTTCCTTTCAGCTTCTTCGAATTGGACAAGCTCTTTGGGTATGTTCTGCTCCAAAGCAACTACCGAACCTTGTTTTGTCCCCTTTTTCTCTCTCTCATTTTTAAGTTGTTTTTGACATGCTTCAAGCCTGGATTAAGTTAAGAGTCACTCTCGTATTTGATGTATTAGTGATTCTATTTCATGATCATATAATTCTACTTTTGGCCGCTGATTGGGAAACGCAACTAATACTTCACTATTTCAAGTGTTTCACTGATACTCTAATAATTAAAATATGTTTTATGCTCTTTATTAATATATTAAATTGATTGCAACCTATACAATTCCATCGTTTAAAGTCAATTTATGTTCGAATGGATTGCAACCTATTTTGGGTACAAATTTTTATTTCAAGCTCGATACATACGAATAATTTGAAAAATTTTCAATTTTTGCTTGCATGTGTGGTTTCTCTGCCTATTAAAAGGCTATAACTTTCGTCGTTTCACCAACAGACATAAAATACAGATAACGCAATTAATAATATTACTTAATTATAAAAAATATACATGTATACCGACATTCCATACAGCTCTAACTTTATACTATAAGCTGTATAAGTTGCATAAAATTTTAAAATAATAATATTGTCAAAATTATTGAATGAGACATAATAATAAAGCTAGAAAACAAATGGAAGGGGAGAATAAGTTGGGTGGTTGGGTGGGATGGACCACTTTGGAGGGTAGTAGGTGCCTGGGTGGCAAGGGTGAGCCCACAGGGCATGGCTCGAGCCCACGTTTCACGTGAAGGCCTCGAGGCTCGGACCCATCAACTCGGGCCCCGCCTTGATGGCTACGGCACGTGCTCGCGCAAACCGACACTCGACCATTTTTCCTCTCGCTTTCTATCTCCGTCCCCTTTCAAAAACATTTATTAGATAAATTAACGAGTGTCACGTCAATCAATAATTTAGACCATGAAATTTGAAACCATGTATAAATCAGACCTTAATGCATTCTCCTCGACTTCCAAGTCTCGGTCTCGGCTCTGACGGTTTCAAATTGCACCAAACGGATCGACGAGTTCTGAAATCGGGTTACAAGATGTGAAAAATGTGGTTAAAACGAGTGCAATTTGACGAATAAATCGGCGAAAAACTATATTTATGAGAAACATATAGTTTAAATTGAATATAAGGGATTAAAATGAGATTAGGATGAGTTTTATGGTAGCATGAAGATGAGAAGAGGGGGTCCTACTCATCGGCCACGTCAGCAAACGAAAACAAGAATGTAGATCCGAATCCATCGCACAAAATCTGACATCTGTCCCCAAACAAACCTCAGCCACAAACCCTGATCATTCAACTTGCAAATGTCCATTTTTTATTAATTGCTTTTATTATTATTTTCTCATCATTTTATTCAAATACTTATATTGTGTTAGCTGTCATTAATTAGTCTCAAAAGGCTTATCCATCTTCTACCAAAACACACCTTTTTTGAGCCTCCAAACTTAGCTAGCAACTACCCGTGCTCTTCGGTATCCAATTTCACATTGAGAATGAAAATTCGTGCACGTTTCAATTTAAAATAAATAATATTGTACTGATAGAAAGTAATAAAATTGTGTACGTTTCAACTCAAAACAGACATGTTGTACTAGTAAGAAGTAATAAAATCGTGAACATTTCAACTCAGAAGAGACAACGTTATACTAGTAAAAATAACAAAATCGTGCACGTTTTAATTCAAAACAGACAAATTGTACTAGTAGAAACATCAAGTAGCTTACAAATACCACTAGTAATCTTCTCGAACACATAATTTTGTGCACTTAAAAGCAATTTTCCCTATCGTGTTCGACTGAAATAATTGAACGTGATTGGTCTTTTAATGTTAATGAGATTTATTTGCAAAATGTTGCTTAATCAAGTAGATACACGAGTTTGGCGAAAAATAACCCTCGAATGAAGTGTGTAACGACATGACGTCTCTCGAAGGGCAAAAGCTGGTGACATTACGAAAATGGGCTTCTCGGAGCTGAAACATGAAGGGCAAACTTCAGGATAAAAAAGTCCTAAAATATATTTGCCCATCAAGCTGTGCGTTTTTACAAGAATACCACATAGTAAGTGAAATTTCTACGCCCTTCCGATAGCTGTCATCCGTCGTGGTCAGAATGACGGAACGATGCCGTATTGATGTTCGGCGTGGAAACTGGCCGGAACGGAACTGTAAAGTCGGTCGACGTCGGAGTGGATGTCGTTCCGTTTAGCGAACCGGCCTTTGATTCTCGGCCGAGTTTCGGCGTAAGCCTTTCTCGATGCGTAGCGTATAGTTTTCTCGAACCTCCGGTTCTTCTTCTTCTCTTTGTACCTCAAAACCTTCGCCTCCCGATCTAATCCACACAGCGGCACCGCCTGTTCCGCCGTCGCTGACACCGATTCGACAACGTTGCGGCCCAAAGCATGCGATATTTCGGAGAAAGAGTTTCCCCCGTCGGGGACGATTCCGACGTCTAAGGACGAAGATGAAATCTGAAACGAAAAAAGCGGAATTTGAACAATTCTTCTCGTCGAAAATGAGAAATACGAGATATTGAACTGCGGATGCTCGTATGACTTACGCTATGGCTGATTGTGTGAGATGGGTAGCTAAATGAGCTCAGTTTGGATCGGCTGAAGTCGATATCGAAACAGTTTTCATTTGAATGATTGACGGCCGCCGCCGATAATTGCTTGGTCTGAACCGGAACGACGCTGTCATTTCCGGTGATTGGGTTGGAATATTCAAAATCGATGAACGAATCCATGTCCGAGAAAAACATATCTTCAGACTTCAATTGCTCTCCCTCCATAAGCTTCAAGTTGAGGTTTTGGTTCATAAGAAGCCACGACGCCGCCTCACCGTCGTCCTTCCGGCCACCGCCAGCGACTCCAATATCAGCAGCGTGAGAAGCGAGAAAGTTGAAGGCTGCAGAAGAAGACTTTACCATCGACTCGGCCGAGTTAAAAAACGACTCCACCGGGACCCGCTCGTGGCGGCGGGCGAGAGGGTTGGCGGAGTGGATATCGGCGTCGCAAGTGACGCAGAGAGTGGCGGCGTCGGCTTTGCAGGTGAAGACGGCCGGAGCTTGCTCGCAGACCTCGCACATCCAGACACGCTCTTGGCGGAGGCCATGCTTGTGAATATCGGCATCGCATCTGAGACAGAGGAAAACGGCGTCACTCCGGCAAAACAAAACCGCCGGCGACAATTTGCAGGAGTCGCATGGCTTCGCTGCAATACCCATGACCATTATCCACAAAGAAAGAAATGACTTTCAGTCTCTCTCTCCAGCAAAAGAAGATCTTCAGAGAGACGGTGAGTGTTTTTCTTCTGTCTTCCCAGTTTCTGAAAATCGTTAAATTTTGTGATTTAAGAAAGCTACCATTTATCTCGCCGGAGGGACGAAATCTAGATCTCAGCGAGTGAGAAGAAGACACGTGGCTTCCTGTGAGGCACGAGATATTAGATTTTTCCAGCTATATTTAAATTGTAATGTGATTGGCCAGTTACCAAAGGGGGACCCAGATCAAGATGACACGTAGGCATGCCCTTCTTCAATCCTACCACATATTTTATCAATAAATACATGATTAATTTTATAATTCTAGGATTAATTTTATAATATATATATATATATATATATATATTAACTTATTTAATTATCTAGATGCACTTTGTGTGAATCCGAACCAGAACGGGCCTAATTTTAGGTCCAGTTCGGATTCGGGTTTGTCCGGATTCTTGGAAGAGAGAAAATCCAAAATAATAAACAAATTAAAAACGATGGAACCACTAATACTGTAATATGAACAAAGTCTTTCATAAGTCACATTTTCATCAGTTACCAAAGAGAAGGCCTTCTTATTATTCATCAAAGTCTCTCCCTTTTTACGACTATCAGATTGCAGACTGGAATATCATCTCTGCCAGTTCCTGAAAACCACCAAATTCACATCGACTTTCAATCGCGCCATTCCCCGAAGAGAATCGCTATTGCAGATATTGAACAAGAATTTTCAATTTGAAAAAAAGAAATTTGAACTTTTGGCGGCATTTTTTCAAGATATTAAACAAAAAACGAGATGATCCAAATAAAATTCGAAGAAATCGAGAATGTCTGTCTACCTGCTTGGCAGAAGGAACCTTGGGCTCTCCCCATTCCATAGCTTTTTTCTCAAGATATTCAAAATCAGCCTTTCCAGCCTGACGGAATGAGAAATTACAATCGCATTAGCATTGTGTCTTGTACATGAAAGTTAGAAAACGCTCACTAAATTACCTCTATTTGGGCTCCAATTTCACTGTCAAAACTCTCGTATCGTTTTTGAACCAGCTTCTCCAAAGACCCATCCTGTTCATCACAAATAAAAAAACAAAAAGTTTGCAGTAAAACCAATAGTAGATCTAATATACATAAATATATATGTTTCTTGAATTACCTCGGTTAGCTTAGCAACGTTCCGTAGCCCACGAGCTAGCGTGTCCATTCCGGTAATGTGAGCGATGAACAAATCCTCAACGTCTGTGCTCTCTCTCCGTCTATAAAAAAAATTTAGGACGAATAATTGATATATATAATTCATAAAAAAAAACAATACCATCAAATATTATTTGATAAAAAAGAGAGATAGTGATTACAATTTTGCATCGAAATTAAATCCACCCGGAGCCAGACCACCCTGAGAAAAAAAATATAAAAAATTGATAAAAAAAATATTCGGTTGAGAACATGTTTCATCAAATAACCATGAACATTTTTCTGTCGCAATATTACTCACATTTCTAACCACACTAATCATAACCATAGTGGCCTCTGCGATGTCTGTTAGAAACTGATCTGTGTCCCAACCTAGAAACAAAAAAACAATTTAAAATCTTTGAATTTAAAAATCAGAAGCTAAATCAAACATGGGTGAGGACCCAATGTTTAAAATTTTTTAACGTACCAATTTGAGGATCTCCAGTGTTTGCATCGATATTTCCAAGCAAACCATTGAGTCTTGCAGTTTCAAGATCATGATGACAGCTACAAACATTGAGAATGATTGAGTTTTATATTCTAGA
Organism: Begonia fuchsioides; assembly: GCA_003255005.1. Taxonomy (NCBI): domain Eukaryota; kingdom Viridiplantae; phylum Streptophyta; class Magnoliopsida; order Cucurbitales; family Begoniaceae; genus Begonia; species Begonia fuchsioides. The sequence continues at coordinate 249,695 of QAOC01034157.1, forward strand.
ATTACTATACTTGTTTAAAAGCTGATTATTAAAAGGGTATGCACCTGTGACCAGATAGAGTGGCGTGATTGCACTCAATGTTGAGTTTATATTCGTCTGAAGAAAAAATATTAGAGAATGATTAGAATTCAGCATAATCATGTTTATTTAAAAATAATTAATGTGCTTTTAAATAATTCTGCAATCAACTAATAGAGGTCATTCGAATTTATGAAATGTTCATGGTTAAACTGATTAAATTAATAGAAAATACAAAACTAAATATATATATATATATACCAATGAGACCGTATTTTCTTAGGAAATTGGCAGATGTCGCAGCATCCCAGTCATACCTGAAATTGCAACAAACATTCAAAGTATAAATGCTGTTTGTTTTTTTAATTTTAAAATAATAATAAAAGAAATCGAAAAACTTACTGATGTTTTGTTGGCTCTTGAGGCTTGGGTTCAATCAGAAGGGTTCCTGCAAAAGATAACAGATGATATTTAAAATCGCCATTCAATCTAATTTTTCATAATAGTTTGCAATTATACTTTAATTTTCATGAAAAAAAAATTGGCCATAGTTTGACTGTCCATACCATTGAATCCAATCTTCTTTTTGTAGGCAGCAGCAGCCTCCAAAAATCTTGCCTATGCGTATAGATCGTGAAGTTTTAAGTAAATTAAAAAAAATTAACAATGATAACAAATTCATTCATTCATAATCAACTGACCATGTGATCAAGCTCACGGCCCATATCGGTGTTCAATAGAGATTGATATCCTTCACGGCCACCCCAAAAAACATAATTTTCTCCTCCTAAATAATGAGTCACCTATAGGTAATAGTTTTTTTTCAAACATACCACTAAAGAAAACGATGAAGTTTAAACAACTTAAAACGAAATATTTCACCAACCTCCATTGCTTTCTTGACTTGTGCAGCAGCATATGCATATACTCCAACTTCAGAACTGTAAGAAAGTTTTGAAGAATAAGTCAAAAAACAAATAAATCAACGATGATCGATTTATCTTTTTTTTTTTAATTAAATTTCATTTCTTGTCTAAAAATGAATAGAAATTATGTCACATCAGAGAATTGTTACCTTGTAGCAGCACCATGCATGTATCGGGGATGCATGAAGAGCTGAGCTGTACCCCATAGCGGCTTAATCTTCGTCCCCTATAGAGTCCATTGACAATTTGGATAAATTAACAACTTTAATAACCAAGAAGGAAGAGAGAGAAAGTGAGACAGGGTAGAATAACTCAAGAATAAAATTGTTATGAAGAATTAAGTTATAATCCAACAATCAGATACCAACAGAAGTGGTCAAACCATCAAGAGACAACAATTATAAAAGCCATAAAGTAATTTCTTTAGAGCTTACCTGTAGTTCTTTCGCAAGCTCCACCACTTCATCCAAGTTCGCATTAGTTTCCTACAGCCCACCAAAAACCAAGACAATTCTCGACTTAATAACCAAATAAATAATAATGTCATTTCCCATCAATAGATGTAAATAAATTGAAAATATTTAAAAGATTTTGCTTACCTCTAGAGTCGCTGCATCTGGGGCTATATCCCTATCATGGAAGCACCATCTATCGACCCCAAGTTTCTTAATGAACTCAAAATTAGCTCTCACTGTAATTTTAAAAAAGAAAACATTTATTGTGATGATCAAATTTAATCATTAATGTTGAAAATTAGAGATATAAAAAATCTTACTTCTTCTCTTGGCCATAGCCAATGAGTTGGTGCCATCTTCCCAAGGCCAGAATTTCGTTGGAGCACCAAAGGGATCGCCTCCGGTCCCGCGGAAAGTATGCCAAAATGCAACACTAAATCGTAGCCAATCCTGTAATTATCAGTCAATTCAATGAAATACGGTTTAAGTTTAACGAAACATCTAAAAGAAATTAGAGTTTTCTAAAGAATATAACACCTTCATTTTCTTCCCGAGGATTTCCTCTTCGGGATTGTACCACTTATAGGAAAGTGGATTCTTGCTAGAAGGACCCTGGTTGAGCAAAAATATAATACTTTAATATGTGCATCTCTTAATCCATATGAAGATGATTTCATTATGAGTAGTCACCTCCTTGAAGAAAAAGAGCGGCTCATATGTAAAGAAACAGTTTTTATTCGGAATCATTTACTAAACTATTGACGTCAAAGATGATTATTAAGACTGGATATTCAGATGAGAGAAATCTACAGAAAAACTAAAAGATTGAATAAACTTCAAATGATTTATGATAAAGTTTAATTTCAAATGAAACTCAAACTGCATCTGACGTAAAAAAACTCTAAAAATAAATCGATTTACCAAGATAAATTTAGAATTTTAGAACAAGCCAATTTAGGAAAAAGATGAAGGGTTGATATGAATACCTCATATTTTATATTGGGAATTCCAGGGAAAAACTCCCCTTCCCAATCATCAGAATCACTGCACTTACTCTCAAGATCAGCAGGGCATGTTGGTGGACCAACAATCTGCAAAAAGATAAAAAAATCAAACAAAATATGGAAAGGCACATCATAAACATGTAATGATTTCAATGACGACAAAAAGGAGAGCTTTTTACCAGTTTAAAGGAGAAGAAATTAAGACAGAGAAACAATAAGATTATCTTCCCAGCCTTCATCTTCCCAATCTCATACGAATACCTTCTGCAATATACAGAGCAAAATAGTGAAACCAGAATAAATAATCACAACAAAAATCGCAGAAAGAGTAAGAGCGGAAACCCTAAAAACTCAAATAAAAATTGAAACTTTAAGAAACCCACGTTGAGATAGTTGCAGAACTGATTTGGGCGAGCAGGAGAAGAAGAAAGAAGATCGGAGCAGTTGGGTACCCAGGAAATTGCGAAAGAGAGCAGGGATAAGTAGTAGAGCTTGTTGGGCGTAGAAGATTTAAACTAATCTCAGAATTAAGCGGGTGCAACCAAATCAGAATCAGATTTCATTTGGAATCAGTTGACGATATTTACGATTTAATTGGAATTTTACTCAAGTTTATCCAATGAACAAAAAATAGATCCAAAGGTATCCAATGACGTGGCCTGTTTGGAAGTTTCAGTCTTTCAGATAATAGTTTCAATTCAATATGTGGGTCGTGTCATTTTCAAGTCAAATGTTTTAATTAAGATTGGAAACCTTGTCGGATTGACATGCCAAATCAAACTCAACCATAGTAAGGGTCATTTTTTCATTTTTTTACCTAAACTGAATATGACCCCACAACATGAATTTCAGCTCATTTTTTGTTAAGGTCTGTTATCCAGTGAATTCCGGTTTGTTCCAATTCTAAAGAAACGAACTTGCCGGTCAAATTGATGGATTTATTAACCGGCCTGATCCAAATTTTGGGCAATATATTATTGAACTCATTCGTACAGACTCGAACAATCCACTATCTGTATGGGGCAGTTCTATTTTCAACATTGCAAATCAAAACTGGATGGGAATCTGAATTGAATTTTAGTCGATTTTAGTTCAGTTATTAGATAGGTTTTCAGTGGCTTCAATTTCATAGAAACAGAGCCTTAGAATCTGGTCGATTTATAATAAAAACTGACTCGTCGTGTATAGTATCCTACTTGTACAACAATAAAGCATACTGTATGATCCAAATACAACAATTTTGATACACAAACCCCCTCATCCAAAATGTACAGTAATATTATTCCTATAAATTGAAACACATCTTTTACATTTATTCGAGCCAATATGCTAAAGATCGATATATAATTGTGATTTTTTTGACTTGGGAAAGTCTTATTGCGAAAAAATAACACTAATACACTACCTATAAAGAATTTGAGTCATTGTCCATCTCCCCAATGTAAAGGTTTAGAATAATACCAGACCGTTTTATTTGTGGCGTCCGAGAAAATGAAATATTCAATCGCATGCTACTACGATGTTGTATTATCGTCTTAAACTGTTCACCTGCTGGAATTGGCACCCAATGAAAATTCATACAGTTAAAAGAAATATTATATAAGCTGCAAGGATAGTTAGAAACTTACCATCTCAGTTTCTCACAGGAGTATGATGGATCTTGATGTGTAATGGATTGATCCTCCATGGCAAAGTTTATGTAAGCCGAAGAACTATATACAATTCGGTCTGGTATTCCAAAGAATGTAATTAAGGTATGATAATATTATATTTAATAACCTGGTTATATTTGAAACAAGTAGGCAACTATTCTTGTTCCTCTTTTTTTAATCCACAGCTTCATCTGATGGGCCATCCTTGAAGGGAAAATGTTCTTCGATGTTGAAATTATTTTAAATTCATTGCAGCAGCCATATTTCTCAGTTTTTGAGAAATTTCTGAAAATGATGGCCTCTTGGCTGGATCAGAATCCCAACAACTTTCCATCAAAGCCTTCCATTCGGGATCACACCATGATGGAATTTGAGGTCGTAATGTATTATTCACTATTCCTCCTGTTGATAAAAATAAAGATAGGTGAAATCAGACCGTCTAAGATTGTAACTAACTTGTCTAATTTTTTATTCGACGAGCACTAGTAATGTAAAGATACACTTTACTACCAACAAGCAGTTCTAGAGTAATGTTTTTGCATGAAAAGATTCCAATGCAAATTGTTAGAAGAATGAAAAAACAGAGATTCTAATTAGATGTTTGTTGTTCTAGAGGAATTTGTTGACTTATTGATTGATCATAAGTTTTATCATTTTTTATGATAAATTTTATTGTTAGATATTTCTTCATGGAAGTACACTCTTAATAAAATTATTTAACAATTCTAACAAGTGAGTTTTAAAGTTGTTTCATTTGCAATTAAAATCTGTGTAATTTAAGCTGAAAAAAAAAAAGTACAAAAACTGTGACTGTTGAGACAAAATATCAGAAAGCTCAAAGTGTCACTGCCCGGGACAATGGGTCAACCAGACACAAAGGAGGTCTTGATTGGGTTGTCCGACGACTCAAAAATTTGTCTCACAACAATAACAATGTATCGAAAAGAGCAGTAATCTACTGGATTGACAACAGATGGAAAAATCTAATGATTGAAGAGTACGAGCACAAGCAACTTAGCGATAGGTTTAGAGAACGTAGCAACATAGTCTTGATCATGTTCTTAAACTTTTAAAAGAAAAAATATATTGGTTCGGACCTATTTTTTTCAACCGGACTGGACCACCTCCACCTCTATCCATAACTAATTTGATAAATATTCTATCCATCCAACATTTAAGAATTGTAGACTAAGATATTTCATAATCTACTAAAATACAAGTTGGATAATTGCTATTCTAATCAAGTGGAAAAGAATTCAGAGAGGTCCATAATCCTAAAATTCAAATCCATGATCACGTTGGAATCATGATCTTTCTCATTGTTTTCTAGTTCTCCCCTCAAGCTCAATCAAAATGTCTTACATTCTCTGCTTGCGTGTTGAACCTAAAACATCACACTGTTTCTTGAATAACACTAAAAATGTATACAATATGTTTTTTCAAGGCCACATAAGGGTATATGGATTAACCTATTTCTACACTTTCCTTAGTAAATAATCTCGCCATAAGATTTCACCTAACATAAATACAATAGCATGAGAGCCCTATTTATACACTCATGTTAATAAATTGTCCAGAAACTGTTCAGAGGCGAGAGATATCCTATTTTGTTGAGGAGCCTGAAAGCATGTGGATTAGTACATTTTGAACTTTCTGGAGATTTTGGAAGGAGGATTTGAAGTATTTACAGCCATTGACAATTCTAAACTTAGAATTTTGACAGAAATTGTGTTTCAATCATCCTATCTACAAGTACTTATTCCACATAAGTTTCTTCTTGCGTCTTGCTTTACAGAAAGAAGCACTATATCATGAAATAATGTCCAGATAGGCTGAAGTTGAACCTCTCTCCATTAGTTTCAAAGGTCTCAAGGTACAAACCTACAAATCTAGACAGCCAAGTCAACAGCTATTTTACCTAAAAATAAAAAAAAACCATTACAAACTAGATGAGAGATCCTATAATTTGAGAATTTAATCAAATACAATTTGATGACAGATAAGATTTCCTTGTTTTTCTAACATTATGAGATCAATTTGAACCCAAGTCACATTCGTTGTAAAAAAGGTCATCCCCATATTTTTCATATATTACTGCATTTTGTTCTTCTTTGATTTGCAGTTAATTTAAAGAGTTAATGTTCCTTCTATCGTATCTTTCTTACGCACACATTCTGGTTTCTATAAAAATAAAGGCAGTATTAATGCTATGCTTAAACACTCAACTGAAGCTCATACTCACTTACAGAATGCAGCATACAATAAATTCAATGAACGGTATTTACCAATAATAGAAGCGCAGTGCATATCAGGATACGGTTCATCTCCAGTAAGAACTTCCCACATGACGATACCAAATGAGTACACATCAATCTAATAAAATTATCCCATCAAAATAAACCAAAAAAGAAAAAAAAAATTAAACACGTTCAGAGGAAAAAAGGTTACAATTGAATCAAAAGATTTGATAAGTTAAGAGGTTGCCTTACCTTTTCAGTTACCATGTTACTTTTCCCACTAAGAAGCTCAGGTGCCATCCATGGTAGAGTTCCTCGGACCCCGCCGGAGACTAAAGTGTGCTGTCTCACTTTAGATAAACCTAAATCACCAATCTGAAAACACACACGTGAGTTAAATCTGAAAAGCCCCTCTAGAAGTTATTAAGGTTTCAATGACAAACGATTAGGAAAAAAGACTAGAGCTAAATTAAAAAATTTACTGTAACAAATATCATTGTATGATAAAGATAAGGAAACTGAAGATTCATAGGTAACTAAAAATAACACAAAGGATGGAGAAGAAGAACAAATGCCAAGTATGAAAAATTCAAGATAAATGAAAATTCATCTATCAAACTAACCTTGCACACGGGTCTTTGAGGATCCCTCATGTTCACTAAGAGATTTTCACATTTCAAATCAAAATGTACAATGTTCTTTCCATGCAAATACTCCATGCCAAATGATGCGTCCATAGCTATGATGAGTCTCTTGCGACGATCAATTGTCCTGTCAACAGAACAATCATATCAATTTATAAAAGGAATAGAGTGATGAATTTATCACAATAATCACAAACCATAGAGAAAATCATAATCATTACCTGTCTTTCTTTTGAAGAAACTGTTTTAAGGAACCATTTATCATGAATTCTGTTACAGTCGCTAAGGATCCATCAGGAGGACCATCTCGCACAATGCCATAAAAGGAAACAACGTTTGGATGATGTAAAGAACTTAATATCAGAGCCTCCTTCCAAAAATCAGCAATCTATCACCACAAAGAAATTACCATAAAAAATGCCAGCCAAAACATAGAAAAAAGATGCAAATATAAGTAGGTTTATCCCAAACAAAAAGAATCACTAAAGCTGTACTTGAATTGCATAGAATGCGTTAAATAGCAAGTTGGATAGAATGCACTAACTAAGAATAAATTATTGCATATGTATATACACACATATATATCATTTGATCTGCAAAGGTAAAACTACAACAAATACAAGGGGACAAGTTTCAAAGTAGCGAGTAACAAATTATAATATAGATATATAGACACGTGCCAGTCAATCCGGATTGGTAAAATTACTTGGATTATAACAACTATATAGCTAAGTTTCACTTAAGTAGCGAGTATCATAATAGAATAGTCAGATCAAGGCTATACCAAGCGCTCTCTTTCTGATGGTCGTCCAGCAAAGCAACTGGCTTTAATTCTTTTAATTGCTACATCAGAACCTTTCCATTTCCCATGATAAACCGCCCCATATGTACCACACCCCAGTTCTCGAATCTCTTCTAGATCATCATTTTTTATAGTCTATAACCAAAGCATAAAATGCACATAAAGTCAAGAAAAAAATGATGTAATCGATGAGGAAATATCGTTAGCGCGATAGAAAATTTAAATACATGAAAAGCTGAGAAAATACCTGCAATCCCCTGGCAATGGCTTCTGCTTCAGCTTTTGTAGGCTCAATTTTTGATGGTTTGCAAGTGTCATCATTCTAAATGCAAACAGAACGATTTAGTTTAAAGATAAACACATTATTTTCACAAGTTACAGTCAGTAACAATCCTAACGTGCTCACCAATGCCTCAAACTCATTTCCTGTTTCTTCTTTGGCTACAGAGTCAGGGTTTGTTGAAGCACTTCCATTGACCAAATGCTCCACCTCTTCAGCTTCTTCCAATGCTACTTGCTTTACTGAAGCTATTAAGTCAGGTAAGAAACTTAGATTATTGACTGAGAGTTCCAAAGGGGCTTCTTCGCTTGGATTCTGAACATCATTGTTCTCTTCCGGATTGTTTAAGCAAATAGAGAAATCGGAAAGATCCACGTCGAAACTATTATTTAGTAATTTACAATCTTCTGGACATGAAAGAGATTGAGTATTGCCATTGTCAAGTCTATCCAACTTATTTGCCTCTTCTACTGGAATATTTGAGATCTCCATTATAGTTTCATGGGCATCAACTTTTGATCTGGAATTCTGATCATTATTTATTAGAACTGAGGAGTCTGATTTCTGAACAGCTTTCTTCTCTGAAGTCGATTGAATCTCATCCAGGGCTTGAAACTGTTGATTTTCATGGCTGACAGTATTTGTATTAATTCTCAAAGGATGTCCATATATGTATTCTGAACAGCCTGCTCCCTCAAGCCCAGTTCTTTGGGAAGAATCAAGCCATGGATTTTGATTGTCCATTCCAGTATAAAACTGTGAATTACCTTCTCGTAAACCCCTCACATATCCTGAAGTAGACATGCCATTCACTTGTTGATGAGAATTTGATGCTTCATAAGAGGGAGCAGGTGCAATGTGCAAAGAGTTTGGAATATTTCTCCATACAACATTTCCAGGTATATGACCATGGGATACTAATGAGTACTGATTATCTCCGCCATTAGCATATGGCATAATTCCTGAAACATGTAAATGTGATGTGATAGGAATGGGTTGATCATGATACCCATCAATTAACATTTCTGATCCAGCATGTTGATGTAGATTTGGGGATGCACGATGACTCTCCAGTAAATTATTGTGTCCAATAGGAAAATTCAAGTTGTAACCATCCATAATATATTGATAACTCACTCTTCCTGTTCCTGGTCCATGTGCTCTCGCATCCTCGACTTGCATATTCGATTGATGATGCAAAACCCGTCCTCTCTCCTGATTTTGAGTTTCATTATAAGCTAATCGAGGATCATTTACCTTGAAAACTTCTCTACCTGGAAGGCTTTCAGCGCATTGATGACCACTATGGGGAAGTCCACTGACAGCATTGCTATGTTGAGATTGATTTCTTTGAAAGTTCAAATGACAATGCTCGCAAATATTGCTCCCATCGAAAACACTATGACTATGAAGAATATTACCTGGAAAGCCCGACTTTTCATAAGTTCCACCTCCACTTTGAAGCCATGCAACATTCTCCGAAAATTGTGGATGGTGTTCGAATGACGGCAAGTGGTTCACGGACTGACGAGGATAGTCGTCAGGAGGTAAATCTGCAATGGCCATCCTATACCTTGCAGAAGAAGGAGACATAGGAAATTCAGGCACTGGCCTAAAGTCATGGGGGCCATGATTTCTCGGAGAATAGTAACCAGGACTCCATGGTGCTTCCATTTCATTAAACCTCTGAGAAGCAGAGTGTTGAGGGATCTTAAGGCGTCCTAGATTATATTGAGGCAAGGGATCATAGTTTCTTTGGCTATGGACGCTTCCATCAGGACTTAATGGATTGAAAAATTGTTCTGATCCATGAAAATCATCAAGAGGGCCAACCACAGGAGATTCAGGAAGCTGTTGTTTTTGAAGATCGGTATCATCGTTTAAATTATTAAGAGCATCAACATATCTTTTCTCATTATCCCTCGCATCCCCATCAACAAAGGCAGAAGAACCATCTAAATCAGGATGAGAAGATAAAAATATTCTAAGCTTGGTGATTCCATCTCCTGAACCCAATTTGTCATATTCCTCCATCATATTAATAACATCATCATCACTTACAACAGAGACAAGAGCATCAAGATCTTCATCTGGTTGCTGATACTTAAGCAGCGATGCTCCTTCATAAATTTCCTTCATCTTATTCATTAATTCTTCGTAAGTGATGTCTCTAGACACGCTAACAATTCTAGTCTCTCCACCAACATACCGAAGCTTTCCGTCTTGTGGTCGAGGCATTATCCGTCCAAGAAAACTACACAGAAACTTCACACGAGGCGTTTCATCCGTTGAACCAGGATTTGATCCAGAAGAGGAGATAGGAACTGAGTTTGGGGAAGCGGAAGGACTTTCCATGGTGTATACAGCCTGAAAATGACTTGTTTCCCGATCACATAAGCTCGTGAACTGGCTCAAACTTGCAATTTCTTTGCTACACATAAGAAATCGCTCATACCAATAGCTCAAATAAAAAAATTCGTAAATTTATACCGGCCCCTAGAAGCTTTACCAGACTCCTTGTGCTTAAGATTCCAAACTGATAGACTTTTCACCGTCAAACCATTGAAAACTGGAAGAAACAGGAAAAAAAAAAAGTAAGAGACGACGTTTTTATACAAACTAAACACCAACAGGAAAGTCGTTAACCCCGAAAAAAAACTACAAATGTCCGACCGCAGATCTCGAATACGGAGATGAAACAAAAAGAGAGTAATTCGAATCGATAACACGACCCCAAAAAAGCGTTCTCAATTCATCATTGAAACGCGTACACAGGTCTACAGCCCTAGCTCGGGCCTAGAGAGACAGAGACAGAGAAGCGCCGAGAATCGAATAATGAGAAGGGACAAAAAGAATGACTGGTGAAAGACAAGGGAATGGAAAGGAAGAAGAAGGACCACCATAGACGCAGAGTTTGAAGTTGATTTTGTTCATCTTCTTCTTCTTCCTCCTCAGACTCCGAAAGAACGGCTCCAAAAAGGAAGATGCCATGCCTGGTCGACAGGTAGTGTGCCACGTGGCACTACCTGGTTTTTGCATCTTATTTATCCCTTAAATCCTCACGCTTATAATATTAAATTTAAATAATATGATTAATGCGTAGTTTATTCAGACCACGTACCCTAACTACTAAACTATTCTTCAATTTTAGGTTGCTTTGTAATTTCTCAAGGAAAATTTGACACAATATTCGATAGCAAGTAATATGAAATTTATATAAAAGAAAATATTAATAATAATTTATGATGAATCTTTAAAAATTACCGAGAAGTGATATTTTTAAAATAATAATAATAATTTAAAAATAAATTAAATGATCATAAAATTATAATAATTACTAAATATATTATAAAAAAATTTAAAATACACATTTATCGCAATCATTAAGCATCATTAGCCGTGATTCGATCCAATTCTTTGAAAAATAGTTACTTTACTAAGATTGACAAAAACCAGACCTAAAAATTTTAGTCCAATCCATTAATTTGAATCGGTTTTGTCGAACTGAAGACCCGCTTGAAGTGACCCAGGCCGAAGCCTTTGCATTACTTTGGTTTCTTAGTTCTTACCCAAAAAGGACGACGTCATCAAATCAATCACCAATGTCGTCATAGAAACAATATAGTAAATGAAAGCGACGTGTAGTCATCCCATTGGGTGATTCACTTTCCAACAGACGGCTGAGATCGCGAGCTGCTCTCTTCTCCAAATGATCCTGAGCGAAGACTCCAGCTGATGTATCTAGGACATATCTTCAAAGGCATAATCAGGTGTTCTAATCTTTTCTAAGTGTTCAATAACGTCAACGCACGTGGCATGCGTACAAAAAAACAAGTAAAAAATTGGACTTTATGTCCTTCCCCTAGGCCAATCAAAATGAACAATTCCATCAAATTATCGTGGGGTGCGTAACAGTGGATAGGTTTCGTTTTCAGCAAGAGTCGCCGGAGGAGACTGGGATTTATTATAGCTAGCTACAAAGACGTAGCAGAAGAAGCAGCTTCGAGCAAGGCCCCGTCTTTTCCTCTGGTTTTCTCGCTCTCCAAACAGGCAAGTGTTCTTACAGCTCCTTCTCTCTCTTTCCGACTTTTCTTTTGGTTCTTGCCCGATGTAGTGGGGAAGATCTTCGTCAACAACGAAGTCAGTGGATTGTGCCCGTAAGTTCAGACTTCTTTGAAATTGAGCGTTTAGTAAATTTAAATTTTAGGAATTTTGTTGTCAATTCTGAGATGAATGTTTTATACGTAGGCATGCAGGTTGGAGTGTTGAGAATAAGGGCCTAGGGTTTGTGGAGTGAATTTGGATTGTTTAGTGTTTGATTTTGGGTTGCTGACTTGTGGTTTCAGGATCCAGCGTGATTCAATAATTGAACCGAAGCGTAGGGAAAATGCAGAGACAGACTCGGTTGATGGAGAGGACGAGCTCGATGAGGGGAAAAAGGAGCTTGGATAGTGGAGAAGATGAGCAGCAGGAACGTAAGCGTCCTGCCCTCGCCAGGTGATTCTCTGAATTCTTTCTATAAGTTTCTACCTTGTATTTCTATTTAAACATTGCATCTGCCTTTAGGTTACTTTGTTACAATTTTAAGTTGTGAGAAAAAAATGGATGTACCGATAGGCTATCTGACTCGAGAAGGGAGTCATACCAGACAATGATTTAGGGATGTAGTGTTCCTATTAGATATGTATCACTCAGTTTTCTTCCTTTAAGAAGAGAAAGGTTTATGCGCTAGAGAACTATAGAGTATAACCATGAGCTTGACTCTAATGTTTGAAATCTAACCCATCATAGCATATTTAATTGGTATTGTTCTTTAAACTAGGTTGTTAAGCTTGTCTTCAAGTGTATCCTCTATTGAAAAAATAATTTTGTATATGAAATTTTGCACCGTAACTTGACATACCTACTTGACTATTCGTTGTTCAGCAATTTTTATGAACATGGGAAGACAGTAGATGAGAGAACATGGTAAAATTTGTTCGGCTATAGATCACCATACACTTGAACCTTTAATTTTAATTTTATATCTCTTTCAAATGTGACCCCTTTTGTTGGTTATGGAGGCTATTTGGTTTAATGACACACAAGTCCTGGCTTAGTCATGGAATTGTATTTTTGACATTCTTATCGGGTGAAACCATTAGTAATGGCTCCTGGTGATTAATGTCTTTTCTATTGTATTCTCGAAGTATAGTTTATGATTTTGTTGTGTACCTTATTCAGTGTAATAGTGGAAGCGCTGAAGATTGATAGTTTGCAGAAGCTGTGCTCATCTTTGGAGCCTATTCTTCGGAGAGTTGTAAGGCTTATAGTTCAACACTCCATTTCATCAAATTTTTAATTCATATGGTTGACCATAACTGTGCAAATTATTGAAGTTGGCATACCAGTATCGACTCACCCCTCACCCTAGTCTGTATCAACTTGTATTTTCTATTATTGGATGACTCTGTTTCTTACTCTTCACATTGTAAATTTACAACCTACTGTTTTGGTGCTATACATTTCTAGGTTTTACTTTTCTGCATTTTGGGATGTTTGGTAATGATGGCTTTTGATACAATTCGATTTTTGATAGTTTGCTTCATTACTTATTTCATCTATCTATGAAGTGTTTGCTAAAATAATTTTTTTTTTGTGGATCTAGAGTTGTCCTTACAAAGAAACTCAATTATTAGCTTGACAATTTATCTGCGTTGTAATTTTTTTTTACAAAGAAACTCAATTATTAGCTTGAAAATTTATCTGCATTGTCATTTCTTTGTACTAATATCATTAAAAGAGCTTGAGAAAATTGCATTTTCAACTGTAAAAAGTCACATTCTATCTCTAGCAGCAGTTTTGTAAAATGTTCCTTTTGTCCCTTTTTGCCGCCACTCTTTACTTGCCAATCATTTTTGTCATCCCCTTAAATCATTATGTCATTATGTCCTTAGGTCAGCATTACATTCTGGTCAGCAGTTTTGTAAAATGTTCCTTAGGTCAGCATTACATTCTGGTTTGTTGTTGGTATTGGATAAATCATTATGTTTCATGCTCTTCCTTTTCGCCTTCTTAACGGCTCCAATTTTTTCTTATTGGTTTTGGGCATTTGATATCACAGGTAAGTGAAGAGGTGGAACGTGCTTTAGCAAAGCTAGGACCTGCTAGACTTGACGGAAGGTCTGAATGATTTTTATGGCTTCTCTATCTTTTTCACTTTCTTCTCGTTCATATATGAATCTCTGCAAGGTCGTTCTTCAAACATATCTTTCAGATCTTCTCCTAAAAGAATTGAAGGTCCTAATGGAGGAAATTTACAGCTGCAGTTTAGATCTAGACTGTCTCTTCCCTTGTTCACTGGAGGAAAATTGGAAGGCGAACAGGGTGCTGCAATTCATATTGTCCTGCTTGATGTTAGCAGTGGACGTGTTGTAACTTCAGGTCCGGAATCCATGGCGAAACTTGATGTTGTTGTCCTTGAAGGAGATTTCAACAATGAAGATGATGAAGACTGGACGATGGAAGAATTCGAAAGTCATGTAGTCAAAGAGCGAGAAGGAAAGAGGCCTTTATTAACTGGGGATCTCCAAGTTACTTTAAAAGAAGGGGTAGGAACGTTAGGCGATCTCACTTTCACTGATAATTCAAGCTGGATCAGGAGTAGAAAGTTTAGACTTGGCTTGAGGGTTTCTGCTGGAAGTTTTGAAGGCATACGCATTCGTGAGGCAAAGACTGAAGCATTTACTGTTAAAGATCACAGAGGAGAATGTATGCTTACCTTTTCCACCTTATTTCTGAGCAGTAAAAAACAAATGAAAGGGCATCATGGCTCTTTTTTTGAAAATCATTAAACTCTTTTAATTCTTTGTTAACAGTGTACAAGAAACATTATCCTCCAGCAATAAATGATGAAGTTTGGAGACTGGAGAAGATTGGAAAAGATGGTTCATTCCATAAAAGATTACATGCTAGTGGAATATATTCAGTTGAAGATTTCCTTCGATTTGTGGTTCGAGACTCTCAAAAGTTACGGACTGTAAGTGTCATAAGTGGTAAAAAAAGCAGAGTAGTTATCTTTTAATTTTTTCTTTATGTTTTTTTTTCTGTTTGTAGATTCTTGGAAGTGGAATGTCAAACAAAATGTGGGATGCTCTCTTAGAGCATTCTAAGACATGTGTGCTTAGTGAGAAGCTTTATATTTACTATCCTGAGGATACTAGAAATGTTGGAGTTGTGTTCAACAATATCTATGAGCTAAGTGGCTTAATTGCTGGAGATCAATATCAATCTGCTGATGATCTTTCTGATACCCAGAAGGTTAGTAGAAACCTTTCTTCCATATTTTTATGGTTCATAATTTTTTTTATTGTAAACCCCCTGTGCGTAGCAACTACAGTTTTAGCGTATGTATCTGATAAATAAAAATGCTATTCCATAGTGTGTTGCAAAAGAAAAAGCTCCTAATTTGACAAACACCATCATTACATTTCTTAGGATTTTTTGAACGCGTAACATAGTTTTGTACACAAAAGTATCTATTCTAGCCATAGTAAAGACTGCAGTTACCTTGATTAAATTGAGGCCTTCTTTTTTTAATTGATTTAGTTGGAATGATTGCACAAATGTGGTCACTTGTGGTTACTTTTACCGTTAAAGATTAAGATTTTGTACTAGGAAGACTCTGATTATTTTGTCTCAGTTCCTCATATCATTATTTTTCTGCTTTCATTTCTTCCCAATCGTACTAAATCATATAGTAATTAGAAAAGGCCACCTTGCGGTACATTTGAATGTTGAAACCATTCATCTTTGTGCATATCAGTTCAGTTAGATGTTCCCTATATTTAGTAGCTAACTTCTTATTCTTGAAAAAGAATTGAACATACTTTTCCGATATGAAGAAGCATTAATTTTCATGAATTTATGGCCATCTACACATTTTCTACCTAAAAATTTGTTCTAAATGATTTTTGTTGAATACTTCAAACTCCTATAGGATTTATCTGAAATAATAATAGGAAGGAGTTCGTAGAGTGTTTAGTTGAGTTTGAGCCCACGTGCACACTAATCAAAAGTCTTTGTTTTGTTTGGGCATGGAATGGATCTTTCGCTATTTCCATGTTAAGTCATTATCCTGTTGTTTGAGAGTTTGTTGCTATGGAAAGTAATATGATGTGAAAAGCTTCGAGGAGTGACAGAAAGCACCCTGTCAGGTTAAGTTATCGGTATGTGTTTGAATCATATCGGTAACAAATGGTCATTAAGCTGAGAGTGAAGTTTTATTAATGCTGCTCTCATCGCACGCTATTACGGTGTAGTAGTTTTGGTTGTTAGAATGGGTTGCTAAAGATTGCAACCTCTCTGAAAAGATCAAGCTCATGAATGTTTAATATGATGCTGTTTTACAGGTCTATGTTGATACATTGCAACCTCTCTGAAAAGATCAAGCATGAATGTTTAATATGATGCTGTTTTACAGGTCTATGTTGATACACTGGTGAAGAAAGCTTACGAGAATTGGAGTCAAGTTGTTGAGTATGATGGGAAGTCACTTTTTGGCTTCAAGCAAACAAAAAAGTCAATCACTTCGAGAAATGAACTTCATGTGGGCCATGTTGATTTTTCAAACTCTTTAGACCATGAAATGCCACTGTCACGACTGCCTGTATCAGTGCCATCTGAACAGGCTTTATCAGAATCAGGTCTATCCGTTGGAGGTAAGCATTTTATACGGCATTTACATCGAAAAGGGTCTTTATCCATATTTAGTTACTTTCATTCTCATGTTCATGTACGTGGTAGGGCTTGTAGTTGGATTACTTATGTTTGAAAACATGCTGTTTTTTTTCTGGGATGAAATTGCCGCTGGAATCCTCATTTCATGCACTTTTGAAAATTTTAATCTATCTTTGCCTTTTTTTGCTTTACATTTTAACTGCAGATATTGGTACATATTCACCATCGAAATTTTTCTGAACAAAGTGATAATTCTCTCCTTTATATTTGGCCAGGTTCTGGTTATAATGATAGCATGGCCACAAGGTATTCAAACCAGGTTATGAATTCAACAAATTCACGTGCTCAATTTGTAAATACTGGATATGCACAGAATGAGCTAGTTAATAATCCTCAGCAAAATCAGAACACAAGAAATGATAGTCATACTTCCTTTGGCCTAGCACTTGCCCCACCCCAATCCTCAATGTCTGGCTTCCAATCTATTGCCTCATCCAGTCTGCAGTCTAATAACAACCAATTCGATGATTGGTCGAACAACCGAGGGAAAGGAGTTGATCACTTTCTTTCAGAAGAAGAGATTCGCATCAGAAGCCACGAAATGCTCGAAAATGAAGATATGCAGCAATTGCTACAAATGTTCAGTATGGGTGGTCATGCCTCTGCAAATACCCACGAGGATGGATTTTCATTCCCTTCATTTATGTCAACTCCAATGCCTGCTTTTCAAGAAGATCGAAACCGCTCGGGCAGAGCTGTCGTCGGGTGGTTAAAGATCAAAGCAGCTATGCGATGGGGATTTTTTATACGTAAAAAAGCTGCAGAGAGACGAGCTCAGATCGTCGAGTTGGAAGATGATTAGAATAATCTTCTCAGATCTTGGCAGGTTGGATCTTTTTCCCCATTCTCCTAGCTTCTATTTATGCAATTGTCTAGGATTCTTGATCGTAACATCTGGTTACCACATGCTCTAATGTATTCGCAAATTTCATTTTTGTTTTTCTGTACAGTTATTCGTAAAGTGAGTTTGTTTTGCTTCTCTCCTTTTACATAGTTATCCACTTAAATGACTGTAGATTAACCATATTGTGTATTCTTCAATGGATTTGATGAACTAGTGCCCCCATTTAATCTGTGATTTTAGCCCCATGATTATCCTGTTGGCTTTATCTCCTAATTTTTAATATTTGTTACTTGAATTAGTTAATGCAAATATTAGCTAGCACTAGTGAATGAGTGACAGACTAATTAGAGTGAAAGATTAAAAGTTAGATTGGATAATCGAAATTAGATGTGTTTGCTCTTGGTGTAATTTGTGATTATTGATATTCGTGGACCCAAATGGACATCTGAGTCATCATTAGTTGGTATTGATTCATTAATAGCCTCTATTACTTGTATGTCATTCTTTAATCTACAGATTTTGATTTTGATTAATTGCATCTTAGTTTGATGATTGGCATTTAATTGATTCTCATTTCTTCTTTGGCAGGACCAGTTAACAAAGAGTCAGTCTAGACATATCTTCTTGTCTCATTTTTTGATGCGTTGTTACATGATTTGATAAATTAAAATGCATTTAATAAATAAAATAAATAAATAATTATTTACTATTTAAATTGATTCAATCATAAGACAAGATACGTTAAAAATTATGACAAAAAAATAACTCTAGACTTAGTCTTTGACAAATCTAAAGCCAGACATCTTAATTAAGTAATATTTTAAAGATTTTGAAGATTTTAAAATTAAAGATTTTAATTACGTTGACGACCGTCTTAAAACTCTCAATTATTAGCTTGAAAATAGAGTTGAAAGACTTGTAATTTACGTATTACCCATAACGCTTCCATGTTGAAGTGCCAAATGTCAAAGAGGATAATGAATGAGTATTGGGTAAGACAGCTATAAATGGTGCAAGCAAAGTCCCAACTGCACATTAAATTAACCAATCAATAAGAGTTTGACGATCCAAGAAAACCTTACCCACCAAATCTACCTCCCTTAAACTCAAATCCAATGCTCTCGATTTGAACGATTGATCTTTGGGTAGACAAGTTTGGAGATAATTTAAAAAACAAAACAACTCGAAGAACTCAAAATGGATTGGTGATGAGCTGGCAGCTGCTGGCCAAAGCTAATACCAACAGCGTTGACTGACGTTCATCTTAGCCAAAACAGTGCCTTCACTCGATCATATGAATCAGGGGTAGTCATCGCCAGTCAGACCTACTTTAATCAGAAAATAAAATAAAAATGATAACGCACGATTTTTTTATTTTAATTCTGTTTTATTATATTTGAGTCGAGTTTTAAGTAACAAGTCGGGTTTATAACTAATTTTAGGATTTATATCGAATTTTAATAAGATTTGGGTCAAATTTTACTTGATTTTAGAACTTTTTTTACATTGGCTTCCAGTTCCAGTTTCATAAATTTTTCCTTCCTAAAAATTGACAAGGGCCTATAAATCACGATTTTTAAAAATTAGAACCAATATCAAATTAAAATGGATAATTTCAGTTTACAATTTCAATCCGATTTTGCAACTAAGGAAAATGTTGAGTCGGTGTCGGTGAGGTGTATTTGGTGGGGGAACCAACGCATAAAGTTTCCATATTTTTTACGTCACAAATTCATAAAAATTAACAAAAACCATGCTTTAAACGTCAGACTTTAAAACCCTGTTTTGTTATTCACACGATGCTTCGATTTCCAAATTCTTGTACACTGAATTAACTCAGCAAGTTATCTAAAATCGTCACATTTTTCTTACCAGTTCAAAAAACCGCGTAGTTGGTGGTGGTGATCGATGATCGTCTCTTTCTCTTTTTTCTTTTTCTTTCATGGCTGCCGATTTTCCAGCTGTGGCCAACTTCTTCTCCGGCAGCCTGGAGAGGGGATCCTTCTACGCACTCGGCTCATCACTCGCTTCTTTGTCTTTTACCTGTTCTTCTCTCACTATAAATACCTCCTTCGAGCTTCATCTTCTTCACATCAAGAAACCAAAATCGACAGTCTTTCATGGCTTCTCTGAGCCCACATTCAGTTTCTGCAACTGGGTTTTTGATTTGTGTTCTGGTTTTCTACTCGACTCTGTGTGTTTGTTCTGCGAATTTCTACCAAGACGTTGATATTACTTGGGGACAGGGAAGAGGTAAGATCGCGAATAATGGAGAGCTCCTCACTCTCTCTCTTGACAAGGCTTCAGGCTCTGGATTCCAATCCAGAAATCAGTTTTTGTTCGGAAAAGTTGACATGCAAATCAAACTCGTCGCCGGAAATTCCGCCGGAACGGTCACCACCTACTATGTAAGTATCTTCATTTGACAGTTTCATTGCTTTCTCAAATATTTTTCAGGCCGAAAGAGATTTTGATCTTCGTAGTTTCATTTTATCGCAAATAGTACAAGTAGTGATCATTGGGTTTGAATATTTGTGTAGCTCCGGTCGGAAGGGTCGGCATGGGACGAGATAGACTTCGAGTTCTTGGGAAACCTAAGTGGAGATCCTTACGTTGTTCATACAAATGTTTTCAGCCAAGGAAAAGGCAGCAGAGAGCAGCAATTCTATCTCTGGTTCGATCCCACAGCAGATTTCCACACCTATTCTATCCTCTGGAATCCTCAGAGAATCATGTAACTTTCTCTCTCTCTCTCTCTCCCTCTCTCTCTCTCCTCAGAAGCTTGATTCAACGCCATGGCTGCAGATTGTACGTTGATGGAACACCCATCAGAGAGTTCAAAAACATGGAGTCCATGGGAGTGGCGTACCCGAAGAGCCAGCCCATGAGGCTGCAGTCCAGTCTCTGGAACGCCGACGACTGGGCAACGAGAGGAGGGCTGATCAAGACCGACTGGTCCAGAGCTCCTTTCATGGCTTCTTACCGTAACTTCAAAGCCAGCGGCTGCGTTTGGTCGTCGGGAAAAACATCTTGCAGCGGCTCAACTTCCCAGCCAGTCGCGGCCGGGAGCTCATGGCTGAACCAGGAGCTTGATTCCGGGGAGCAAGAGAGGCTCGCTTGGGTGAAGAAGAACTATATGATTTACAACTATTGTTCTGATTTCAAGAGATTTCCTCAGGGTGTCCCTCCCGAATGCTCTGCCGCTTAGTTTCTTTTTCCACGTTTTCTTGTGTTCAGAGATTTTGGTATTTGTATGTAATATTATTCTTTGTTTTTTTCCTTTCTGTGCTTAGTACTCATACTTTAATTTTCTCTAATGTCAATTTTTTTCCAAGAAATTACGTTTTTTTGGGGTAAAATATCCAAAAAAATTCTAAGCTTTGATAAAATATATAAAACAAATCTCACTTTAAAATGTATCGAAAAAACTCTAGCAATAGCCCAACGACTCCCGGGCAAGTGGTCTAGTGGTGGCATTCGAGCGAGCTAGGCATGTCGGCTCGCTCGAGCTGGCTCGATAGGCTCGAAATACGTAGAATGCGGTCGACACTTAATCGATATTTTCATCTTTGTGGGTCGACCGCATAAGAATGTGTCAACCGCTATATGTTCCAGAATGTTTTAGGTGTCGACCACGTTTATATATGTCGACCGCAAAGTATTTATTGTAAGTGAAAGTGTCGACCGCAGATAGCAAAGAGTCGACCGGTAGACGACAAAGTGTCGACCGGCGTTGTAAAAAGAGTCGACCGGTATAATGTACGGCTAGAATTTCCATATTCAACGGTAACATCCGGTCGACCTTGGAAATACCGTAAGTCGACCGGAGGTAGCTGTTAGGAGGGAATTCTATAAATTATATGAGTTAGCCGATAATTTCTTATGAATTCACCACTAGCACAATGAATCGACATTACAAAAAATATCACGAGCACATGCACTCGAAAGATCGTATGCAATTGCAATTAAACACTATTAGTACCGAAAATTTCGTTTATTCTCATGATAGAATGCGAGAAGGTGCTGCAAAATATGTGGCACAACGAGAGTTACCTCTCTCAATGTTTGATCACGAGCGAACCGTATTGGAACGCCTGACAACAAGAGTATCGAGAATTTTGACTGTTAAAGATGACATGCAACGAGAGTATCGACAACAAGACTATTGCACAACGAGAGTTACCTTTCGTTTATTTGCCATCTTTTAAATTTGATTGTTGAAGATGACATGCAATTTGTATCACCGCATATTGATGCAATTAGAGGTGCAATTTTGTTTATTTCTTCGTCAAACGCCCGACAACAAGAGTATCGAGAATTTTGTAAAGCGGCTAACCTCAAATCTAGAAAACTAAAAATCGATGTTTCAACTCGGTAGAAATCAACATATCTAATGTTAGAAAATGTTATACCGTATTGGAACGTCATTTGTGATTTTATTACTCAAAAGACACAATGTTTTACTTTGGATATTTGTAATTGTGATATGGCCAATCTATTTCTCGAATTTTTGCAACCACTTTTTGAAGCCATCAAAGAACGCTTGGGATTTTTTTATATCTACCTTTGAAAGATACAAAAAAATTGATGCATTTAATGAAATCGTAACTTCAATGGAATTTAAATTTCATAAATATTGGCTTCAAGTACCTTTTTATTTTTTCATTTGCTAGTATTATGCATCTGAAATATAAAATCAAGGTCACGAAGTTGATGCTTGATAAAATTTCAGAGAACCTAGGTTTCGCCTCCGTATGCAGTCCAAACACATTGCGTAGCGGCTTGCTACTTTTTTGGTACTTACCAAACTAGATTTTCCGGTGCACGAACTCATACTTTGTCCAATGTGGCATCGACGTCGAGTGGTAGTTGGAGGTGTCGACCGCATTGATACATGGTGTCGACCGCATGCTACATGATGTCGACCGTAGATCCACTTGGTGTCGACTGGATGAATACAGTGTCAACCGCATATATACGAAGGTGCCGACCGCACCTTCGCCAGGACGTTGGAGGTGTCGACCGTATACCAAGGTGTCGACAGGAGCTCATTCCAGAACATTTTAAGGTGTCGACCGCAAACTAAGGTGTCGACCGTAGCTTATTTCAGAGCGTTTCATGGTCATACTAAAGGGTCGACCGCAGATTAATACAAAGCGTTTTATGGTGTCGACCGCATATGATGTTATCGACCGTCAGTTCAAGGTGTCGACCGCATAGTAACTAGGTATCGATCGTCAGTCCAAATCGGATGCTATATATGTTGAATGCTATGATTCGATGTTTCGATGCTATTATTTTCGAATTTCTTTGAGATATTGATTCAATGTTATTGTTTTCGTGTTTCTTAGGCATAATGGAGGCGATACATACAAACGTTATCATGCAAATTTTCTTTAGATTAAAGAAAACAATATGTATAAAATTTTCATCAAAATTTAAAATTATATAATACATAAAGTTATAAAACTTCAATATACTAAAACAAAATTTCTATGTTGAGCTCGTTTAGGCTCGACTGGCTCGGATCGGCTTGCTCGTTTAGGCTCGAGGCTCGCGAACCGACTTGAGCCAATTTTTTTTTGAAAAAAACTCGACCGAACAGGCTCGAATAGGCTCTACCGAACCGGCCGTCCCGGGCTCAAGCAGGCTCTATTGCCAGCTCTAAAGTAGTCTACTTCTGCTCTTGTTTTGTAATTTAATATTTTAAAAAAATATTTAAATTAATTAATATTATTAAAATAAGTTAAAATTTTTGTCCCACATTTACAATAATATAAAATAATGATCTAAAATTTTTTACAAAGTTTCAACAATTGTACGATTTTTTATAATATTTTATTTTAAATAATAGAATTATTTATTAAAATAATTAGGCCATCGAAAAATTATAAACTGCCAATTCCTTAGTGTCGCATTGTTCATTGTTCATGAGACGTTCATGTGATGACTTCCATTGTTTCTGACTCAAAGCCTATAATATTATTCTAATGAGCTTTTTAGAACTTGAGAGTTCATTATTATAGGAAATAGGAACAAATTATTAAAATTTGGTTCCAAATGTTTTGGAACCTAACACACGTAAGCTACCAAAGAACCTCATAATTTATAGCTATGTTGAACTTTACCCTAAATAAAAACTAAAAAACAAAATAATTTCATAATATTATTACAAAAACGAGGTTTAGGCTAACCCGTCCCAAAGTCTTGGCACCGATAATTTTGATCATAAATATGTCCAATTTTTCATGTGGTTTCATGCATCGCATGATCTTCGGTTTGACAATGATATTCAAAGAAAAAGATATCGTTTTTTTCCCGATTTATTTACCAAACTTTTCCACATATTGATAAGCATTCACATGGGCGAGATAACGATGTTCATTAATGATATCGTCAAGCTTAAACATCCCAACATCATCTATAGGTTCTTTTAATAGAACATATCATTCGCGAGTAGGAATTATTCAAGGCTAGAGTGGGCTCGAGATTTCTTTTTAAACTTTTTTTAATATAGTGTAAGCAATTACACAAGATAGGTTAAGACGTATGAAATTGAAATGGTCTTATTATAGGATGCTTTCGAACTTTGAACTTTGTAGCGTCAACTTGATAGTTATGAAGAGACTTACGATACCACGATCTTTCCGAAAAGAGAAACTATTAGGGCTTGTTTTGACGAAAATTGTCACTTTACCGAAAAATTGCTTATGCTTGACAAAAAGAATCCAAAAATTCTGCGATAAAATCATTTCATTTTTGTACACTACTTAGCAAGGGGATCGAAAGAATTGACGCTTGAATCGTGATTAATTTTTACATGATATCTAAGATACGATAATTAGAAAACCTATGCTTTCATTGAAATTTTCTAAACTTGTCTTAGAACTCTAATTTATTGCTAAAATATAATATAATAACATAAAATAGTCTTTAAATCTTAGGAAATAATATGCTTTCATAAAAATATAATTCATGAATTTAAATGAAAAATTATATATTTATATGCAAAGAAAAGGGTGAAAATCCAGTTTGAAAAAAAGAAAAGAAAAAAGAAATGGGTCCCGTGGAGGCATTCATTACGTCTGAAATAATTCAATGTTAGTTTATAGTAAACATGCTTAGTCTTCTCTAATCTGCATTGAAATCATCGAAATTAGGAGATCGTTTTTGGTAACTTAGGTTTAGACATCATCTCTTCCGAGTTTCTATTATGGCTTGCTCAAAATAGATGCTCCAATTATTTAACTAACAATAATAATAATTACTTTTTTTTCAAAAATAAATAAATGCTAAAATATATTTCATAATAAAATATCATAATTCTTTTTCGGTTTGGAAAATAAATAGAAAAAAGGGAAATTTCCCCATAAGCATGTCCCAAAGAACAAGGTGTTATTGATGATTTAGATATGTCATAACTAAGAATTTGGATGAAAGCTGTAAAATAATTAGGGTTTGCACAATTAGGGTTTGCACGATTCAAAGGAATCGACGATATTGTAGAAGTATTTCTTGTGAATTTCGCCCCGTGGAGTCGTTTTTTCGACAGAGAAAAAATTAGATTTAATAGGTGTTATTCTCGTCAATAATATTATCTCGCATCAATTGTACTTATCATCTGGTTAATCTCTAATATAAATTATTTTTAAAATGTTCAATCCACACTTTGAAAAATAATAATGTTTTTTTATTAAATTCAAACAAAATATTTATAATAATTTGTGGATAGATTAAGAAAATGTTTTTGTTTCTAAGTATGAAAATTAGAAAAAGGGTTGCCTCCTAGAAGGGCACATGTCCTACATTGAACACACTTAGGAGCATTTACCCACTAAGAAAACATAGCTTCTTTTTCTACCCTCTAAAAAACATAGCTTTTCTTTTAGAATATTCTTTATAAATAATAATAATTATTATTATTTTTCTCTTTTTTAAAGTAATATAATGTTTGACATATTTTCTAATCTAGCTAATAATAATTGGTTCGACTAATATAGTAAATAAATCAACAGTTATGTTTAGAAAGTAAATAAGAAAATAAATGTATTATTATTTCAAAAATTAGAGCGAATATTAAATTTATTAGGCATTTTCTAACCTTTCATGACTTTTTAAAACACTCAAATATAGGAAACAATAATTAACAAATGTTGTTTTGAATCTCAATGATCTCGAAAAAAGCTTCACGTAACTTGATATCGAACCAAGTTCTCAAGCTCAAACGTATTTATCTCGATTCATTATTATTTGAAATAAATTTCTTATATTATGACTATTTTCTGTGAATAAATCATCCTCGACTTACAAGATTTATTATTTTAAAAACCAATTAAAGCTTCAAGTATTCGATCCTGTCAAATTAGTAACTTTCTAATGACATGAACAATGGACATTAAATCACGAGAAGTTATAAAAAAGGATAATCACTCTGAAAATACAAAATAATTAGCAAAATATTACAGCTTTAATGATAAGTCAAGCTGGTTAATCTCCTCAATTCCATCAGTAGAGCTAGGGTTCTTCTCTCTCCTATGATAATTCGAAACCCCACCAAACTTTCCTGTATGTTCTTCAAGTCCAAGGTCCAAAGGAGGAGGCTGGATGTGAAGAACATTGCTAGAAGACCCGAGACTCGATCCTCGTCGATGGTTCGATGATCCGTCGTGCAACCGAGCGGTCGATATTAACTCCCGGCTTTTCTTTGCCAGAGTTCTCTCCAGCCTGTGAGCGTTTTGATGGCCTCCGAGTGCCTGCGAGCTATGAAATTTTCTTTGGCAATAGTTGCACGAGAATAGCCTTTGCTCTGAAGCTGAAGCTGGCTCCAAAACCAGTTCTAAGCTCAGTTGCCTTTCGCTCTCGTTCAAACGAAATGGAGCCTTAGGTCCGACGTCCATAATGAGAG
>QAOC01034157.1:276719-511907 GCA_003255005.1 Begonia fuchsioides
CTCTCTCTCTCTCTCTCTCTCTCTCTCTCTCTCTCTCTCTCTCCCTCTCCACATATGGAGACATTATCTCACAAACATAGTAAACTTATGTTGAAGTGAGTTAATCTAGAAAGCGCACATTACAACTAGGTCATGGTGGGTTGATAGGATAAGAATGCACCTCTCTCTCTCTATCTATCTATCTCTCTCTTCCCACACATGGAGACATTATCACAAACATAGTAAACTCATTTTGAATTGAGTTAACCTTGAAAGCGCACACTACAACTAGGTCATGGTAAGTTGATAGGATAAGAATGCACCTCTCTTTCTCTCTTTCTCTCTCCCTCTCTCTCTTCACCTCCCTTTCTCACGTGGAACACGGATCGCTCGAGATCAATAAGGTCGTACCAAGAGACGATGATGCCATGTGGAGATGAAGGAGCTTTTTATATCCCTTCGTCGCTTCTCTTTAGTGCCCGAAATCTTTGATCTAGATAGAAATAACTTTATCTTTGATTTTTTAAGATATGGTATTGCATTTGGCCTTGCATGCATGGCCACCCGGCCCACCCCATGCGTGACAGCTACTCACAAATTCCACATTCGCATTCCATCCGTTCTAGTTTTTGTCACCTTCTCCTAATGACATCTCACATTAGTTTCCCAATTTAGTTGAAGATGATGCTTGTATTTTCCTTTTGTGATTTAATTCAATATCAATATTATGTGATATGAGTGCAGAGTGTCATTTCAGATGATATGTTCTGCCAAATTACATTTTCGAGTAAGTATCAAATAATAATAATAGTTTTAAAGTAACTTATTGAAAATGTTTCAATATATTCTATTAGACAAGCAACTAAATATCAAATAATAATAACAGTGCAATCTAAAGCAGAGTATTGCATAATTAACCTAGTATCAAGTTTGATATAAAACTCAGGAAAAACCGTAATGTTTTCTGGTCTTCTTAAAACTCTTAAAGATTTATTCTTGGATTTATAATTCAAAATATATTATATTGAAGAAGTATGAATAGTTTATTTGTTATTGCTCTTTATCCACGTGGCTCATTTACAATGAGAAAAGTGTAGAGAAGAGCAAAAGGAAAATGTAAAGAAGCAAACCCTTTTTTCTGACGTGGAAAGATAATTGTCAAAGATTGGAATATGTGGCAGACAGCGTGGCAACATAAGTTGACCTTTCTAATTCAAACACTTCCTATTGGATTCTGACGTGTCTCCACTTTCCTTCTAGTGGACACCTGTCTCTCTCCCTCTCCCACTTACTAATAAGCACGTTAATCTTTTAATATATTCACACGCTTTCTTCTTCGTCTTCTTCGTCATCATTTCCTGCAACTATATTTTTATCGGAACTCCCATTAAACTTTCAACTCTCCAACCATGGACGATCTTCTTGGCCGCCTGAGAACAACAGTGAAAAAGATAAGGCTTCTTCCTAAAATGGCGTCTGATCGCCGCCGTGATGGGCGGGGGCTCTCTAACCAAATGCCGGATTGCTGCAGCGAGAGGCCGGGACTGAGAAGGTTCTCCGAGCACTTTTCCGATCAAGAAGGCTCGGTTAGTCTGGGAGGGGAACTTCAAAGAACGATTAGCTACCCATCTGACGAGGATGTGGATTAGCGAGTGGATTTGTTCATAGCGAATTTCTACTGACAGCTTCAGATCGAGAGGCGAGTTAGCTTGGATCTCCATTATTGCAGAGGAAATAGCTTCAACTCAAGTTGGCGTCTCCTTAATGAAGATGAAGAACAACAACAAGAAGACATAGTACTAAAATATGACGAGGGTCTGGCCGAGTTCTATATTAATGAAATATATTAATCAATTAATTATTATACTTAATTTGATGATAATCAACATATAATTTGGGTAATTAAAACTCGAAAAAACAAGCTCATCCTTGAATTTGACCGTAGCTTAAAACGCTGTCGTTTCGATGGATCATCAAAACGACCGAATTAAGGACCGTTTTGTCGTTCTAGCCTCTCTCGTTAGATCTACTGCTCGTCCTACTACATTCCTCCGGTTGAATTTCCTGACATTTTCCCCGCGAAACCCCGCTTTCCCGGCGAAAATGTCTCGCGGCGATACCATTCCTCTTCACCTTTCGTCCCAATCGGATATTGACGAGATCGAGAATCTTATCAATGCCAGCGTTCAATCGGCTCCGGCCACGGTGCTCCCGGCGCGACCACCGACTCCTCCTAGGGCTTCTATTCCGGTTTCTTCCTCTCCTTTCATGCAATCTAATCTTCCTCCACCGCCGATTCATTCAACTGTACAGAAGCCTCCGCCTGTGACGCCGGCTGCCCCGGCTTCTCTGCCGGTATCCAGCAACGGGCGGGCCAACGTATCGGCCAGCGGGTTTGGATCACCGCCGAATACACTAACGGAGCCCGTTTGGGATACTGTGAAGAGAGATCTGTCGCGGATTGTCAGTAATTTGAAGCTCGTCGTTTTCCCGAATCCGTATCGTGAGGATCCCGGTAAAGCTCTTAGGGATTGGGATCTATGGGGGCCGTTCTTCTTCATCGTGTTTCTTGGTCTCACTCTTTCATGGTCTGCGTCGGTCAAGAAGGTCAGGATCTCATTTTTCATTTAAACCGACATCAAAATGCTGTGCTATTAGGTTAATTTTGTTCTTAGTCTGCTTCATTTGCTGATCATTGACGAGCTTTTGTACATAATTTGATATAAGGTTCGCGATTCATCATCGGAGTTGACATCTTTAATGTGTTGATGCTCTATGTTCTACCTTTCTCTAGTGAATCTGCGTAATTGTGCTATGATTTTGCTTAAGGATGAGCCTTGTAGGACAAAGCGTAGGTTTTATTGAAGACTCTGAACTTTTTTATGGGATTTCCATGGATCGAAGTGAAACCACAGGGTCTATATCTCCAACAATGCTGAACATTTGCAGAAAATTATCAAACAATACTGAAGTAACCTTTTTTGGGACTTCTGATAGAATTGGAACGAGAAACAGAGATAGAGAAGATTAGCGAGGTTCGCACCAGGATGATAAATAAATGGAAATTTTTTTTTAACGTCTAAATGAAATATACTGAAGAAATAGTTCTTTATTGAACCATAGAGGTCTCATTACGGTATGAAAGGTGTTTCTGGTGTGAAGAACGAATGGAGGCTAGAGTTAATTCCATAAAATCTTGTGGCACTTGCTTGAATGTATGACCTTTCATGGTAAGATCAAGTGGAAGTAGATTATGAAAATATATCATGCAGCTTTTAGAATATCATCGAAGAGAGGAATTGTTTTGTGAATTTCTCACAAGTTAATTTATTCATAGTTAGGTTCTCATGCTATGATTGAAGCTCAAAATTTGATAGATGAAAAATTATTGTATTTCACTATTTGAAATTACTTCTTCTTTTGTTTATTTTTCAGTTTCCTCTAGGAAGAGGTTTTACTTATCATGGATATGAATGGATCTTGAACTGTTTCTTACATAAAAAATCCTAATTTATGACTCTTTTTCTATCATAGCTTCTGTCATCTAATCAAGATGCAATACAGTTAAATTTTATGTCACATGCAGTTGATCATAGGCATGTTTGACTCTCTACTGTCAATTGCTTCATTTGTATGTCGTTACTAACAAAGTTATTTTCTTTTGTCAATCTTGTAGCGTCTAGTATGATTTAATCGTCTATTAAAATTTCTATATTGCATCTCTTTTATGGTGGCTAGGTCTACCATATCTTAAACTTCATGCTTTGAGAAAATTAAGGATTGTTATAATGACTTTTTAATGATCCCTTAGTCTGAGGTGTTTGCTGTCGCATTTGCTCTCCTCGCTGCTGGTGCCGTTATTTTGACCTTGAATGTACTTCTGCTGGTAAATCTTTCTCCTCACACTCTCTCTCTCCATCCCTTTGTCTCTGTCTCTCTCTCTCACTACCCAGATTTTTGCAGGGTGGACACATAATCTTCTTTCAAAGTCTAAGTCTTCTTGGTTATTGCCTCTTTCCCTTGGACATCGGGGCCCTGATCTGTCTGTTATACGACAACGTAATAGCTAAAGTGATCGTGGTTTGTGTGACGCTGGCTTGGAGTTCTTGGGCTGCATATCCTTTCATGAGTACAGCTGTCAACCCCAGAAGAAAAGCTCTTGCCCTCTACCCTGTTCTACTCATGTATGTATCAGTTGGCTTTCTCATAATTGCTATTGACTAATACTGTCCTCACTCATTTTTGTCCATTATAAGTATACTCCTGACTTTATCAAAATATTCATTTGATGCTCCTTTTTTTTTTACGATTTACTCAAATCATCTCGTATTATTATAAGTTTCCGGTATTCTACTTTTCATGTGCTTTGTTTCACTAGATTTACTTAATATAAGTTGTTATGAGATTAATCAAAACTGATAATCTCAATTCCATGAGGTTGTAGTTCTATCTTTCATGTCTGCTTTTATGATTGTGAACTTTGAAATTTAGGAGAAATGAACTTGATGTAGGTTATTTCATATGTTTATTTGTCATTTTTTCGAAGTTATTCGTCAGATTGCGTCGGTTTTTTCCTCTTTTTCTTAGTCTTGTATGAAAAATTGAGGTGAAGCCCTTGCAATAAAAGTGACTCAAGAAGCAGATATTATGCGATCGTTGATTTATATAGTTTTCTATTGAAATTAAACTAAAATTACTTTTTATTTTTTTTAAAAGTGATTTGCTTTGTGGTTACGGATGCTCAATTGAACGATCAAAATAAATTATAATGTATCGTAAAATATATGTTGCGTGGGTGCGGTCGATTACGTTTTTGTTCTAGAAGTTAAGGATTGTAGGTTTGTAATTTTATTCTTAGGCAGATAATTTTCTGAATTTTTTGTTGAAAACAATATCTATATTTTAAATATTTATCAAGTGTTAAACTAAATTTTCTAATTAATAAAAAAAAGAATAATAAAATAGAATTGAGAAATGGATGAAAGATAAGGTGCTTAAAATTGAGAGTTGCCCATAATAATGTATCGTATAAATTATTTTAATAAAAATACTACCGAAAGCGTGTTAAAATGAACTTTATGCATACTTAAAATAAATCTATCGATATCAATTAGATTTTTGTAACATAGATCATAGTAAATAACAATCGGGATGTCGATCACAAATATTGTATACTTACGCCTGATGACAAAATAATGTGCGACGGTAATAATATACGAGCATTGATGTACTACCTGTCTTCTTTACCCTATTGAAATATTATTTTTTACTTTATTAGTTGCATTAATATTATTTCACACTAAATTCATTGAACAATAAATTGTTTCTTTAAATTTTGTGAAATTTAATTTTTTTTATTTTTTATTTAATTGTTTCTTTAAATTTTATGCTAAACTCAATTAATTGACTATACTTATTCTCTCCATGGTAATTGTCTCAAAAGTCCATGTATTTCTCTAGGGTATTGCTTCACTTATGTTCCAATTTCTCTAAAACATTTTGGTGCAAACATTCGCTTTCTCTAACCCGGAACTGTCAAGGGAAGTTCGAGAATGAAATAGAACTTGAAAACCTTTCTTCATTATTCAAGGGCATGATGAGTAACCTTGAGGTCTCCGAAGGAGACGGGTATGGAAATATCGAGCATCGTTGGTTGATTTACGCACAGATGGGTTTTGTTTTGTTATTTTAATAAAGTTTATGCTTTTCATAGATGCTCTCAGTTGGGATGTAAAACTAGCCGTAGAATGGAAAGATATACAAAGAAGGATCGTCAGTCAATTTTGGAATCGTGTGATAAAGGGGTAGAAATGGTGTAGTAGATCGAGCTGATGAGAGCCATGAAAGAAGACATTTTCGGCTGAGCCAAAGCTACTAGAGCCATAGCTGATAGCTCTACCTCTGGTAATTAAAATTAAGACCATTTACATACACTCTAGGATAAAATAGGCAAGCCCTTTGGAATAGAACCAAAACCCGTTTAATAGTGTAGAGGTTCTTGCATTGTATGTTCATCTGTCCTTTGAACCATTTTTGTTGGTTCTTACAAGGTTATAATTTCATAACTAATATATATATTTTTAAAATTACATGAACAAAAGAATCCTAGATATTTGGCGTTGTAATTCAAAAAAAATCATAGACCTGTTTGTCTTCCACGCCCAAATTTGCAGTTTGACCTGAAGAGGTTAATGGAAAGGTAACTTCTTTAAGAATCTGCAAATATCGGGTCCGATGAAGGAATTATCACCACACGTCGCGCAAATATCGGCCAGTCATTTGTAGATTTTTTACCATGCTTTCCGCTTTGGAGTTGTCGAGAGAACCCTGGTATTTAAAGGATGGCATAAATCGTTATCGCTCTTGTGATTTTAACCAAAAAGAAAAACAACAAAGTATGAGTTGGATTGATGAGAAGCGTTTGGCTGAGCTTTAAGGAAGTAACAGGTGATATACAATCAAACCAAAAAAACAAAAAAAATGGTCCATCCTCTCCCTATTTTTTTCTAATTTCATTGGTGAAAGTGATATAATCTTAGCCATTAAATTCAAAAGTAATGACTGAGATTTTGTCAACCAATCGAGAAAAAGATCTTTGTCGACTTATATTCGCTGAACTTAAACAATTAGAAATTTAACTAATGGCTTGGATCTATCTAGAGGTAGACAACAGAGAGACGGTCTCTGACTGTGTGCATGTATAGCTCATAAAGGCACGTTCCCTCTACCAGTCACTACCCCCACTCTCTTCCAAATAAAAGAATCTACCGTATATGGCTCATGGGAGTCACAGGCATTCAATGACCAGTAACTTTACAGAAAAAAGGTTAATAAACCAGAAAATTTACCTGCTCTTGTACAATGGTGTGAAGAGTTCTATGAACATCCCTAGCCATGCTTTTGGCATCACCACAAACATATATATAACCACCCATAGATAGCGAATTCCAGATGTACGAAGCCTGCATACACAGCAGACAAATGATTTAACTATTTCAAATCAATAGAGAAAAAATACGTATGCTTTCAGAGAGTGAAAGTAGCACAAGTCTTCACCTTCTCAGCCATTTTATGCTGAACATATTCTTTGGCAGGTCCCTCTCGGGAGAAGGCGACTACTAACTCAGATAGAGCACCATCTTGAACATAGTTGGTCAACTCTTCTTCATAAATGTAATCCTTCATAGATAATCAATTATTGGAATTGAGGAGTAATCATTGAAGCATCGTAATGCTGGGATATAAAAAGAAAATGTAATGGAGTAGATGCAAACCATTTTGCGATTTCTACATCCAAAGAACAAAATAGATGGGCCAAGACCAACGCCTGATGCTTTCAAGGCTAACCTTTCCTGAACATATCAGCAGCCGAAGAATCATAATCAGTATAAGAAATATTTAGTACATAAAGGGACTTTATATAAGGCATAGCATAAATAATCAAATTAAAATTAACCCTGCAATACAAAGTTTTCAGATAAAAAGTAATATAACATGGTATCAACCGAAAATTCTGAACTTTCAATCTCCATCTCATCAATTTAGGTTCATATTAAGAAATGTCATGGTGCACATAAAGAGAATGTTAAGAAATTATAAATGATTAAATTAAGCTTAGTTTCATATCAATTTCAAGTTTAGGAATTATCGAGTGTTAATTTAAATAAAAATTCTCATCTTATCAGTGCACACCTGCAGGAAGCCCCTGAAAGGAGCCAATCCAGTGCCAGGACCAATCATGATGATAGGCACTTTAGAATCTGTAGGGAGCTTGAAATTTGATTGCCTGACAAATATAGGGGCCCAACTGCAATCCGCGCTTTCTTCCGAAGGCGTGGCATTCTAAACATGAAATAAATATGTAACAAATAAATTAGTATCTGTAAAATCCTTTCTTTATACTCTATATGTAGCATTTTGATAGGATAAGAACGATCCTATCATATTATTATATACTAAAACGTAACAAAAGTACACACAAGAGACTTAGAGAGCTCTCAACTTCTATACACTTGATCACTTCTCTAATGATATCTCATGTATAACACATCTTCTCTATTTAATAGCCTTACTATTAGCTTCTCTAAACTATTTCCAACTTCAATTATTAACTACTACTAACTTCCATGAACCTCTCTTAACTTCTACCATTAACCACTTTACTAATATTACAAACGGCCAGACATTTGGTTTGGATAGTTACTAAATAAACAATCTCTCCGCTACAAACATCAGTCGAGATAGATGACACATCCGGTGGAAGAAAATAAATTTAAAAAAAGAAAGCATCATAAAGTTGTATACACACCCAAAGACTATTTTAAGTAGCATATCTGCCATGGGCCATAAGTTTGCATAATTTAGAAAAAGTCCAAACATTAAACTGATCAACTACTATAGCATAATATTTGCAAGTATTGAAAGCAAGTACCTTCATCCAAGTAGAACATATTCCTCTGTGGATTCTCCCTGTCGGAGTTCTATCATAGACCAGTGCACAAGTGACATGAATTCGGGATGGAGCCATTCTGCAAATCGATATGGAAACCATAAATACACAAGTTACAAACATAAAAAAGAGATGTAACACAAAATCTCATGAGAAGAAAATGTATTTTCTAAGTAATTACTTAAGTATGAGTGTCGAGGCAACTCATATTCCATTGTCATTAAAAATTTTAAACCTCTGCTCTAGTAATAAATGGACTTCATGACTCAGTTTGAATGCTCTTCCTTAGAACTTCATCTTCTATAGCAAAGTATTTGAATTTATAAGGGTGAGATGGCATCATAGTCGACTCAATTTTTAACTTCACTTTGGACAAAGCTTTCTTGACCGATTCTCATTTACAAGATATTAAATAGACAAAATAAGAGATGCGGTCCCCAAAATATTCATGACATGTCTGATAAAGTATATCAAGCACTCGGTCAAGGTCTTCTATGAACACTCAACAAGGCTACTCTTATTTTTCTACAGCTACATATCAAGCTATTTTCCTTGGTATTAGTTGTATGCAGTAATATCCACCCTGCATTCAACATTTTTACCTTGGCGATGATGATATTGAGTAATATCTAGGCTGCAAGCGAGGGGAAACTGATGCAAAAAAAACACCAAGTGGGGGCTTGGCTGATGGAAACTCAGCCATGACCTCAAGCAGGCTTCTCTGGCTAGGAATCACCCACTGGGTATACTCATCCTGTGACGAATATGTAACAAAGAATCCAATCCTAGTGAGCATAAGAGTTAGGAAACTAAGTTAAAAATCGTTTACTACTACCAATTTACAACCTTTCCAGCCGGCGATGCAAGATGTCTTAATCTATCAGCTTCAGCTGGATCAGACGCATGGGCTGCCAGGGCAAGCAAGGCCGACTAAAGAACATAAAATTTGGTTACAAACATCTAGAAGAAATAAAATTAGTACCAAAGAATTTGAATAAGCAGTGGCTCTATACCTTTTTGGGTGAACTCATGAGATCAGCATATCGAGTTAATGCAGTCCTTAGAGTGCAGGGAGGGAATGGCGAAGGCATGGAGCCCCCACTAAGGGGCGTGCCATCCTCTTTATCAGTGTGAATAGAGAAATAAGTTTCAGGTGACAAACCAAGCAACTTCAAAGCATCTTCCACATTTTCCATTAGATTATTACAGTATACACCAACATGATCCCCAGTCTCATATCTGATGAAGCCAACAAATATAACCAAGGCAGTTCATAATTTACTCATAAAAACAGAAATGTATGAATAGGACACAAATATATAAATCCATGGGCACATACTTAAGCCCAGTAGTGGAAATGTCGAATTCCAAATGAGTGCAAGATCGGTCTGATAAGGGAGTATGAAGTTCTCTTTTCACAGCCACATCAGCCCTTCATGAAGAATAACTACATGTCAAACAATAATTGACCAGGAAACTAGAAATAAGAACCAAATTGATTTTAATTCCTTAACAACCTGCATGGATGTTGAGCATCATGCACTGCATGTCCATTAGTGGTAACCCAACTCTTTTCCTCTTTTTCTCCAATTGAAGGGTCAAAAAATTCAACCCGATAAGCCAGTACAGCTGCAGTATAAGGAGTAGAAACAGTGGTTCCATCATCTTCATCCCGGAGCAACTGATCCAGCTCTGGCCACAATAGTTCACGCCTGAAATAGCAAGCAAATCACGATAATAATCACTAATTGTTTTTAACTTTTTGAATATAACGCAATATTCACTTTATACATACCAAGCAGTGAAGTCATCCTCAATGCACTGGTCATCGTCTCCTAAACCCACTGGAACAAGCCGCTTCCCACCTGTCAAATGCCAAACACAATATGTCATAAATCAATGAATAAAGTGTACTATAAACACCCACTAGTGACATGTCTTTATGAGAATCACATTAAAACGGTGACGCTGACAAAATCTAGGTTCACAAACGATACAGCAAACGAAACTCAAAAAAACAAAACATCCATGCTTACCCTGTTCCACGAGAAGATCATCCACCACCTTCGCGATCTATTATTTAAATCCAAAAACCACAAAGCCATACTGAGCCAACAAAGTTTCATTCACATATTTGCAGTAAAGATATACTGAGAAAAGATGATGAACCTTATTAAAATGTTCATATTGTCGGTTGCCAAGACCAAACACCCCATACTGAATGCTCTGTAGCCACTCCCCTCTTTCTTTCCCCTGCACGAATAACACAACCAAATACACCTCACATTGATTTCAAATTGATCATACTAACGGAACATCAAAAAATATGCTGAAAAAAATTCACCTCCGTAAACCATTTGTAAAATCTGGCAGCATTATCAGTAGGTTCTCCATCTCCATACCTGCAGCCATTATCAATAAACCCTTTCAAAGCTATAACACAGTCACAGGATTCAACAAGGTGAAAAGGGTTGTGAAATTCACGTGGCCAGAAAGAACAAACAGAGAGTTTCTTTTCTCAATTTCTCTTCATATTCTTCATCATCCGCTGCGTAATCATCCTATAAAAGCGAGTTCCAAGCCCACCAATGAGTATCAATCGTTTCGCAAATCAACACAAAAAGTAACGCTCACCAGATCGACAACTCTGAAAGTCGCCTTCTCGTACCGAGCTTTTGCCTCCTCAGCAAGAGCCTATTTTCAAGAAACAGACTAGAACCAAATGTAAGAGAAGTTCACGAACACGACAGATACGAAAAATGAAAAGTAGCTTTCCAAGCAATCTAACCTTTGCAAAGCCTTCAGCGGTACCAGTCTGCGTACCAAAGAAAATAGTGACCTTCTTCTTACCGTCATCGATTTCAGGCTCTGAATCCTTGATAATCAGCTGCTTCGGAGGCTCCAATGGTTTCGATTTCTGGACGTTTGATCTTCTCCAGAAGAAAAACACCACACAGCCCACCAGAACAGCAATCGAAGTGGTTAAAACCATTACAAACTCCCGATTACCAAAAATAACAGCGGAAATTTCACTGAGTGCGTCCGAAGAACCATTCGACGACTCCAACGTCCCATTGATCATGGAAGACATTAGCTCCAGCACAGAGATCTTCATCGAGCTTGACTCCGATTGCATCCTGCACCGAACAAACAAAACAACGGACAACGCAAAGTCCCGGCCAGATATCAGGACAACTCGTGAACTGACGATAATTCCAATGGAAAAGTAAAGAGACGAAATGAAACAGACGTGTTCTTGCGGAAGTCCTCTCCCTCTCTAGCTTAAGTGGATGGATTTTAGGTAAGATCAGCGAGCGAGCGAGAGAGAGAGAGAGAGAGTTTGCGGGGATGAAGACAATGATGAGACAGAAAAACGGACACAGAGAGAAGGGAGATGTTATACGGGGCGGGTGAAGCAGCGTGAGATGAGATAGAAACCCACAACGCCTACCCAACCAGACTCGTCAACCCACCAAACTCCATTGATGACCGCCGTTTAGACCTACTTTTCTGTCACAGTCAAATTCTAGTCCATTTACTTCTCGCCTCGCCTCGCATCGCATCGCCTCAGATTTTTCATTTTCTTGGGAAAAATCGGATTTCCAGGTCAAACTCCGCCATTATTGGGTTGCATGTTCTCATCATGATGGAGAGCCAAACCGGCACTTAATTCATGATGGTCAACTTTACCAGTAAAATCGTGAACCGACCGAGATTTGCCGTTTTCTTGAAGGATTTGAACTGAAATTGGTTTTCTTAATCGACAAACCGACCTGAACCGTGGGTCCCGCATTGTTTCACCCACTACACGAAATATGAAGCTAAGTCGTTAACTTAAACACAGTGAGTCAAGCAGAGTGCATTTAAACCTGTGCTAGTGTATGATTTGAACTCGTGTTACTCTCTTTTAATTAAATGGATAAACTATTTCATAATTTTAATAGCCAAGAATACTGGGGACAATAAATAAAAATATTAAATAAAAGTATTAGTAATATTATTTATTTTATTTTATATTTTCTCAATGATTAAAAAAGCACTTCAAAGATAGAGACAGGAACTTGCACATTCACGTGGACATATAACTGTACACGTGACTTTAATACATTTTCATCCGACACCATTTTATAGTATCAAGGCTAAATTTCAAATAAATCATTGAATTACATTAAACTAACCATTAAAATTTTGAAATTATGAAACCAACTACACGCGGCAGGTGACACTGTCCTCTCGTCGATGGCACCTTCCACGTCATGTTTAGGCGAGGCATGCGTCTAAACAAAAATTGGATCAAAAATTGAAATCTAGATTTTGCGAATACCATATTTTTTAATTTTGATTTTTGATCACCGTCTAAAGTTATAAAATGAGCAAACTAAGAACATATGTATATTCAATTTTTAATCCAATTTATCGAATTCAGATTTAATTTTAAATTTGGTATTTTTTTGTTTTTGAGTTTTAATTTTTCATCACCGTTTGAAGTTACAAAATCCGAATAAAGTAGAATATATGTGTTTTCAATTTACTCGTATTTGATTCGAGATTGACTTATTTTTCCAAATCAATCCTTTTGCATTTTGGTAGGGCAATACTATGAAAGGTTATCCTTAAATATGTAGATTTTTTTATTGACTTAAGAATTTTTAATACATTTTATTATTTTTTTTCATTTTAGAGTAAATCGTACAAATACAAAAAATTCATGAAACTTTGCAGTATATTGTCTTATAATATTGTAAATATGTAGTTAAAATTTCACGTCATTCAACGAATATTTCTGACAAAAAGACGGTGTCACCTGTTACGAGTAGCTGGTT
Organism: Begonia fuchsioides; assembly: GCA_003255005.1. Taxonomy (NCBI): domain Eukaryota; kingdom Viridiplantae; phylum Streptophyta; class Magnoliopsida; order Cucurbitales; family Begoniaceae; genus Begonia; species Begonia fuchsioides. Next base: position 289,971 of record QAOC01034157.1, read on the forward strand.
TGATAATGGCTAAAGTTCAACACCGAGTTTGATTTTTACTAGATAGTTTAAGCGCTTATTTGAAATTTATCATAGTATTTTTTTTTATATCTAAAGGCGAAATCTCTCGCCTCCGGGCCCCTACACCCCGGCCCGACAGCATGTGAGAGTGTTAATCACGGTGATTCTGCGGCCCATAAATGAGAGGCTTTAACCTGATGTTCCAAAGAGCTACTTCAACATTGAGGGTAACAACTCTCACACTATGACAGCGCAAACGTCGAACCTAGGCTCTTTCTATTAAATCTATCATCTCTGAACTAACTGAGTTATATCCGTGGGGACAATTTTATCCAGTATGAATTGTTCTGCATGACGGCCATTTACTGTTAGACCTCACCAAAATAAGATTTAGCATAACCGGCAGTGATGGCGGATAAACCAGAACCAATTGGGCTGGGCCGATCTTGCTGTTAAAATTTATGAGAACAGGGCCTAATCAGTTTAAAACTATAGTTTACAGGCCGGTTCACGGTTTTCTAGGATAAAAAATTGTAAAACCAATAAGACTCATGTGTCAAAATTTTGATTCAACATTTGCTATGTAAACTAGGCCCAAAATTTTGATTCAACATTTTGATTTAATTCAAAAATTTAATCTATATATAATAAAAAAATTAAATTATATATTTTTTAATTTTAATATCATATTTTAAAAATCATTTAAAATTTTAATCAAACCATGAATCGCGGTTCATGAACTGGGTCAGGTTTCGATTAAAAAAAAAATTGGTTCCAGGTCTTATTTATTGCCCACCCCTTATCACCATGCATTAAGCTGTGACACATTCACATTTGCTTGAAAAACACATGATTGGTGTTGGGAGGTCGGACTTAATCAAGCGGTCGTGCTATTTGAAAAGAAATATCGTAGCCGGCTCGACCAAGACATGTCATGTTTGACTCGGGCATCACTACAGTGGATCGATCCTAGCAAATTAAACAAGAAAATAAATAATGTTGTGTCTTTGATTTTCTTTTATTAAATATGCGTAATTACTGGTATGATTAAAGTATAATTGATGCAATAAATTATTTTTTATAATTTATACTTAGTGAGGAGTAAATATGAATAGTCATGAACTCGTAACTTATAATTAAATATGTTTTGCAAGTGACATTTTTCAAATTTTAATTTAATTAATTTGATCAATTAACATATGAAGATAGTAAATAATTAAGGCATTTTGCTGGAGTAAGTTTAAAATTATCATCTTATCATGTATTTTGACGTGCCGTAATATCATTAAATTAATTTAAATAGTAAATAATTATTTATTTTTATTTATTAAATACATTTGAATTAATTCAATTACACGACAACACGTCATGAGTTATGAGAAGAAGATAACCCTGAATTAACTCTTTTTTCTATTCTAAATATTATAACATGTTTTGGGTTAATCACAGTGATAAAAACTTTCCAATTAGAGATTACAATTTTAACTTTTAGGTGATTACTTCCATAGTAATCACTTTTTAAGAAATGATGATAATATTATAGCAAATGTAGTCAATTTGAAAGAATTCCAAATTCAAATAAATACATGAAATATTATGTGTCGTTAAAACACATTTTTAGTGCAACATAAAATGGGTAAAAATCACAGAAAAAATGTAAAAGTTGATAATGCTTAATAATTATGAACCCATTTGTTACTAAATAAATGTTTACCTTTTTAGTTGTTATTTGATAATATCGAGTAAGACTTCCATAAATATTTAATGAAAATAGATATTTTTAAAAGAAAAATTGAATTTTAGTTAATTATTGTCTAGATGGAGAATTGAAAAGAACCCTAATCTTCTCTGGACTAAGAGTTACCAAAATTAGGATCCATGAAATCACTGTTTATTTGGTTGATTACCATTTTTAAACTTTTCCACCCTCCATGACAACTTACACTATCTACTTCGAATCAGAAGATTGAAATTCTTTTTTGAAAATGGCGGAAAACGATCGCCGTGAAGAAAAGCCATCTTCTCTCCTTGGAGCTGATCAAGTCTTCGTGAACAAGATTCTCGCCAGAAACTCCTCTTTCGGCCGTTCTTCCCGTCGTTTATCCTGCAAAATCTCTTCACAGGTTCCGTTCAAATGGGAGATACAGCCCGGAAAACCTAGAGACACCGGGCCAGAAACCACGGGCAGTTTTCCGGCGGTTGGCTCTCCGGTATTCACTCCGGACGAGGATTTCTCCGGGCACAAGGTTTCTTCCGCTCGGAAAAGGGTTTCGTTTTGGAAGAAGTATTTGATAAAATATCTCAACATGAAAGATAAAAAGGGTTCTGGAGTTTGCTGTGAGCACTGTTCAAAGGTTCTGGAAAACCCTAGTTTTTCTAATTTTGATGATGACTTGTTGACGTCTTCATCTTTGTCAGTTTTCGATTCTCGCTCTGGTTCTGGTTCTTCTACTATGGTGTTGTCGACCGACATTATGAAACAACGGCAGTCGAAAATCAAGAACTTTGCGAAAGGCATCATGCAACATGTGTTTTAGGGTTTGTTGTTCTTTTTTTATTTTTATGAAACTTTGTTCCAATCAACATTGTGACAAACAATAGCATATATTATGATTTATCAGTCTTATTTATTTTTTTATCATTGTGTGAATTTTTCGAGATTTAGAATATTGTCTCGTCGTAATGCATGATCGATTGTCGTTATGTAAGTTGATTTTTTGTAACGTATTTGGATATTTTCTTATGAAAAGGATAAAGAAAATACGTCAACATAAAATATCGAAAAGCGATGGAAGTATTTTCCGAACATATGTTCGAAGAATATGATGATGTACAAGCTGAAAAACCTGATCGAATAAAAATTAGGGTGAAGATACATGTTCGAACATGGGTTAGAAGAACACCAATTGACATATGAAACTGATTTTTGAAAAACTAAGAAAGATTTTACCAACGCTTTGCAGTCGGGATCAAACCCGAGATTCATCCAATGACACACATTATGCAATTGAGGTAGCTCCTTGGGACATCAGTTTAAAACCTCATATCTCTGGGCCGTTGAGTCACCGTGATTAACCCTCTCACCTGCTGTCGGGCCGGGGTCTGGGGGCCCTGGGGGCGAGTGATTTCGTCTTTTAGTATAAAGAGTTATATGAGAGTCACTTCTTTGCATGACTATAAGAAGAGTAGTTGGATCATGATGCTTTAATTATTCTCACTATTCTTGTCACGATTTTGTTAGGAATCAAAATCAAGAGTTGAAATATAATCTCCTGTCCATATTTCCTCCTTTTTCTACTGTGCTCAACTAGATTTAAATTCTATTTTAAATGTTTTGGAATCAGTTGAGGGTATGCATGAGTTGGGTCGAGTCGAGTTTCGCACTTGTCTGACCTGACCCATTAATAAATCGGTTAATATTGTTAATCAAACGGGTCGTATATTTTAAGTAACCAATTTGTTACCGACCAGATGGGTTAGTTCGGTTATTTTGCAAAAAATTAGATTTTATAATTAGAAAAAAGAAAATATACACCTTAAGTATATAAAACAAATAGAATTAAGCATGAAATGAAAAATGTACCCAATTTCACGTCACTTAAAAATGTCATAAATGTATAGTTTATTACTAATGTTTTTTTTATAATTAGTCCAATAAAAATTAAACTAACATCAAAAACAAAAAATCGAGTTTAGCTCAAAGTAAATGATATAATACTGCAAGGACGAGAGATGTCACACAAAGTCTAATAAGCGTGACAAACAAGTTGAATTCATCGACAATAACGCTACATGATAAATATTTATATTTTTTTATCGTAAAATAAATATATACATGTCCTGATATATTCGACTTCTTACTCTCACGAGTCGGTTCGTCACATGTATGAGTCACTGTGTTAAATGTATAATTCAAATCAATAATTTATTGTATGTATTTGTACCCTACTTTATAGTAAAACTAAATAATTAATGTGGCGTGACAAGACACGATTGGAATGATCATTAATTTCAAGAAAATAAAAAACATTATAAATTGGTTAAATGAAAATATACCAATAATTCACTACTCAAAAATTCCAAGTACAAAAAACCATCCACCCTCTCCCCATTTCAATCCTTTTCATTTCTTGGATGGAGCTCTCACCAAATTAATTAATTTTATAAAAAAATGACGTCTCTTTTCAAAAGTGTCAAATATTGTCTAAGGTACTAAAAAGGCAAATGCCGACATCCAATATATATATAGAACGAAAAATAATCTTTTTTTTTTAAATTAAAAAATAACGCATAATTAATTTTCCAATATATATAAATATATATTAAAATTAAAAATAATATTTTTAAAATTAAAAATAGCGCATAATTAATTTTCCAACCTATCGTGTATTATATATATATAGTGAATAAAAAATCCAAATGAAAAAGGTAGTCTCTCTCTCATGCACTACAAATATACTTGCACATCTTAAGAGAGTCTCTCTCTGACCCTTTCTCTCTCTATGCATTTTCTAGAGAGAGAAGTTACAGTGCCAGTTTGTTCTTAAATTGGCTGCATGAAACAGAGCATCATCTCAGCTGCAGTTCACTTCGCGCCCAATGAAGTTCATCCACACCAGCAAATTGAAGAGGATATTTAATCCCAAACGACCCAATCTGAAAGAATCAGATTCAATTCCAAACGACGAAGAAAAGATCGAAGCTTTTCAACTTTCTCGAAGACCCACTTGGAAATCCTTCTCCTTCCAAGAGATTTCAGCTGCCACCGATGGATTCAGCTCAGGTTCTTGATTTTAACCCATTCTGACAGACCGAGCATTGAGGGTTTTAAAATGGGTTTCTTTTTTGCGTTTTGGGTGTCAGAGAATTTGGTCGGGAGAGGAGGAAACGCAGAGGTTTACAGAGGAATTTTCGAAAATGGAGAAGAAATTGCAGTGAAAAAACTGATGAAAACCAGCAACGAAGAACGAAGAGAGAGAGATTTTTTGACAGAAATTGGAACGATGGGCCACGCGAATCACCCTAACATTCTTTCTCTCCTCGCCTGTTGCGTCGACAATGGCCTTCACCTCATCTTCCACTTCTCTGCAAACGGCTCTCTTTCTTCTCATCTCCATGGTAACTCCAAATATCCAACTTCGTTTCCATCGAAAGCTTTGTTTCTTTTCTGGGTTTCGAGGTTGAAGACGAAAAACGAATGATGCAGGCGAGAAAAACCCGCCATTGGAGTGGAAAATAAGGCACAAGATCGCCATTGGAACAGCTAGAGGGCTTAACTACTTGCATAAAGGATGCCAGAGAAGGATTATTCACAGAGATATCAAATCTTCAAACATTCTTCTCGCACCAGATTATGAACCCCTCGTAAGCCTGCTTCGATTAACGCAAGTTCTTCAGAAAATGAAAAAAAATCACGCTAAATGCACGAGTTTTTCTATCTCAGATCTCAGATTTTGGCCTGGCGAAATGGCTGCCGTCTCATTGCTCGCACTATTCCATCGCTCCGATCGAAGGAACATTCGGGTAATTTTTTTTTTTTGGTTGTGTCGCGAATCAAACTGTCTGATTCAAAGAAAAGAAGAAGAAGTTGGAGAGAGAAAGTTAGAGAGAGAAATGAAATGCAGGTACTTAGCTCCAGAGTACAGCATGCATGGGATCGTGGACGAGAAAACGGACGTGTTCGCCTTCGGAGTGTTGCTGTTGGAGCTGCTCTCCGGCAAACGGCCGGCCGACGGCTCTCATCAGAGCCTCCATTCCTGGGTGGGTTTTATTCATTCTATATATATATATATTTTTTATTTTCAATTCTTATTTTATTATTTTATAGCTCTTAACTTTACACTTTAATTCTACACTATCATACTAAATTAATTACGTAGATGAGTGAGCCACATGGCAAAGTGTAAAATTAGAGTGCCACCGTACCATACCTAAGAACGTTAAGGTACAGGCGAGGCCGATACTAAAGAATGGCGAAATAGAAAAGTTGCTTGATAAAAGGCTCGGAGGAGAGTACGATGTTAAGCAAGCGAAGCAATTTGCCTTGGCTGCGTCCCTTTGCATCCACTCTCGTTCCACAAAACGCCCGACGATGAGTCAGGTATTGTTCGGTTCTGTGCATTTCTTCAGAATCATTAGTCTGAATTATTATCGAGCTTATCGGGGTCACTAGTGATTATAACAAATTATGTGATTGCGTGACACTTGAACTATATCATAATTCACGATCTTGACATGGAAATATCGATTAGTGGAGGAGAATATGAAGGATTAATTAATCAATTAGTTAAAAGTTGGATTAGAGGTTCATGTGATGCCATTTTTTGTCATTTTCTTGATTTTAAATGTGACATTTTACCTAGAAATGTCTCTGTTCAATTATTTGTATTGCTTAATTAATTAATACTAATGCTTTTTATTAAATTTATGAGCAGGTATTGGCAATTATGGAAAACCTAGAAAAAGAGACGTGGAAAATGGAGGAAGAAGAGGAGGATGAGCCGTGGAGTTTCGAAAGCCTTGAATATGAATCTGATTCTTCTTTTTCTACTTCACCTCATGAACAATAAGTATTTTTTGATTTGAGAATTTAGAATTTGAATGTAAATTATTATTTTTACATTTGTGAAGAAAATAATATGCTTTCGTCGTTTTGTTTTCGAGACTCGATGCGCGTTAAATGTTTCACGAAGTTCTTTCGGTTCTTATGGATTACGTTCGAATTACGACGAAACTTGTACGGTTTTCATATTAGATTTTATCCTAAAACATGTCATGCAAGTATGTGGATAATGCAAGATGACGTACACCCTCCAAGCATGAGAGAGAGGAGAGAGAATGTAAAAGTCTCTCATTTCTAGCATATTGAGTCACCGTGATTTATACTTCCACAAATTGTCGAGGGATTTCGCTTTTTGGTAACAAGAGAGGAGAGGAAAGGAGATAGGGAAAGAGAAAGAAAGGGAGAGAGATAGAGGGAGAGATGGTGAGATAGAGAGATAGAGATAGAGGAAGAGATGGTGAGAGATAGAGAGATAGAGAGATAGAGAGAGAGAGAGGGAAAGGGGGAGAGATTGAAAACTTCACAGCACCAAACAACGGGACAAGGAAATGTTAAGACTTTGTTGAAATTAGGAGGGAGAGAGAGAAAGAGGAGAGTCGTGAGAGAGAGAGAGATAGTATAAAATGGAAATAGCTGTCACCACCCTCCATGGCCATCTTTGTTTTCGACCCCACTCATCAATTTAAATTGATTCCCAATATTTAGATAGAGATTACAAATATCACCTAGAGTTTCATGAATTATCAGTCACCCCACGAACACCGACATTCAATTAAATTGCAATGATCGTAAAAACAATCATCGAAGATAGTATAAAATCATTAGCGAAAACAAAGTCACTCACAGGTCCTGAATTCACATGCTTTAAGACGCACGAATAAAAAAACCAAATCATCGATAAAGTTTTAAGTACTTTCACTCGAGGTTTATCGTCACGTTCATGTGAAAGTCATCATGTGTGTAACAAACAATGATCCCGCTCCGTGGTCAAGTTAAAATCCAGGCACAGTTCAAAATAAGGTTTGGAGTTTAGAATTTGTACAACGATCGTCTTCCATTCTTTTCGTGTTTATATTAATTTCAAAGTAAATATTAATTTATTCTCTAAATTATCAGAGTAATTACAGCAAATATATCGGATTTTGAAAATTGTCAATCAACATTTAGAATTTTATTATAATTTTAACACAATCTATTTTCATTTTTTTTTTAATTTTAAGATATCATTCAAGTTGGTTAACAATTTTAATCAATTTAGTAATTTTTAAATAAAAATATTGGAATAAGAAATTGATATTTTTATTTAACTAGATTAACTTGAGAAAAAATTTGTAATCAAATTACATCTTTATAACTTTTTCGACATGATTAATCAATTAATTGTGTTAAATCAATAGACAGAAATCAATAAAATCGAATAAAAATGTGATAATAGTAAACTTAAAAGTGTTGATTGACGAATTTTAAAATTTAAAGTATCTGTTGCAATTATTTTTATAGTTCACTAGATAAATTGAACTATATCCTTTATATAAAAAAAAAAACGAAATCTCTCGCCCACAGGGCCCCCAGGAGGCCTTGATCTGATGTCCCAAGAAGCTACCTTAACATTGAGGTAACAACTCTCACACTAGGACAGTGCAAACGTTGAACCTAGGTTCTTTATACCAAATATACTATCTCTGAATCAACTGAACTATGTCCGCGCGGACAAATTGAACTATATCCTTAATTCTATAACAGGCGGTCCTAAGTGAGTTGCAACGATATATAAATTCATATGCTAATAATTGCACTTTTCTCGGTCTAATACGCATATCCCTAAACATCAAACACAATTAAACGAATACAAATTACTCATGAAACAATGAGAATTAGCAATACTTAGAAACTAAACGTAAATTAATTGTTTGCCGACAAGTCAAAATTTGATATGGGTTGGTAAGCCCTCCAAATGATGAACAGCGTGACAACGACCATCACATTAAATGGGAGTAATTTTGTTAAATTATTATTTAAATGATTACACATATAACATCTTCCAAACTGAAACATTATTTTTGTAATTCTAATTTAAATAATTTGTTATTTTAGTCGGTGTAGAGAAAATGACGTTCATCAATAGCACAAGAAGAATGCTACGTTAAATAAATCAAAATACCATCAATATATCATGGAATTGTGCCGAGATTCACGAAGGTTAAACGATTACAAGTCGGTTTAATGACATCTCTGCTAAGCCCAATCAAAACGTCGGGTTGTGACCGAACCGCGAGTCTTGGGCCTGTTGATGTTACCGAGACTAAATGCCTCGTGAGATCGATAATTATTGATTAGCAAATTAAGAGTAAACAAAACTGAACCACATTGAACCAAAACCACCAATTTTGGTCTGGATCTGATTCTGATTGAACCAAATCTTATGTAAATCTAAAAGATGATTCCAAAACTTACTCAAAACTCAAACAAATATAATAAAAAGTAAATTATCTTCTATATTTTATTTTTTTAAATATAAAACAAAACGGAAATAAAACTGGAACCACGTCATATTTCACGATTCTGGTTCTAGTTTTAAAAATCTAAAATCGTAAAATTTGTTTTTGGTTCTATTTAGAATAAAACCAGCCGGTCCGAACCGAGCCCACCACTAATCAATGTCATTTTTAATTAAAAAACTTCCCGTTAGCAAGAAACTGTCCACAATTTCGGAGATTAAACACTGATGAAAACCAAAGTGCGAGGCAAAAATCAGCTAAATTTAATAAACCAGGCCAAAACCCTGAAATGCTCCAAACTCAACCCTCCTCAAAAGTTCAACCCAATACAATTAAAAATATATTTTTTTAGGTTTTTATAAATTAGAACCGAACCAAAACCAAGCCGTCGAACGGTTTAATTGCGGTACTTTAGCAAACGAGCAGGTCCGTTTCAGTTAAGGGTGAAATCAGACTAAATCGTATTACATCCACCCCTATTTAAAATAATCTCTAACAATTGGGAAAGATTGTTTCTTAAAATAAAGAAACTAACAGCCCATCTCGACTGTATTGGAGAGGAGTCGGCTTACGGTTAGATTAAAATATAAACGAGTAGTGATCAACTCGGCGATCGAATCAAAGATCGAACAAATGAAAGTTGCATTAAAATGGAGAAAAATAGCTTATACAAACCAAACCTTTTACCAGATGAAGCAAAATATCATATGATTCTGATTCAGATCGTGTTTCTACCCGAAATTATAACTTACACCTACAATTAATCGCTGCCCCGAACACCTCTGCAAACCAAAAACAAATTGTGAACAGATTAGAATGAGAAATCCTCTCTCTAACTCACTCAGCTTCTCTCTCTGACATGAGCAAAAGAAAGAGATGGAGGGGAGCACCAGTCCAGTTGAAGCAGCTCATACACTCTGCACTTTGCTTGAAAATTCTTTAGTCTTTGCCTCCCCTTTCTCCTGCACTTCCAAATCTGAAATCAGCAACAGTTTTTGGAATCCAACAAAAATAGCTTTTGATTTTGATGTTTCCGACAATTTCTCTTGCTCAACGTTTTCAAACATGGGTTGCCGACATAACACTAATTAATTCATGCAATTAATAAAAGCAATATAAATTTAGAACATTTCCTTAAAAAACCTAAGAACAACTTTTAAGGAAAGCCACAGGGAAAACACGAACATAACAACAAAAAGTAATATTATTCAACTTCTTCAACCAAAACCGAGCGAAATTGAGCATCACACTAACCAGGCCCTTGCTCTCATAATAATCATCAAGAGCCCATTGGTACTTCGACTGATTCAACCCAAACCAACGAGCCAAATGATCATCCAAACTGGAATGTGCTGCAAACAACCCAATTAAACTAAGTCAAAATCCAAAAACTATTCACTTAGATTAGACTATTGATGAACATCTATGCATGGAGTTTGCAAGTTTTCTTTTTTCGACCCCAAGTTCCAGTCAAAGCACGAGAGAGAAACATAAAAACTAAAGTTGATAAGTTGTGGTATGGTATCGGTTGAAAATGGAACACAAAATTGAAAAAGTAAATATGAAACTAGCAACATAGATTTACCCTCGAACGCTATGTTAGGCAAAAATCACGGACAAAAGCTATTATTCTCTAACTCAAAAACCGAAATGCAATCTCGACTTTTGCAACTCAAACTAGTTTATACAGAAAAAGCCGTAAAGGAGGATCCGCAAAAGAATCCGGGTCTCTAGACTCTAACATTATCTGTCTAAAGATCTAGTAAATCTTTTTAAAATAAGATTTCTTTTTTCGAAACACAATGGGAGCCGAGAACCGGCAAGAACTAAATCTAGCGATGATGTTAAGCGTCTATTCTGAGTTTAGCATGAAGACATATCGTCGAATTTAACACGTAAGCTGGCTCGACACGGCCGAGATCCGCAGGTTTGTACTCTTACGTTAATAGCAGGAGTTTGAAGCCTCCTACTCATATCTATCTCGACCACATTATTCGTAGCCTCGGATAAAATCCAGCACCAATTCTAAGACTTGATAAAATCTTTTCATGGTCTATTCTTTAGCATTTCGAGTGTTACATCCTAGGCAAGATTATCAACCGTTGTGGAGAATAACACGAAGCAAACCATAATTAACCAAGAAATAATACAGAAAATAAACCTCCATCTCCTCAAATACACCAACAAAACAACTATTCATCTCTACGACTGTGAAAGAAAACATACCATTTTGCACTTTAGAGACAGCATTCTTGAAGAACCCAGAAACCGACCCATCAGCAGCCGAAGCAGAAATGGAGTCGTCGAACTGTTTGGGAGGGGGCTGAACAGGAGGAGGCGAAACGACTTTTTGGGGGAAATAAAAAACAGGCGGAGATATTGGCTTAGGAGTCGACGGAGGCGTCATGAAAACAGTGTACGGCCCGATTTTTCCGATCGCCGGAGGAGGAGGAGATTCTCTGTTGACGGCCATTTCTAAACCGACCCAGAATTTTGAGGAAGAACCCGAGAGAAAACGAGGGAAAGTGAAAGAAATTTGGGTTCTAGAGAGAGAAGCAAGAGGAAAGAGAAAGAGTGGATGTGGAGTGTGAACTGAGAAGTGGAGAAGCAGGGTTGCACGCATCTCAAGCTGGCTAACTCTTCAGTTCCTGGATCTCTGTCTTTATTACTTTAATTCTCGAAACACTAATTATTATTATTATAAAAATAAGTAAAAAAACACCCAAATTGCAAAGGTGAATCAAACACGAGTCCTGTTTTTTTTAATGAATAAGCTTTGAAATTTGGAATTTGTTTACTTCAAACATTAACTTTTGATTTACATATAATGTTTTGAATGATTTCAACTTGATTCCGGTTTGATTTGCAGACTCGGTATTCAGAAAAACATCCACACTAGCTCGGTTTAATTACAATACGAGCAAAACCAAGACGAGTCTCTCATCCAAGGACAACTTTTAAAGCTCAAAATTCAAAATTATTTAATTTGTAAATTACTCTTGGACGTCAAAATCTTCAATATGATCCGCTAATGTTCTGTGCTACCAATTTTTTCACAATGGAACATGTTTTCTTCATATGATTGCATAGTACTGTAATAACCTGTCACGATGTAAATCACAACAATTTTATCAATAGTTTTGCCGCGAATAAAACTATAGCAGTATACACCAAACGTAACATTGTATTTCATAAATAGAAATCCAAAGTTTCATCAAATCTAGTTTCGATTCGATCGAACTTTCCGTTTGGAGGACATAAAATCAGATCCCTTCATCGAAGACGGAACATTTCTCAAAACCAAGATCTTCCCAAGTATGAAACAATTGAACAGAAAAAATAGAAGCATGGAATCTTGTGAACTCCAAAAGGGATCTTCAGTTCTTGTCTAAAATCACTTCTATGAGCAAATTTCACATGACAAAAACATGTTGAAGAGCTGAAACAAAAACTCAAACCCATCTGTACATATCTATCTCCCACCACAATTTGCCATAGAATATAAATCGTGTAGAAAAGCAAAGATCAGGACAGTAACCGAAGAGCACGAAATTCCGTTCAGAGCAAGAAAAATCATATCTCGAAGTGAAAAGATGCTCACATTTTTCAAATTTTGTTTTGAATCTTTTGACGGGGCTTGCTCGGATTCTTCAGTGTCCTGCCACCAAACCTTTGCTTCTCTCTCGTGCAATTCTTCAATCTGGGGTGTTTTAGATGCATAAAAGGCTGAAAATGCTTTCATTAAAGATTCATCCTGGTTTTTCAATAATTCAAACATTTCAGAATCTAAGCCAGATTAACATCAAATAAAAAGTCAAGAAAGTCACACATAAGAGTAGAGCTTATGTAGAAGAATAATTCTATGCAAAAATAGAAGAATTTTACACAAACCTCACAAGCTAATGCCTTGGGAAGCTAAATCCAGTTGAAAGTTCCGAGCCAGCACCGATTCATCTCTATTCACCACTAGCAAATCCCATATTCTGCATTTCGACGATGGCTCGAAAAGTCTTGTAGCAAGAGGAGGTTTTTACATTGATCAAATCTAATATCCCTCATTTCCTCCTTACATCAGGTAACAGAGCTTGCTAGTGATAGCTCGTGAAGTTCACTTAGTGTCCATTCCTCTCCGGTTTGCCCGCCAAGAACAATAGCCCTTGTCCCCCCGACAACGCAAGTACTATGTCCCCAAGCAAACCTCGGAGGTCGACCCGGAACTTTCAGTATCCTCCACGTAGGCTTCTCCTCCAAAGGATCGAGGAGGTAAAGTTGTGATGCAGAGTGAAGACCAGCAACAGACCCACCGAAAATCAGGATTCTCCCACCAGGAAGACTGACAGCCACATGATCGAGCCTAGGAGGAGGTGCGTTACCCCCGGGATTCCCAGCACCCGGCATTCCACTCCCAGTTACGCATCTCCAACAAGGCTCATCCTCACTGAGATCCATCGTGAAAACATCGCTTGATCGAAATCTAAGGGGCCCGCTTTTGGCCAACCCACCGAACATTAAAATTTTTCTACCTCCGTAGACTGATAGAGTGTGCCCCAACCGAGATGGAGGAGCCCACGCCGCTGCAATCTCTCTCCAGATGGGTTTCTCCATTGACAGATCTAGGAGAAAAGTATCACTGAGAAGAACTCCAGAATCTGCACATCCGCCAGAAACTATCAACTTGGTGCCATCGAGGGTGCACGAACTGTGCCACGATCTTGGAAGCGGCGGAGCTAGACCAGAAATTTCACGCCATGTTGGAGGCTTGGCGTCCAAATCGAGCAAGAACACGTCGTTGAGTAAACCCTGCCTTCCACAGCCTCCAAACACCACCAGATGGGATCCATTTATGCAGGAAAGTGTATGACCCCATCTACCAGGCGGAGGAGAACTCACTTGAACATGTTGCCACTCGGGGTTACTGGCATTCAAATCAAGTACAAACGTGTCATTCATCGGCTGCATATTAATCCCTTCTCCACCAAAGAGAACAACTCGATTACCCACGGCACATGCACTGAAGTTGCAGCGTGAGGGATCAACAGAACCTCCGACGGTCAGCTTCCTCCAAGCTGCAACTTCGAGAGTGGTCAATTCTCTGGCTAGCTGGCCCCAGCCTAGCATTTTTGCGCCAGGAACTGTCTCCAAAACTCGTGTTGTTTCACTGCCCCATGCATTCTGGCATACCATTCTCCACAAATCTTCGTTCTTTGTCAAATCGTAAAACCGCCTGCAAACTGATCCGACTGATGCAATATCTCTAGGCGTCAATAGTGAAAGTATTTTAAGACACAGGACTTCATCACTTAGTTGAAATATTCCACAAACGCCGCGGAAAACATTTCGGTTCCCACTGGTTGCAGCACAGAAAGATGAGAGACTAGAACTAAATTTATCAGAAACTTTGGCCGATTCCTTCACAGTAGAACCAGGGACAGGGCCTAGGTCGATGTCTGATTCAGTAAAAAACTGGATTCCAATAACATGACTAATTATCTCATCATCTCCATAGATTGGAGTCAGCCGAAGTCTATTCAGCAACGGGGATCCATCTTTCCTGAAGTTCAATAACTCGCCTTGGAATTCAATGCCCTTCTCCAGACATCTGGTGATGTCAGAAACAACTGAGGAGTCCACCAATGGATGTCTTCTTTTTGCAAATGGACCTCTACATTGCAAGAATCGGCTGCAAAACATACAATGATTAATGTCATAAAAATTAGATAGTACAAGCAACAAAAAATTAGATTATGAGTGAAAAAGAAAAAAAGATTAGTAAAAGAAACTAGAAAGATTTTGTACCTAGTGAGTGTATTGAGACAATAACCGATGAATGAATTCCATGATGGTGTGAACAAGTTGACCACGGCATTAATAAGCCAAAAATGTAAAAATTTACAATACCAAAATCTAAAAAAAAGATATTGCGATAATTAAATGGAAACGGGCTTGTATGGGCTTTCTATTTCAAGTCCCGAAGGAAATACAAAATGTGAAGCAGAACATGTTCAATAAATTTCGTTAATCTTGGCCATGAATAAGTTCTTTGAATTTAGCTTCACTAAATTCAAACATAAGAGTCGGTAAGGAAACAAATATTTTTATAACAAGTAGCTCCTACAGGGCCGTTATTTGCAATATTAATCAAGGGAGTCAATCTTGTCATACTAGAAATATATTTCCAAACCAACAAATGGAGATTCCCACTCAAAGAAGCAGAGGTAAAGAACTCTTGGTTCCTCAATTAATGTAAACTAGAAATAATTAATATCAGAAAGAAAAAGAATGACATAATTTCATAGAATCATTGTAAACTATCAGCTGCCCCGACCAATCATAGAAAATTAAGCAAAGCAACAGATGAATTAAAGACAAACAGTCTATGTCTAAGGTCTTAGACAGTCATATATTAGCCCAAATCTTCTAATCCTGCTCAACGCAACTAATCCCCAAATTCCAACAATCGGAAACAAGTCTAAACCATCTTCCTTATATCACCAGCAACCAAATTCATTTCCAATTTGCGTGATTCCAAAAGAGTTACGCAAACCCGATAGTGGAAATAAAGATTAAACGTACCAATTTCGACCCAGCACTTCCTCCGCTCTATACCCAGTGACCATCTCAAAAACCGTGTTGACGTATATGATAGGATGGTCTGGCTCGCCATAGTCGGTGACGACGAACCCACAAGGCGTTTGGAGGAAATTCCCGACAGGAAAAGGAAGAGGGCCGGCATCGGTAAGCACGAACCCATCCTCGTCCTCGTCCCCACTTAAATCCGAGTTGCTGTCCCACTCCATTGTCGTTACACCAAAAAATTTCTCTTCAACCCATCTGGTGTAATCCAATTAAATCTAAAACCCAGAAACAGTTTGGAGATCGCCCCAAGATGGAACAGTTCCAGAAGATAAAGAGACGAAACAGAGAGAAGCCGTGCGCATACCAAGGGAGAGATGGCTGAGGAAGAGCACGAGAGAAGAAAAGGGAACGAGTGGTGGTAAGGGTTTGGCGATCAAGCTTAGAGCTGTCGATAGAGAGAGGATGACGATGATGATGATGGGTTGAAAAATCTGGTTATTGCCATTTGCCAACACCGCCTCCGCTTTCGGGAAAAATCTAGCCTTCTGGCTTTGAGGCTTCAACCATGGCTTCGCTCACGGCTCTTCCTACGGCTAACTCTCTGGCAGGTGGACGCTGTTCTCCCACCGATCGAAAAATCCAGATGCAAAATTTCACCTTTATCTCTAATCAAAACTACTTTTGTTGATGGAAGGAAATGGTCGTTTGTTGATTAAGGTCAACTTAGAATACATTATTCTATGATCAAATATCAAATTAGGTCTTAAATTAATAAGCTATTTTAAATTTTAAAAATCATTAATCGATGTATTTACTAATGTTACAATTTCGCGTTATATTGTTTGTTTATTTGGTCTTTTGTTCCAAATTTTTCATCTGAATCGTAAGATATATCGTTTTAAGCTTAAATTATAATAAATATTAATCTTGATAAAACCTTAAAAGTGATTAAGGTTTGACAATATATGCATTGGACCACCTTCAACTCTACGATTAATTTTGTCACTTTTCTTATGTGCTAAGTCATAACTAGGCTTTAATGTCACAATTTATTTCATTTTATTTAATATATCTTTAAATTCAATCAATATACTTGCTTCTAATTTTCTTCTAGTACCAATATTTGATTTATATTTCAATATCATTTTAATATATGTAGGATGAATAAAATTATTATAATCTACTTGCATGGAATTAGAATATTTTTTATCATAAATTCTATTCATTGCCTTTACTTGTCCCCACTACATTAATTTATTTTTTGCACAAACAAACAATAATTCTTTATTGGGTAAATATTAATTTACCCAATAAAGCAATTGCATCATAGTTTAAGAGGTAAATCGATATTTATTCTTTTTATATTAATAATTGTTTATTAATTAAAATTGATCATATCTCCACTCATTTCACTTATACAATAAAATTAATTTTTAATTTCAAGCCTTACTGTCAAAATAACCGAGAATAGAGAATTATGGGTGTACAAAGGAAATGCGACAAATTAAGCATATCGATTTTAACTACATTGACGCATACACAATACACAAGTTCAATTATTTTTCACTCAAAATAGATAAATGACTTGTTATCGAATGATTAAGACTAATAGCAAGTTTACATTTATTTCCTTATTGTATTTTTTTAAAATACTCAATTTATTTAATTAAAATACAATTAACATTATAGTAATTTATTTTTAATTTATTAAACTCTTGGATGGTGCCATAAATAAATTTTTAATCGACGCGATGACATGTACATATCACCAAATAATTAACGTCATAACGAAAGTAATTTATATTTGAGAGTTCATTATGAGCCATGGAAGGAATATTAAAATTTATAAGATAAATACAAGATTATTATGTTTTTCTTATATTAACTTTTAATAAGTAATAACGACAGAAAGACAACGTCACCCACTCCGATGCGTGTACGACTGTTCCTCCATTTGTCAAGCTGCTGGTCCTTCAACGGCTACTGCCGCAGTTCCGTAACTCTCGAATAATTTGGAGTACCCATTTGAGCTTCTCTGTGTTCACTGGTGCTGAAAAGGAAACGCTGAAGTGAAGGGGGGAGTGTAGAATCAGAGAAATGGGGTTTGTGCTACATGGGTTCCACCTTAGACCCACTTTTATTAAGGGTATGCCTTTTTAGTTCTATTATAGTGAAGGGTTCTTACTGAACTGTTCCTCGTCTGGATCGATTTCTGATTTTTTAGTTCCCGGATTTCGTTTTGGGTGTTGAAGTGGCTATGGTTCTAGAAACTTTCCTCTTCTATTCTCTATTGCTAGAGGAACGCTACCGATTTCTTTATGTCATACAGAATTGTTGATTCTTGCTTGAAGTTATTTGATGAGTTTGCCCGATGACTTGTGAAATTTGATAGGTGGGAATAGCTGGAGGAGTGAGAATCTCAAGAATAATCTATTTTCAAGTATGTGTTATTCATCTCTCCGTGTAATTATTGTGGATTTCTACTGCTTCTGTTACTCTTTTCCTGATTTAAATGCATGGCATTGATTGCTTTTCTTTTTACCCCATTTTCATATGAATTGGAGATATTCATTATTCATTGTCTTTGTCTCATGATGGCGGAGAACATAGTTGTCGTGGTTTGTTGATAATGGCTAAGCTTTGTCTTGTTTTGAAAGCAATATATAAAGCTAGGTGTAAGATTTTGAAGGGGAGACCAAAATGGGACTGATTTGGATCTTCTATTCACATTCTGCTTGATCTAGAGCTAACTATCGTATTGAATCTTACATGCATCAATTAAAGATCTCAAAAGCCGAGCTGGGATTGCCTCTTAGCATCTAATTGATTCTGAAACAACTTATGTGAATTATTTGTATTAAAAATGGTAGCTGTTGGAAAGTAAAAGGGTAAAAACTAAATTAAATGCTGTAATTTGTGTAATTTAACGAGTCAATCCTAAAGTTTAAACTGTAGTATGTGTAATTTTTTAATATGTTCTCGCCTGCAAAAAAAAGAAAAAGAAATTAATGGGTCGAAATTTTATTACTGTCATTTTTTTTTTGTGGATTGCATTCAAATACTTGGCTATCTATATTTACCATGTGTGAAGAGTTGAAAATGATCAGATTGATTCAAACCAATTCAGCATGATTACTTGCATTTTTTCTCATTTTAATTTTTTTTTTTGACATGTTGTGATCATCTCCCAAATGTCATAATCAAGTTCCAAGAAGCAGAGTTTGGAAAATCTCAGCAAGACACAATGGCAGGCAGCCAGAGATGCTTATTTTCAAACATAAAGTGGGACAACATCAGGAAAGACACACATTTCATCAAAGTGTTGTCAAAATGCATGCATCAAATGAGGCCGAATACCCTCTTGAATCTGAGGCCAAAGCTTATAATCCAAATAACATTTCGAAATCTCCTGTAAACTTCTTCGATGCTTTTTACAGATTTTCTAGGCCGCACACTGTAATTGGCACAGTTAAGTTTTGTTTGTGATGAAAATTTGAAAATTCAGTTATGTTTTTTGTGTTGACATGTAAAGGTGACTTGCAATTTTTTTATGTGATCAGGCGCTAAGCATTGTTTCAGTTTCCCTTCTGGCAGTACAGAACTTGTCGGATTTTTCTCCTTTATTTTTCTCTGGGGTGTTGGAGGTGACATTCAATTATACTTTTTTCTAATGTCAAATGAAATTTTGTCAAATTTTGAGAGTTTATTTTTCTTTATTTTCAGGCTGTTGTAGCTGCTCTCTTCATGAACATATATATCGTCGGCTTAAATCAGTTGTCCGACATTGACATAGACAAGGTCTTTCTCCTTTATCTTTCTCTCTTTGCAGTTGAGGAAAATTTTATTCTTTATTAACGTTGTGTACTCTTGAGTAGATAATAGAAATTAAAATACTTTCTCCTCCAATTAAGTATCATAAGCCTAAAAAACCATGAACCTAAAAAAGCTATGTTTATTTTTCAATTGAGTTACTCATGGTATTTTCTAGACTGAAATAACGTTAGACATGTGACTTTTATATTTTCATTTGTGTTATTTTGGTCATTTTTTTCATTTCAATGGAATCACTTGATGATCATCAGTAAATAGTTGTGGGAAATCAGGGGAGAATATAACCTCATTCAGTGTTCGTTGTTTATTTTCTGGAACTTGGAATGAGAACTTGACTCCTTTGTGTTTTACTTTCTGTGTTCTTGTGACATTCTTGATTATTGTTCTCTCTCCTGTATTCGCTTTTTAGATCGTTGCAGAGTCCAAGTGTAGGATATGATTTCAAGTCACATTGCTTGGAAGTAGTTTTCAATCTTTTCACATTTCACTCTTTCTTATGTTCATCATGCATTATTATGATTTAACTTGGCTAGATTGTCCGAACTCCAAAGACTCCCCTATCTTATATATCTAAGCATTGTGATATATTTTTGTCATCTTATTTTGCAGATTAACAAGCCATATCTTCCTTTGGCATCGGGGGAATACTCTGTCAGAACTGGCATTGCTATTGTTGCATCTTTTTCAATTATGGTACCAATTTTTAAAATACTAAACTTAAGAAAATTTGAAAATAGAGAAAAAATTATCTGTTTCAGTCTCTATTTTGGACTTTTAACTCCTCATATATGCCTTGTCTAACTTGTTCATAATACCATATGATCAATGTCGACTTCGGCTTGCAATTCCATATATCATAATATCGAAGAGAACCAATAACTGCAATGGGTGTTTTTTTAGTCTTATCAATCGAGTATTGGCTGATTTATTATCCTCATCACTAGAGTAATTATTGCCATTATTCTCACATTTTTAAACACAAATATTTTCCTATTTGAAAAAGAGCTCGATTGTATAAACCTTGTTTGATTGCAACAACAGAAGTAGTTGCAAGGAGACAATCTGAGTATATCCTGATTATAAGATCTTCAGCATACCATTTTCCAATCTTATTCCTCAAGAATTAGTAGTTCTATGAAAACCGAGTGGCATATTTATCTTAGTCTTGAATAAGTTAGAAAAGGTAAATGTTTTTACTATCAGCTGTCGATGCTTCATTCTTGATTTAAACTATTTTGCTATTTCCAATTCATATTCCAGAGTTTTTGGCTTGGATGGATTGTTGGTTCATGGCCATTGTTTTGGGCACTTTTCATCAGTTTTGTTCTTGGAACTGCATATTCAGTCAATGTAAGTTAGTCTAACAGCCTGGCATTTATTAATTCTTGTTCTTGTTTTATCCAAGCTGCTATTTTTTTAGTTGCCTCTGTTGAGATGGAAGAGATCTGCAGTGGTGGCTGCAATGTGCATTTTGGCTGTTCGAGCTGTGATTGTTCAACTTGCTTTTTTTCTACACATCCAGGTTTGAAAGGATTTCATCTTTGAATTTGAGCTACTCTTTCTACCATTTCTGGTTCAAAAAGAGACTAAAGTTGCATTTACAAAGTAAGAGGCACAGTAAAAACATCCAAATTAGAAACTACCTTAATTAACTACTTAAAACTACCCATAAATATTTGCTAAAATATCCTTAAAATATAATATTATTTTCATTCCTAACATCATGTTGTTGAGAGAGGTGATTACCAAGCCATTTTCGCAAACGAAGTTTGAATTTTGGTTGGTTAAAAAAAACGAGACATATTGAATGAAGGAAAATACAAGAGAAAAGAACTTTTTTGGGGGGAAACAAGCATTCAACCGTTAAAAAACTTGATTATTTCGGACGTGGTATTAGTCAATCATCCAATCTTATTGTTGGGGATTAGTCATAATTGACATTTATAATAACAAAATATTGATAATTTTTCTAACGCCGTAGATCAATGATATATCGTCAGAGCAAATTCGATTAAATTGCATAGTAGCAAAACTAGTTGTTTGATTCGATTCAATTTGATTTCTTCGTAGGTACATGTCTACAACAGACCTGTTGTCTTCTCACGTCCCTTGATTTTCGCAACTGCTTTCATGAGCTTCTTTTCGGTCGTGATTGCGCTATTCAAGGTATGACCTATTTCATATGTTTGATCATTGATAGGCGTTAAATTGTGGAAGAATTGCTTTCTTTTTCTTATTAAGTTATTTGAAAATGGACTTGATTCTCTTCATGCCCCTCAACCCACATCATACAGGACATACCAGATATCGACGGGGACAGTATCTTCGGCATTCGATCATTTACAGTTCGATTGGGCCAAGAACGGGTTAGTCTTCTGATTCTGAATTTAAGCAAAAAAAAAACTACTCGAAATTCTTAAAATTTGGTTTTTTGTTTAACTCAACAGGTCTTCTGGATTTGTATCTCCCTCCTTGAAGTTGCCTATGGAGTTGCACTCTTGGTGGGCGCTGCATCTTCCTGCTCTTGGAGCAAGTGGCTTAC
Source organism: Begonia fuchsioides (assembly GCA_003255005.1). Lineage (NCBI taxonomy): Eukaryota > Viridiplantae > Streptophyta > Magnoliopsida > Cucurbitales > Begoniaceae > Begonia > Begonia fuchsioides. The sequence goes on from QAOC01034157.1 coordinate 311,980, forward strand.
TGTAATGTCCTCTTCTTAAACAGTTTCTGAAAACAGTTTTTAAAAGTTTCTTCTGAGCATGTCTTTTATCAGGTTTTTGGACACATTGCTTTGGGTTCGCTTCTTTGGAACCGGGCTAGAAACGTTGATTTGAAGAGCAAATCTGCCATAACAGCCTTCTATATGTTTATCTGGAAGGTCAAACTCTAATCCCCCCTCTTCATTTTTTCACAGCTTCTAGAGAAATTGAATGATTAATTTGTTGTGCAGCTCTTCTACGCCGAATATTTGTTGATACCACTCGTTCGGTGACAATGCCGAGAGCATAATGAAGAAAGTCGTTACCGTGCAATGTGTATTCGGAAAACTTGCACTCATAAATTAACGATCAATTTGCTATAGAAACTTCTGGTCTTTCCCATCAATTAGAGGATTGTTATGCAAATAAAACATTTTTTCTTGAAAAAAACCGAGGCGACAATCGTGATTTTCATTGGGTTAGCATGCCAGGTTCAGAATTTTATTTTCGGCCAAGGCTCATCTTTCATCAGTCCCGAACTTGCTTGTTGGAGGGTAGATCGATGAGCGAGCTTTGTTCGATGAGCCAAGCCTATCGAACCTGCAAGGCGAAGCGTGTGGGCCCCGATTCGTTGAGGAGGATGAATTGAGGTTGTTTGTGTGTCCTTATCTCAAACATTTGATATGAACAAATGAAATTTCTTATGAAGTTGCTCCTTGGGGTTTCTAGAATTGGCTTTTTTGGCTACATGAGTTTGTGTGACCCCCCACCCAACTCACTCCCACATTTTACATGCATTGAACAACACTTTTAAAATGATTCAATGTTTTATTCCTTGATCTCGCCAAACTCGATATTAAATGATGTTTTATTCTTATCGAGATTCTAAACGCGTCAAGGTGAAATGCATCGATCATGTAAATGTTTTAAACATAGCTAATCCGGTGTTTCAATCGGAGAGATTTATTAGTCGAAAGGGAGAGCAACCATCGAATGCAATCGCAAAATTAATATTAATAATTTATTTTTTTCTCAAGAGCGTTTTTTTTATAAAAAATGAAAAAAAAACATTTTTCTACTTCAAGAAAGTTCGATCTAATGTTTTTCAGCACGTGTTGTTAGTAACTCCTTAAAACCAACGTGCGTTTTATATCTCTCCTCACGCGTCTGGAGATGACAATCTGCCACCTGTGTTGCGGCTGTGACATCAACGCGCACCCGTAGAAGCGTTGACGACAGTCAAACTTCGGAACCACGACGTATAAATAAACAGCCGCAAAGTTCCAGGCTCACTCCACTGCCATCGTCTTCTTCTCCGGCCAGCTCAGAACCGAACACTCGCAGAAAACTCAAAAACAGAGAACTTCCCTCGCCCATGGTGAAGCAACGGCCCGAAAAGCCAGCAGAAAGAACCGATTCCCGCTACAAAGGAGTTCGCAAGAGAAAATGGGGAAAATACGTTTCCGAAATCCGTCTACCCAACAGCAGAGAGCGAATATGGCTTGGCTCTTACGAATCCGCCGAGAAAGCCGCCCGTGCCTTCGACGCCGCCCTTTTCTGCCTCCGCGGGGGCTCCGCCAAGTTCAATTTCCCGGAGAATCCCCCGGACATCGCCGGCGGACCCTCTCTTACTCCGGCGGAAATCCAATCCGCCGCCGCCAAATTCGCCAATTCATCGCCGGCGACGGCCCATTTATACCCTTCTCCTACTACTTCACCTTGTCAGTCTTCCTCTCCGTCGCAGTCGGCGGCCGATGGTTCGATCTGGAATCCGGACAATTCAGTCGACTCAAGCTACGACGATCTGAATCTCGACGCATTTCCGGAGTGTGATATATTCTTCGACGATCTGAACTCAAATTATATCCCGGAAGTTGGATACAACGAGGAATTTTTGGAAGGGATGATAAATCATGATTCATTTTTGTGGAATTTCTGATTAAAATCTGGTTCAAGTAGTAATCTTGGATTAGGGAGGGGCAGCCAAAGTTTTAAAAAGGAAGTCCATCCTTAAGCTCCATTTATGTATTCTTTAGGGTTGCTATTGAGAATAATCTATATCAAAATTAACAATTATTCCCAATCTAACAACAAAATAAACCGATCTCATCAAACTGCACGTTCAGTATAACTCGGTCGATCTCGTCTCAAATACAAGTTCAAAATTCTTCATGATATTGGGTAATTGTCGAATCCACCTGTTTAAATGTAAGTCGGTCCATTGTTAAGGATTGAGCTTATCATAATAAGGCAATTGCTATTGAATAGTCTTAGTTGATGATGTCTTGGACCCTCATTGCCTCCTTCCAACGTTTAAGACAAGTGTCGAAACAAGCTTCGAGTCCTTGGACCAGGGGCTAGGATTCGAAGGTAATGTTAAGTCATCTACTATCACACGTTATTCGATAACGAGCATCGTGGCCGTGCACCATGCCTGATTTAATAACCAATTTGACTAGAAAATTTATTGCGAGACACACACTACACTAGCACATCTCATTCATCTATAGTTCAAAACAGATCGAAATCTGTTTTCAGAGTCTTGTAATGTTTTTCAGTGTTTCAAGTACAATATTGTATGTTTTGGCCTAAAGGTGTCTTCACAGATTTATTTTTAAGTTTACAGTCCAAAATACGTTATATTAGATAGAGAATAAAATATCATCACAAACACTACTTCTCTCAAGTGACGTGAGCTTGCATTACTCTTACGCCCTCAATCTGTTCGGGTAGTGACAAATCTATTTACTACTTTACGTGAATTAGTACAAGCTCTAAATATAGAATAATAGTCTTGTATGATTCGATTTATAACTTGGATAGTTGGATTGCTTATATCAAAATAAGACGCAAAGCTTCAATGTAACTTATGGTCCAATCTATTCACAAGACTCAATACAACAAAATGCCAAATTCACCTTAACTGTATGAATTATCATGAAACCAAATAGTATTATTCCAAAATAAGATTATTTCAAAAACTTATTTTATTTCATCAAATAATATTTTTAATTAACAAATTAATAAATAGAAAATAAATGAAAAAAAATATTTAACAAACATTTAGTTGTCAATTTTAAATCACGGGTGGAGATAGTTTGGACGCGTGCAATTTTAAGAAGATACAACTCTTGTCGAACTTAACTGCGATGTTCCCCGTGAAGTTATTGCAGACAGCGTCGGCAAAGGGTGGCGCCACCACAAGCCACGACAGAGAAAAAACGTCTAAACAAAGACCGATGTACAAAAACGCGTGAAGAAGCATTAAACCAGAAACGGAAAGAGTCAAACCCCTGCCCCACCCGCCGGCCAACCCACCATCTCCATTCCACGTGATCTGAATCTCCCCACTCCGACCAATCTCTCCATTCCCACCTGTCCGTCCTCGTCTTCCTTTTCCCAGTGTTTTTTTTTTTACTTTTGCGTGTTAGACTTTGCCATCGTTTCGTTTTGTTCATCCGTCGACTTTTCCCACTTGTCATTCGCCCACGTTTTACGACATGGAAGAGACAGGATGGGTCTTTAGTCCAAGGCTGGATCGACCCAGCTTGAAGATTTTGAAAAAAAAACATTCTCCACGGATGATTCAGCTCATTAAAAACGAATAATCGTATTTGTAAGGCTTAGTTACATCCACTAATATCAATCTAATCTTAAGGTTTTGAGGACTAATCTGTAGATTTTCGCCGGCGATAGATGACCGGCCTTAGTTATAACAACAAAATAAGAGGTTTAAATTTTAGCTTCGGAGTAAATAACCACGGCTCCTCCCTACTGAGGAGACTGCGCGGCTAATCCCAGCCATTGCTTGTCCAGAATCACTTTCTCTTCGCCGGTGACGGAGCTGCTGCTCGTTTGGTAGGGCGCTCTGGCAATGATCCTGCAAAAAAAACCGGCAAAAGAAACTAATTATCGATGTTTTAAAAAGTTTATGCTTTGTCTCAAATCGACGGGAGAAGGACGCCTACCGATCTTTCCTTTTCTCTAAGAATCTCTGGAGGGAAGCTTTCCGAGCAATGGGAAGATCTGCATTGGAAAATTCAACCATCGTCGGTCAGAAAAACGAATTAAAAGGGCTTGGATTGAGATAACCATCGCTAAACTTCGAGAAAATTACCGCCGACGATGGGTTTACGAGGATGTTGCCGGATTTGCTCCTTGATGGCCGGAAGAGCAGACTGCGACTCCTTGAGGCGGCCATAGGAGCTGCTATTGCTAGCCATGAGCATGACTTCCTTGGCCTTATCGGCCGGGTAATTATCAAAGACGATCACTTTCCCGCCGTAAAAGATGGTCATTTGAGCCCGTTCATTCCCGCTGTTGAAGTACAAACACCATTTTCAGAACAAAACAAAAAATATTCTATTTATAGACGATAGATCTTGCGCAGATAATAGAAAATTACCTTAAGTTAACGTCCTCCTTCGAAGAAGGACCAAAACCAGCTTCCTGAGGGAATAAATCCATGGATCTGAGGTTCACATTTCTGGGGACTGTCACGTTTTGAGCAGCAAACTCGGCTGGTCTATCGACGAGCGGAAATAATCTCGCCTGAGTAGCTCTCTGATGAAAAATCTCCGGCGGGGCTGCAAGTTTGAAAAACATTCAACCCATCAAAATCAAGGAAACTATAAACAGAAAACAATCAAAACAAACGAGATTCGCCTGTGAACAAGAACCTCCAAGTTACTAGGAAACTTCAATCGAATGATTAAAACAAATAAGTTCTGGATCTTGAGATTCAAAAATGGATTCCAATGAAAAACAAGAGAGCTTTTACCTTTTCCTTCGGCGTTGGAGCCCATCCCGAGGCTGAGATATCCAAAAGACCCGTTCTCCTTCATGTATTGGCTGAGAAGACTACACGTCTGTGAAAAGGTCGTCTTCTCCGGCAGCCTCTTGCCGGAAAGTTCATAAAACACCGGTGCGCCAGCCATTCTCAAATCCAAGAACAGAAACAATGGCCAACTCCACAAAATCGCCGATCTCCGAGCTCGAAAAAATGGGTAGAATCAACTTCGATCTACAACTCCAGATCCAGACACAAGAATCGATCTTTAAAAGCGTCGGTGAGAAGGCTAATCGAAAATGTTTTTGAGCACGAGGAAGATGTGAAGGCTATTTCTGGAGCGTTGGTTGCTCGTTCCTCTTTCTGTATTTATCCTGTTCTCTACTTGTTTATTTTAAACACGTTTCTTTTCAGTTCTTTTTTCCACCCTCTATTTTCAACTTATTTACGATACTGCCTTTCGTACACATGCTATTTCTTTGATTAATTCTGATTTTTTATTTGATAAATAATAATAATAAAAAGGAACGACAGCTTCTACGCAGACAACTCTTCGTGATTCGTGAATATTATTTAGCCGATTTAGGCAGTCGTCTGGATGTTTCTATTCTTGAATTAAATGTTAGTATTATATTGTTTGAGTAAATAAAAATAACAATTAAATACCTAATAATAGTAATAGTACAATAAACAACTATAGAAATTAGGGTTTGACTCGAAGTTGGAGACAAGAGAAATCCATGGAGGAGAAAAATTGGAAAGAGACTTCAGAGTTCAAAGATTTTGGTTGACTTTGATAGCTCAAATTTCTTCATTTTTGTCATAAACGTGTATACTTTTCTTTTATTTGGATACTTAAAAGTCAATTTTAAATCAATATATTTCAAAAAAATAAGAAGAATTACTTGTGTAATTTTGGGTTTGCCAGATCTTTCAAGAACTAATGGAGGGGATGTTGGAAATAGACGGGTAGAACTCAAAAATTGAATCTTTCCTTTAGTTATGCCACAAATTTTAATGCTTTATCAGTAAAAAACAATTCTACATTTCACTAATTAGTAATAGTTTTATTATTTGATGGACGAATAAATATATAAGGGAAAAAAGTGAATTATTTATTTATGTACAGATGTTCAAAACAAGACCGAAACATAAAAACGTACTAGAACTGAAATATTCAGACTAGATCGATCTGTTGCTTAGTCTAATCTAGTAAAATCATTAAATGAGAAATGAATTGTTAATAAATTGCTAATTAAAATTTGTAATTTTTGTCTTATTACCTTTTATTTTTATTATTGAAGATTGAGTAGTTACATAATTTATTATTTAAATATTATTTTAATTTATGAATTTCAAATTTTTAATTTTTTACATTAAAATTGTAAGAAAAAAGTTTATGGGCAATTGAACAAACATGGACCACAATTACGCCTATCAATGGCTATGACTAAAGTTTTGAATTTTAATAAACAAATGTGTAATTTTAAATTGCCTAATTAAATTATGTTTAAATTAATAATATTATTAGTGAATTGGGGGGTGGTGGGAAAGGCGCAGAGAAATTAGACGCGTGGAAAACGCGGAAACGTGGGGCACATGCACGCTAGTAGACCGTGCCCACGTGTAAAGAACTTTGCAGCGTTTTGATTGGTCGACAAGATCTAGAGAGTCACGGGCGTCTTCTCTCCTTTTTAACTTCCAAGTTCCAACACGTGATTCGCGTGTCTCTCACTGACCGAACTAATTGCTTCCCTAAAATACCCTGTCTTCGTTTGTCAATTTACATCCTTACGCCACTCCTTTACCGGGCCTTTTAGCTGCAGGCCCAATCAAAAACTAACAGAACGTGTACTCTTTTGATACTATAATTTGATATTTATCTTTTTTATTATAATTTTATAATTTCATATTTAAGCAGCACACTATCAGACTGCCTTTGTTATCTTGTGAAGGTTCTTTTGAAGGTCTGTTCATGGAGACTGTAGATGGTTCAAGTATTGGTGGCTTGGAATCGTAAATTCTGTAAATTTCAATCTGTTCATTGGTTCGCTGATTAGCAGATTGAGGAAATGATTGCAAAGTTTTGATTTTTAATCTCTACCCAGTTTTTAAACGATGGCGACTGAAGCAGTGATGCAAGAGAAAAGGAGGGTGAAAGATTTTTAAGGAGAAGAACTTGGAGGTGTAGCTCGAGCTGCATAAAAATGGCGCACGAGCTCCTTCGTTGCGGTTAAGGAAGAAGACTCGGTCAACGCAGTTGTTTGTTCATCTCTTTCGTCTCTGGCCTCTGTGAATCGGTTCCTATTCTTAGAAATCTGGTATTTTCCTGTACCAGTCATCTCTCAAATCCAACAATGGTCCATTCCTATTTTCAGAAAATCAATCCATCTCAGTCTCGCGGGCGCTTTTCACCGGCGCCTCATTTCTTTCTTCATTTCTTCCTTGCTGTTCGCCAATGGCCGCCGTTCGCCTCCGCTTTCTCCTCTTCTTCTCTCTATTCCTTCCGCTCTCTCTCTCCCTCTCTGAGATCCAGGCCCTTCTCAAGCTCAAGCAATCGTTGAACGACTCCGGCACTTTGAATTCTTGGAACTCCGATTCCTCTCCGTGCTCTGCGAGATGGACTGGGATCATTTGTACGAATGGCATTATCACCGGCCTTCATCTTTCCGATCTGGGGCTTTCCGGCGAGATCGATATCGACGCTATTCGCGAGATTCGTGGGCTTCGAACCGTCAGTTTGGTCAACAACAGTTTCTCCGGCGAGATCCCGGCGTTTAACAGAGTCGGCGCTTTGAAGGCTCTTCTGCTGACCAGCAACGAATTCTCCGGCGAAATTCATAAGGATTTCTTTGCCAACTTGACGTCGTTGAAGAAAGTCTGGTTCGCTGGCAACAATTTCTCCGGCGACATCCCCGGTTCTCTTGTGCAGTTATCTCATTTGATAGAGCTCCATCTCGAAGGCAACCGATTCTCCGGCGAAATCCCAGACCTGAAACAAAAAACCATAACATCTCTGGATCTATCGAACAACAAGCTAGAAGGAGAAATCCCCAGCAGCCTTTCCAAATTCAGTGCAAAATCATTCGAGAAAAACGACGGTCTCTGCGGGAAACCGCTGAACAAGACGTGCGTCGAGGAGCAGAAGCCGGTAACATCGCCGCCGCCGTTGGCGGAACCTTCCCACGAGAAAGAAGCCAATAATAGCCACGTTTTGCTAGTGACAATCATCGCCATAGTCCTCGTCTTCCTCGCCTATCTAGCCGTCAGTTCGTCCAGACGTCGGGACGAAGATTTCAGCGTGCTAAGAAAAGAAAACATGTCCGACGAAGTTCATCTACCCACTTCTCACATTAAAGCCAAAGAATCGAACCGGAGAGCAGATTCGAAGAGAGGGTCGCAGAATAACCGGAACGGAATGGGAGATCTGGTAGTGATCAACAGCGAGAAAGGACCGTTTGGGCTGGCCGATTTGATGAAGGCGGCGGCGGAAGTGCTCGGAAACGGCGGCTTGGGCTCCGCGTACAAGGCCGTGATGTCGAACGGATTGTCGGTGGTTGTCAAGAGGATGAGAGAGGTAAATAGGATCGGAAAAGAAGGGTTCGACGTTGAGATGCGGCGGTTTGGACGGCTGCGTCACCGGAATATATTGACGCCGTTGGCTTACCATTACCGGCGAGAGGAGAAGCTCCTGGTTTCTGAATATGTTTCGAAAGGCAGCTTGTTATACGTCTTGCATGGTAACATTTCCTCTAAATCCAACTTAGATTTATCCATCATTTTGAGCCCACTGTAACATTTCCGATCGCCGGTGTTCTTCTCAGGTGACCGGGGAGTTTGCCATTCGGAGCTGAGTTGGCCGATCCGGCTGAAGATAATCAAAGGGATTGCTCAAGGAATGGGTTTCATTCACACGGAATATTCAACCTACGATCTCCCCCATGGAAATCTGAAATCCAGCAACGTCCTTCTCGGCGAAGATTACGAGCCTCTCTTGAACGACTACGCCCTTCATCCACTGATCAACCCATCCAACGCCGCACACGCAATGTTCGCCTACAAGTCGCCGGAGTACGGCCAGTGCCAGGAAATCTCCCCGAAGTCCGACGTATTCTGTCTCGGCGTCGTCATTTTCGAAATACTCACCGGCAAATTCCCGTCGCAGTATCTCAGCAATGGCAAGGGAGGAACCGACGTGGTCCAGTGGACGTCCTCGGCGTTGTCGGAGAAGAGAGAGGTTGAAGCGTTAGATCCAGAAATCGCCGGCGACGCGGATTCTCAGTCTGTTGATCAGATGGTGAATCTTCTCCGGATCGGAGCTTTGTGCACGGAGAGTAATCCTCAACAACGGCCGAAAATGAGGGAAGCCATTAGAATGATAGAAGAGATACGAGTTTAGATCAGACAATGAGTTCATAGATTTGACGACGAGAAGAAAAACGTAGGAGACGTAGTGAAAACCATTGAAGATCAGATCGAGATAATGGAGTTTAAAGTTTCAAACTTTATCGAATTACAGAGAATGACGGAGTTTGTGCTGAATCTGTAAAACTGATTTCTCGATGAACAAAGAATCGGGTCGTTAGAATTTCATTTCAACTTCCTTCGCTCCGTCCAAAAGAATGCATGAATCTCCTTGTTTTCCCTGCAAATTTCTGTTCTGTAATTCTAATGCGATTGCGTTTTGCTTTTCCGGCAAAGAATCAATTTTGACGAAGAAATTTTCAGTCGGCAACCACAAAAAAAATCCACCTTGAGAAACGACGAAAAGAACAAGAAAGAAACCTAGTACTCGTACGTCTAATATGGGAGCTTAATCGTTTCAAAGGTTGAGGCTCATTCTGCTGGTAAGATTTTGTATCTCTGAATCGTTGAAGTTATCGTGATTAACTCACTCGTGCCGTCGTGTGTGGAGGGCCTAAAGTGAGGGATTTCGCCTTTCTAGATCAAGAAACCTCGGACTCCGTAACAACCAACGTGTCATCCGACAATCGACACGTGGCATGACAGAAGAAAATTCTGAGTTTTGCTGGTTCAATTGTGGGGCCATCTAGTGCTCCCTGGTTAGCCCAGATAATACATTGTCAGCATTCTTAGCTTACCCATCGTATTTCGATGTATTCTTCCCCATATCAGAATAAAACATTGTATACTGATGTTATATAATCTATTTCTTTTCTTCTTCTTCTTTTTTCATTTTCCATGCTTACCCTATCGTTTTTTCGAACAGGTTGTCACAGATCCCGTGCTGAACCTCAATCAAGCTATAGGCCGGTGAGAAACACCAGAAACTATGAACAACCGATCGACATAAACATCAAGAAATGCATACTTCCAACAAATAATTTTCCAAAAATCCAGTCCAAACGCAAAAGACTCAGTAAGAAATCGTATATAAAATAGCATTCAAAAAGTTGAAATTCAACACATCAACAGATTCCTCAAACAGATTTTATATTCAAATCCAATAAATGAAATAGAGTATAGAGATTCAATCTATGCGCCTTCGTTCGTAGCACAGCACAGCTCAAAACAACATTCAAAGCAGCCAAAACAGGCGAGAGCAGTGCAGAGTTGAGTCAACACAATGGCGCACTGATTGTTCATGTGGGAACAAGCAGCTATGCAGCACGGACAGCAGCAACAATGGCACAGCCTGCTGCAGCAACTGGAGGCCGCCTTCACGAAGATTTCAGAAACTTCTGGAATTCTCGCCTCCTCAGCCCCTGGAATTATGTTGTCGCCAGTAGCTCTCAAGTCTCCGAACCCGATTCCGAAGTGTTTTAAAGTTGTCATTGCTTGATCTTCTGATTTTCCTGTCTTTTGGTTCTTTAGCTTGTTCGATCCCTATTCCATCGAATTTTGAGTTTAGTCTAGACCATGACTAAGTATCCTTTCAATATCATTTTCTTTGAAATGTTGTTCGAAAAAACTATATTTGAAAAAAGAATAAATTGCACTAAACACCCCGTCAAGATTTTTATCGAACATCTTAAACGAATTTTTCTGACAAAAAACATCTCAAACTTTTCGATTTTTCATACAAGACCCTCAGTGTTAATTTTATTTAACACAATTTTATCGCTCACAAGCCCTCCTTAGTTTACGATTATTTAAAATTAAATATTTAGCTCAAGTCTACGTGTATACTTAAAAATCAAGTTAAAACTTAAAACTCAATTTAAAAACTTTTAAAATAATTATATTTGCATTTATTGAAAGACACTACGAACAAGCGACTAAAAGAGATTGAGATTGATGAGGAATGGTGAATGACAAAGAGCAATATGTTATCGTTAAAAAAATTTAACGGTGAGGGTGCCGTATAACAAATTGAAAGATTTGAGTTATTGGTTGTCAAAAAAAATTTGTTCGAAATGTCGGGTGAAAATACTCAAAATATTCAAGGTGTCTAGAGAAGTTAACCATTGAAGAAAAAATACCTCCTTTTCAGCAACTGTATTTCTATCAACCTCGACTATGGCCATTTGGGTATACTCGGAAATGACTCCGGTTTGTATGCTCAGCATTCCAATCTAAAATTTCAAAATCATCTAAAAAACAGTTTTTGGCGAAGTAAAAACCAAAAACTGAAAAACAAACCTTCTCTTGAAGTTGTTTATTTTCGGACAACCATGCTCGAGCAGTGAGTTGAGCTATGTGTTCCGACGCAATTAGCTGAAGGAAGTTGGTAAGAATGCCGTTTAAAATGACATTAAACTTGAGATAATTAAGCATCGAGCAGCTACCTGATCGAGAGGTACGTCCTTTGCTTGATGTACTTTTAAGCTGAATTTGAAGTTACTCGAATCAGGTAGAAGACTTCGAGCTTCGACAATGTCGGGAAATTTCCCTTGATACCTCCCTGATATTATAAGCATACTCTCGCGAGAAAGATCCGGGATTCTCGAAGGATATACCTTAAAAACGGGTTTCGAAAGTTGAAAGATTGAATTACATCCAAGAAGAAAAAGTTGTTTTTTTATGCCGAGAAAGCATGAAATCATGTGTAAAATACCTCGATTTCCTCAATATCATTCAAGTCATCCATGTTTATATCAGCTAGAACAGCAGAGGATGCAACCGAGATGAACTTTTTTAGTCCAAAGCTAATGGAATCTGAACAAAACGGAAGTTAACCTACGAATTAAATTATCAAAAACGCACATACTGGCCAGCAAATTCATTTTTCAATACGGAAAAACCAAGCAATCAACATATATTTAAGAGTAATGTTAAGTTTACTTTCTTAGCATACTCCCTTTAACATAGTTTCGATTAGTCTAATTAAAGTATATTTAATATATTACAATTGAAATAATTATTTATAATATTTATTCTATCAATTATAACTCGACACGTCAGTATATTAAGAGAGCATGCTAACAAAGTAAACATATAATTGCTCATATTTTGAACTTGTGAAAAACAAAAAATATAATGATAAATATAAATCTCGTCGTTAGATATTAAACTGACCTATGTGATAAGCAGCATAATACCTCCCTTTGCTCAGCATTGCAAGCATTTTCAGAAAATAATGGTTGCAGAATAACCCTGAAGTTTATGAGGTTTGTAAACTGATGTTGAATGCTACTAGCTATGTATGAAAATAAAAACGAATTTATAAATTTCGACGTTATTACCTATCCCATACGTGTATATACGTGGAGAAAACGATCCACTTTCGGCTAATTTATTCTTCATGACATCACAGATATGCCTCTCATCTTCAACAGATCCATCCGTGATGAGAAAAACCAAGGGATATGAGCAACCTTCATTACTTAGCATCTCTATTGCCTGAAACAAGGATAGACGATATTTTTGAAAATCGACTTAGAGTTAACCAGTCAAAAAATTCGATGGAAATTAGCCGAGACCTTTGTCAAGGGAAGCAAAATATTTGTGCCACCACCGGCTACGAAGTTCATGCCTATCCATTGAATAGATCGTTCAACGGCTTCTTTGGTGGCTATCTCCATAGAGGTCGAGAATTGATACATCTCGCTGTTGAAGGCTATGATGTTGAATGAATCCTTGGGATTGAGATCAGAGAGGGCGGCAAATAACGCATTTTTTACATCCTCGAGCGCCTTTCCCCTCATGCTTCCGCTTATATCGATGACGTATATTATTTCCTTTCTGAATACCTGTAGATATTGATGAGACGAGGAAAACTAAGATCGGAAAAAATGAAAATTTCAAATCGTGTAAAAAGGAAAGCCTGGTATGAAATAGTATGTAATAACCTTTTCAATCTGTTGATTTCCAGGATAAACATATATGCTAAACATCTCCCTTTGATCGCTATCATGCACGGGCGGTGATTGCAAGAAGACACCGCCATGTGCATGAGCTGACGACACCTGAAACTTAAGCTCGATAAGATGAAACAACCTCGACTTTTTAAGAAGACAGACATTTGTGTTAAGAAATATATAAATAATCAAATCAATTCTAGACATACAAGTAGAAACTTTTGAGACTGTCGATAAAAGTTATCATAGTATCAAAGAAAGATCCATATTTAGATTGTGTTTGATCGCGTCTTACCGAGAATGAGAATGTAAAATCCATTTTCGACCACGAGAGAACGTCTGCTTCATAAGAGAAACTCAACCTTCCGGCCTGCCTCCTTAATTCCTGAATTACGAAAAAGAAAGAAAGCAGAGCATATATAAAGCTTGGAATCAAACCATAGCGAAACCAATGAAATTTTACTCATTTTTAAACCAACTTTTAAAGGATGGCTAATCGTGTTGCACAAAACTTGAGCATCTGTGCCTGCATTAACATTCAACTTCATACATTCTTTCTTCGCCATTTTCTTTCCGGCCGGAATGACGTACTCTGGGAAAGTAAAAGGCACACTCAAAGACAGCTGGCCACCGGAAAATGATAGTTTCTGTGACCATCTAACATGAATTAACAGATTCGCCCCTCCTGAAACCTTGAAAGAGCGAAGAGTTTCTCAAAAGATCGAACCAAAACGAATATAAAACACAAGTGGGAAGCAATGGAGGAATGGTGGATTATCACCTGTGGAATCGTTAAGGTGAATATATGTGGGTTGAGGAAACCTCCATCTTCTTGTAATGATTTCTCTGAATTATTATCATCTGCGGAAATCAATTGAGTGTTGTACGATATTCGAGGAATTTCGACCTCGACACCAAGAATCGAACCCTGCTAGCCAAACAATGACATGACATTCATAAGTAGATGCAGACATCTATGTAGCTTCAAGAACAGCATATCCATAATCAGTTCCAAACATTATTTAAAGTATTATCCACCAGCAAAACAATGGATGAGATTCCAAACTTGAACTTGGAAGAAAATAAACTCTGAAAGGGTAACTAAAATGGAAATTTATGGAGAAATATCATATTTACATCTAAAACACAGCTATATTGAAACAGACCTGATCCCCCATCGGAATTGCAATCCGGCAATCGCAGCTCCGGCTACCCATGACGCAGTGGACCCTCCATGAACCGGTCAGGCGAACAAAAGCTGTATTCAGATGACAATCGGCGACAAGCTCGACCCGATTCATCTGAAGAGGAATCAGCGCCGGGGGGTCCAATCTACCATGAACATGAGGCTGGTAGCTCGGAATGTCCGGGTTGTCGACGATTCCCGGGTCGCTAATCACCGCGTAAACCATCGGAGCCGTCGGGAGATACGACTCGACGGACGTATCCATCATCGTCGGCGGCTTCGGCGGCGCCACCGCCCGATCTTTGCCGATGTATATCCGTTTCGACAGCTTAATCCCGTCATCGACGGCTCTTGCAAAATCTCGAGCCATTCAAAAGTGTTCCCTCAAAAAATGATTTTCTTTCAATCTCTGCCGCAGATTGGAGATTTGGAAGAAAGGCGAGAAATTTTAAGACCGCGTTGGGTATCCTTGCGGCTTCGGCATTGTCGATTGTCTCACAGTCGGAGATTATGAGGAAAAATCTGAACTTAATCCAATAATTAATTGACATGTCAACCTCGGGTTTGAACAATTAATTACTTTCCAATCCCACCTTTTGTCTTTCTAATCTTGATTTTGTAGGTGTTTGGGTAAGCTAATGAACAGAGTACAGACCCATGATGACGAATTGGAGGGTGGGGGAGAAAGTGGGCCAATTTATTCAATTCATCGTCTGCTACCGTTGACTCTGATTATTCGACCGTTACATTCAAATAACACATTATAGAGAACTCACATGATTTGATCCCCTCCACTTTCCATTGATGTTGATATATTTCTGCATCGAATCGGCATAATTTTTGTTTGGGTAAAAATTCTTTTTGGGCCTGAGTTTTTGTAAAATAGGCAAAATCAGGCCTGAGTTTTCAGAAAATAAAATCTGGGCTCGTCGAACGCATCTCATTCGTTTGATATTCGTCTGAGTGAGGCATGATCGGACGAATGAGGAGAATTTCTTGCATCATTCGTCCGAGCTTTGCCTCATTTGTCCGATATGCGTCTGATAGCCCGAAAAAACTATAAATTCGACGTTCTTTCTCATTGAAAATCACACTTCAAAAAAAATAGTTTTATATTGGCTATAATGGCTGGTAGCTCGAGCAACTGGTGGTTAAAAGCGACGAATAACGAAGAATATGAAGCAGAAGAAAATCAATCAAATATGAATTGAGTTTACGAACATAATACATATCTCCATCATTTGCAACATTTTGATGGTGGATATGATGTAGAGGTTCAACTTTCCTCATATTGACCAAATATGATGGCTTTGACTACGCCACCTAAATCAGACGAGGAAGATGTTGTCGAAGTTTTGAGCTTGCCAACGCCGGCCGAGAGCAAACTTTATATTGGTAAAAGGTACCCTTCCGTTAAAATTTTGAAAGATGAAATAACTAACAATGTATTATTAAATGGATATGGGATAGCTTTCAAAAGAAGTGATCCAAAGAGACTAATAGCGCATGTATAGAGGGATGTTTTTGGCGCCTTCATGCTTCAAAGATGCATGGGGAAGAAACAATTCAAATTAAAACTTTCGTTAATAGTCATACTTGCGCTCGAGTATTGAAAAATCGACTTGCATTGGCAAAATGGGTGGCGGCCACATATCTCGACAGGTTCAACAATATGACATATGTGAGAAATCTCATCTATTATTGAGACGGGATGTAAAGATCACAATGTTATCATAATTTCAGGTATTGCAATTAACAGTTGAATCGCAGCGTTTGAATGAAGGATTTGGCGAAGAACAATTTCAATTTCTTCGACAATATGGAAATGAACTCCTGAGGTCCAACCCTGGTAGCCGGATAGACATACAGTCAAAAGTATTGTACGGCATAGGTGAATGAGCTGTCTGTGAGTTTGAACGAATATATGTATGTCTTTTTGCATGCGTGAGGGCAATTGTCGAATTCGCCAGACCAGTCTTATGTTTGGATGATTGTCACTTATAAGGTGCATGTCTAGGCCATCTTCTAACGGCCGTTGGTATTGACTCTCACAATGGACTTTATCCTATTGCATATGCAGTAGTGGAGTCGGAGTGCAGAGATTCATGAAATTAGTTTCTCGAACAACTAAGACAAGATGTTAATAGCAGCCATTTGTTGAATTCTCATGTCTTCAAATGCTGAGAATACAACTGGCCGATGAGGTATGACCGACCGTAACAAGAAGACTTCGTCAAACATCCTCTCGATTGCAAGGGAGCGAAATTCGTCACGACGTCCTCATACCGATAGAGGCGAAGCAGAAACTCCAACCTTCGAGGGATGGGACGATCTCTCATCATCGTCGCGGTGGTGTCTGACGATTCTGATGGGTTTTCCACGACCGAAGTTCATTTTTGCAAAAATATGAAAATTTTGGCAGAGTTTCGCTAAAATTTCCGTAAGGAAAAATAATAAGAAACTCAGCCCAAATTTATAGATTTTGGGCCGATCGGACGCATGCTTGTCTTACTCGGAAGAAAGAATGCGTCCGAGTGAGGCATGATCGGATGAATGAGGCAAGAAATCGAACGAATACCTGACGAATGAAGCAAAATTTCTTGCCTCATTTGTCCGATCATGCCTCACTCGAACGAATATCGGACGAATGAGATGCGTCCGATGAACCCAAATTTTATTTTCCGAAAATTCAAGTTAGATTTTGCCTATTTTACGAAAACTCAGGCCCAAAAATAATTTTACCCTTTTTGTTTTCTCATTTGAGTTTCTACATAAAGTTTTTAATCGTACTATCAACATCTGCTATCGTTTTCACAAATAGCATATTAGTTAGTGTTATATTAGTACAAGAATGAAGAAAATAATGCTATGACTAATTTAGAGATAATGGTTAAGATATGTTTAGAAGAAAAGAATAAATGAAGCTACCTAAGTCTATGAGGACTTTAATTTTTTCTATTTTAAGTGAGATTATTCCATGAAAAATTGATGATTGCAATCTTATTATATTTTTTTGAAATATTTACGTATATGTCAAATAATAATTATTGTGCCAACTTAATAAATTAATTATAGAATATCAAGAGACTAAATGTAATATTACTTTTTTGTACCAAAAAAAGGCAAATCTCTCGTTCTCAGGGCCCTCACATCCTGGCCCGACAATTTGTAAGAGTGTTAAATCACGGTGACTCAGCGGCCCAGAGATATGAGGTCTTTAACTGATATCCCAAGGAGTTACCACAACATTGAGGGTAACAACTCTCACACTATGACAGCGCAAACGTCGAACCTAGGCTCTTTGTACCAAATCTATCATCTCTGAATCAACTGAGCTATGCTCGTGCGGGCAATTATTAAATGTAATATTACTCTTTCTGAAATGTGTGATTTGGATATCTATTTCTTCTATGCATGTTATTTGAGATAATTAATGCATTATTGTCCCTAATATTGTTTTTCTAGAATAAATCAAATACTTTTGGTTTTTTTTTTATTTAAAAGGTCGTTGTATTCCAATATTTTTTAAGGTAGGAAATAGAGAAAAATATTTTGTATAATTTTTTTATGCGTGAAAAGGGATAATTATTATTATTAATAACAATTGTTTTCAAATTAAGTATTTTTAGTAATGATAATGACATAATAATAGAGAATCGTCAATGTCCGTGTTGCTCTTTCGTAACCTTACCATTCAATTTAATAAATTATCCTCACAACAAGCTTTTACATCATTTGATCTTTTTTTTTTACTTTCATCTCGACTATTTGTAACTCGTCGTTCATTAGTCCTCTTGACCCAAGAAATACATTGAAATTAGAAGTACAATTTTATCATAAAAAGTTCGAAACAAATAGAACAAGAGGATCGAGTCATGCCAAGTACAAATTACAACAAGTTGTTACAAGATTACATGATTCAAAGCTTCCATAAAAAAAGCTCGGGAGTTGTTAGCTAGCAAGAATTCGAAGGAACGATCCTATCACCCCGACGCGTTTCGCCATCGATTTGCTCGAATAAATCAGCATCTCGTGGATTCTCCGTGAACGTAGTCGAGAATAGCTATCACTGCAAATACAAACGCTTGATCGATCCCGGCCTTCACCGCGACATGGTAGAGATCATTGCCTCCCATCACCTTCTTCACCTCCTTATTCACTCCAACCTAATCAATTTCATCGGCTAAATACATTTACTTAAAAAATCCAAAGTTTGTAATAGAAGATAATTGAATTGTTTACGTAATATTTCTAAGTACCCTTCGTTATCCTCATGCATGCACTAATTTTCGAACTATCCGACACCAGCTATTTTCAAGAGTTTAAGATCACATTATTTGGAGAAAACTAGGTACCTGTGCTATGATATTGCCGAAGCAGTCGTCGATGCTGCATTCTCGATCAGAAAAGTTGCCGTTTATCTCGAAATCCCAGTCTTTGTTGCTGCTTATTCTGGGTTTTGTGCAGATTCTAAACCTTTTGCTCTTCCCAAAACAAGAATTTGATTCTTTCAACTCGAATACAGCTTTCTCGGCTCCTTCGTAGTCCAATTTCGAGCCCCTCCATCTTCTGTTCACGCTCAGAGCCTCAATCATCCCACCCTGCTCCAGAAACAGACGACCGGAATCGTTAGCCGGAGTAGTTTTTTTCGACCACGAGTTCTCTCAAACGTGGATAGCGTCGAAATGATCGAAAAGAGAACAAGTTCTGTCGACTAAGGATGAGTATGAGAAGATATTATACTTACCATTCTCCGAATGAGAAGAAGTGCGTCGCCATTGCCGTCTCTCAGAATCAACTCGTCCTTCGAGCCGAGAATCCCGCAGCCGTCGACCTTGAAAATGAGTCTCTGGCTGCAGTCGGTGACGACGAAGCCGCCGCCGTTGGCGACGTGAGGCCGCCGGCGAACGACGAGAACTGCCGGAGAAGAGGAACAATACAGTTTGCTAACCAAAGCCATCGTACTAAAAAGTTTCTAAAGTAATGTTTCATCTTCTTCTCCTTGCTCTTATACAGCGCGATTATTTCAAACCTAACCAGAAGAAGAAAAGTGGGACAAGCCTTGGCTTGGCTTGTTCCAAATAATTATGTTCGGCAAGCTTTGACTTTTGAAAATGGAATCATTAATTAAACTCAGAGATTCTGGTTTCTTGCAGAGGAGAAGAAAGTCGTGGATGGTGGGTATCGAGCTTTTGAAATTCATGGCCATGGCTTGACCAGGAAAAGTGACGACGATAGTCAGAATTGTGTTGCTTAAGGAAACCTATAGCTGGACCCATTCATCTGCTTTATTTCTCCGCCATGGATGCTTTCCACGAGAGATTGCCCATTACATAAGCTGTTTCCAATGATTAAAACATGTCCATTTTCGCAAGATTTGCAGAAAAAGAAAGCTTATGCACTTAGACGACAGAAGCTTTGATTCAGACGTTAGATGTTCTATGACAGATTACTTGCTGGAGAAGAAGAGCTTGACTTTGACAGTAATCGTGATATTCTTTGTAGGAAGGAAAGTCGAGCTTCCTTTTCAGAATGACACATGATCTGCAGTGAAGAAGATGAAGTTTTTAGATCCGTTTATGGATAACTTTTTCATGATTCTACGTTCCGAAAACGACACCATTCAAAGGACACACGTGGATCGTCTAACTCTGTAGTTTTGTACGACATCTAGTCCAAATTAACGACCAAATATCTCTAAACCAAGTGCTTTCCATTTTTCATCTTCCGCTTGCCGTAGAAGCATCTGCAATTGTTCCTGCTTTTTCAACCTGTGTTCTGACCATATTCAAGAAACCTGTAAGTTCTAACCAATTTCATAGTATATGTTTCTGGGTACCTTTTTTCATCTTTTTCCCCAGAGAGAGAGGAGAGATTAGGTAAATGTCTCCTCAGGCAATTTGACTGTTTGCATTGAAAAGGAGCCAACAAGTATATAAGGTGTTAAAAAGAGTATTGTAGCGGCAACCAAAATAAAATGCAACCATTTGTTTCAAATGTACAAATACAGAGCAAGCCTCCAGAGAGGAGAAGGAACCAAGGTCTTGACTGCATCAAGCTTCTAGTGACCATACTTTTGAAACTCCCACTCGCTGTTATCTGTTAACATCAAATACATTGAAAAGGAAACTTAATACCAAACAATGCGAGGATTAATCATTTCTATGGCAAGAAGTAATTGAGATCGTTCTATTTCATTGGGTATTTTATAAAGATGAACATGATAAAGATGCACTCGAGATTATCTTTTTTCTGCTATTAGAATTTAGATAGGGAAATACATTACGCTCCATGCATGACAGTGATGAGAATTTAATTGGTTGTCTCAAGTAAAATGATGTTTGCGTCACTCCAACGTCTAAAAAAGGTGTCGAAGGCATCATAGAGGAAGGAAAGAAGCCGCATACCTAGAGGGCAGACTTGACGGGTCTTAAGCCATCTGCTGATACAGTGGAAGTGAAAAGCATGATTGCACACCCCTAAAAATAAAAACAGAAAATTTCTTCATATACATGAATAGTTACTATTCCTTCAGTCCATGTCAAAAGAAATGCATAATGGAAATTTCAGAATTCATATGGTGCTAGAAATTGACATGCAAACATGAAATGGAATGCACGAAGATACAAATATAAGAATATCAGATTTAATTTCTCCGATTAATCAAATCAAGAAAATATCAAGTACACCCATGCCGTCAGTGAAAAACAACCATCACTGGTGCTTCCCAAGGCCATAAATAAACTTCACAAAAAAGCAGTTTTATGTAAGATGCTGATTATCAACCACCAAAAATATCCTGATGAATCTTGAGTCAACACAATGAGGACGGCTTCCAATGACATGCGTTTTGCAAATTTAAAACACAAAACTGTTGCCCAATTTGGAGCAATCAAAGGTTTTATCCATATGTAAAAGGTGATGTCCCAAAATAATACACTAACAATAAATGAATAATTATAAGCATTGGCCTGCACCATGAACAAAATGAGTATCTATGATGTAAACGTTGAGAAAATAAAGGGTAATTCCATCTATTTTGAATAAGTACTAAAATGAAATAAATAAGAGAAAAGAAAAAAAGAAACTCTCAAACCGTAACAAAAATCTTCAATCAAACAGTACTTTGCACGCTGCAATGAGAGAAACTCCATAACTGGACTCCACATGACCGTGTTACAAAGTGTGAAATAGAAAATCTAAGACAGACCTGCCAATATCAGTTTACTATAGCAAAATAAGTGAAGTCGTTTCTCAACTGCACAAAGTTTTACTTCATGGACCAAACATATCAGCAGTATAATAAACACAAACAAAACACCACACAACTTTCAAAGAAGAAACGCGGAACGGATTCATGTAATCAGCTGGTATCATTGGACTCTTACATGCAGTTAAAAACGCTGCCACTATCATACACTAAAGACCTACTTGCACTAGACTTCTGGGGCATTTAAAAAAATCATTTAACCTTCCCTACAGCTCTGGTTATACAGAGGCTCAATTGCACTTCGAACAATATGACAATATAGATTGGGAATTTCCGAACCAAGATACAGACCATGCAGTGAGCTGAAATGCTACTAGCAGACACAAAAAAACTAAACATATAAGAAAGAGTCATTTCATCTCAGATAAAACAGGTTAGAAAACATACCCCAAGCCACAGTGCATTCTTCGCTAGTGGCGCTTGCCTGGTTAGCTTGGCACTCAATGCCTTCCAGTAAAAAATAATCAGTGTTATAAAACGTACCTATATTTATACAAAATGAGACGCAAAATAGAAGAATTATAAACTATTGATGCAAACAAAACAAACTCACAAAGATCCATAATATGGTTTCTGCAAATCGCACAGTTATCAACCACGATATCTGCATAGAAATCAAACATCTGGTAGCAAATCACAATAAAGATTGAACAAAAAAAAAAGGAGAAGTAGGGATGAAAGTACCCCAGGCCCAGAG
Source organism: Begonia fuchsioides (assembly GCA_003255005.1). Taxonomy (NCBI): domain Eukaryota; kingdom Viridiplantae; phylum Streptophyta; class Magnoliopsida; order Cucurbitales; family Begoniaceae; genus Begonia; species Begonia fuchsioides. The sequence goes on from QAOC01034157.1 coordinate 334,181, forward strand.
AGCAACCGCATTCCACTTTTTGATCTCGAATCGCTTAGGTTTCTTAGAAGACGAAGATGCAGCGTTGCTCGACGAGTCACCTACGGGAACCATGGGGACGTCGGAGTCTAAGGTAGCCATGAAGAATCTCCGGTCGCGAGGACAGAGCTCTTCGTTTGGAGGAGGAAAGGAAGATGTAGATCCAAGATTGTAGTCTCTAGTACTTCCAAGTTCCAGCCTGCTATGGAAATCAAAGTAGACGAATTGGGTTAGAGAAGAGGCCTTATGGGCCCTCCTCTCCATTTGGGCCTTTGGGCTTCCAAGCCCAATTCTGAAATCGAAGAACTCCGCCGTCCGCCGATTGACGCATAATTTCAGTTACCATAGGCGGTCGAGGTTGGCTCATCGGATTCTGAAGGAAATTCATCAGCCAGACAAAAACGCCACCATAACTCGCCTGTTTTTGGCAAAAATTCAACTGAACCTAGCGTAGCGTTGTGAAGACCCGGAAGCCCCAAACACAATACTGTATGTTCGATTCGAAGCGTGCACTACTTTTTTCTAGACAATGCTTATAATTTATTGTATTGGTTATGGACAAAAAACTCATTTATACGAGTCTGATATTCTTGTCAACCACTATCGCACAATAAAAAAACTGGCTCTTATACGACTTGTAATCTCCAAGTCCGCCACACGATTGTTTTATGTTGAAACTCATACGATTTTGTTCACGACCTGCCAAATCGATGCACGAGCTTGGTCGAAAAGGAAGAGAATCATGATTTACATTATGATCATACATGATTAGTGACAAATTTTGACCAATTATCATCAAAATCAACTCTTATTTGGTGATGATCTGCCATAAAACGCATCTTATATGATACACAATCATTATCTACTGTCTCTCTACTGCGTGACGCAACCTTCCTCCAACGCTATATCCTCCTAACTCTTGCCTTCTTCACCTTCTGCTCGTATTTCCATCTCCCTCGAAACCTCGTACACAAACTGCCCAACCGGAACATCGTCGAAATTCTGCAGATCCTCCAGAACCCTCTTAACCTCCGTCATCGTCGGCCGCTGCTTCGGCCGCTGGCACAGGCAGTCATAGGCCAACGCCGCCGTCTTTCTGGCGCCGGTCTCCGAGTACATCCCCTCCAGCCTCTGGTCCACCACCCGGCTCAGCTTCCTCGGGTCTTTTAGCATCGGCCTCGCCCACTCCGTCAAGCTCTGCTCTCTCGGACGCCGGCTATTGTCCACCGATCTCCTCCCCGTCAGCAACTCCAACAGCACCACTCCGAAGCTGTACACGTCACTCTTCGCCGTCAAATGCCCTGCAAAGATCTGGGTTTTTATTTTCGAAAACCAGACTTCAGAATGAACAAAGTTGTTGTTTTTTTCTGTTTTTTACCGGTCATTATATATTCTGGAGCTGCATAGCCGTTGGTACCCATTACTCGTGTAGAGACGTGGGTTTCGTCTCCTTCCGGGCCGTCTTTCGCCAACCCAAAATCCGACAATTTAGCCGTGAAGTCCTGGAAATATATGTTGATCAAACCCAGATCAGATTCCATTCACTGGACGAAAAATGCAGAGAGATTCATAATCTTACGGAGTCTATCAAGACGTTTGAAGCTTTGAAATCTCTGTATATGACTGGTTTTTGTGCTTCGTGGAGGAAGGCGAGGCCCTTCGCCGCTCCGAGAGCGATCTTCATTCTCGTCGACCATGGCAGCGCGACGGAGTATTCTTTAAGCAAAATAATGGCGGATTAATGAATGGATTATGGGATAATTAGGGGAGAGAGAATAAGAAATCATACTTCTAAACAGTTGATTTTCGAGGCTGCCTCTTGGCATGTATTCGTAAACGAGTAGCCTGTGTTCTTCCTCGCAACAATATCCGATCAGCTTCACCAAGTGTGGGTGCCTGAGTTGGCCCAGAAAAATTACTTCTGTCTACAAAATCATGAACGATGAAGTTGAAGTTTGTTAAAAATCCGCCGGAGAAATGATAAATCGACCAGAAAAAGGGACTCACAAGCCACTCCCGATGGCCTTGAAACCCGTCCAAATCCAGGACCTTCACTGCGACTGGCTGCGCAGCCAATCCAGGGCGGAGCTTATCATCGACGAACCCTTTAAGCACCGGTCCGAACCCACCTTCTCCGAGAAAGAAAGCCGGCGAGAAATTCTGGGTAATCACCGTCAGCTCCGCCATGGTGAATACATGAACATCAGCGCCGGCGAGAGAAAGAGAGAGGTCCTCTGACAGAGTAGAGCTAGGATTGCTCCAATCTAATGCCGGAATTCTCTTGAATAAATCCCCCTTCGCCGCCGCCGCGACTCTCGTCGTCTTCTTCTTCTGAGAGTCTCCTCTGTAACAGCTGATGGAGAAAACAGATCCACAGCCCGTCTTCTTCAACGTCATTCTCTTCGCACAGAGAATGAAAAATGGAGAAACGAAGGGACGAAGACTCTCCAAGTTCTTGCTCTCCACTTCTTGCCAATCAAGTTCAGCCACTAACAATTATAGACCAGTTTTGAACCTTATTATTCTTTTAATTGCGACATCCATTAGCAAACTTTTGCGTAACCTTATTTTTCACGAAAAAATGTTACTTTTCACTAAACTAGCCATCCTGTAATGATACTAGGTTTAATTATTTGTTCCTCCTAATTTACCATGACATGTAAAATTAAGGTTTTTAGTGCTGCAGGGGCAGTTCGGTCATTGAGAGAGTAGGTAACGTGGGGCCATGTTAGTGTATCTGCCATCTAGCATGAAAGTCAACGGGTAGTATCGTCTTTTGAGTGACCTAATGTTGAAATTAACGCGTTTTTTTTATTCGGGAACGATGACCTGGACTTTTAGAACACGTGGAAACTTCGATTTTAATTTAAGATCTTCAAAGATGTAAATTATTGACAAGATTTCAAATGAAAAATCCGATTATATTGACAGTAATTTGTTCGACATTAACAAAAAATAATTTAAAAGTGTAATATGTAAATAAAGCCAAAATATATCAGGTCTATGTTCCACTCACCTGCGTGCTTAAATGAGACAATGTTTTTGCAATACCTTGTGCTTAATAAAAATATAATATAGCGCGTTAAATATTGAACATAACTAGAAAAAAATGAACCCGGTTAAACATGAGACATGCATGAATATGGCCAATCATTTCTTCAATTATAACCCTTAATTTGCTTCCAAAGGTCAAGAATTTGGAAAAAGACCGTTATCTTTTGATACAAGCTTACCCAACTCGAGAAAATTGCCACTTTTTTCAACAGATAGTTTGTTCAAAACCCAACCAAAGCTGATTAGGACAGTTAAAGCATAGTTGAGGTCGTTAAATAAGGGTTTATCCTAGGTTTATTTCAACTGCGACATCAATTTAGATTACGATGGATGATTGATTAATAAGTCAAATTTAAGATATTAAGACGCCCTTGTTTTACGAGTTGCAAAGCTAATCCCCGCTCATGTATTTCGGTCTCGTCAACGGACCGTATACACGCCTACTTTATTAAAATATGGTCCCTGTTTGGTCCCGGATATGATTTATTGACCATGTCTCATTGAGGTGATCTTTGAACTAGAGTCTATATCTATTTTTGCTTGATTATGACATTGGACTCGAGACAAAGACCGAACATAACCAAAGTTGTACTAAAACCAGATAAGAAACTTGATTCTAGTTTGGTTTGGTATTTTCGCTTTTTCAATAAAATAATATAAAATAAACTTGAAAGTAATAAATTTAATTTCAATAAAGTAGACCACGCTTGATATAAGAGTATAGTTTAATTGGTTTAAGCTTGACAGATTTAAATCAAGAGTCACGATTCGAAGTCTGCGTCATCACAATATGTGTGAGTTTAATCCTCTAATGTTGATGTTGCTCATTGTGGTATCAGGTAAAGACATCTCATCTCTGGGCTGCTGAGTCACCGTGATTAACTCCTTCACATATTGTCAGGCTGGGATGTGGAGGTCATGAGGCAAGAAATTTCACCATTTAGATCACGAATATGAAATACAAATTTTAAAAATAAATTAAAAAAAATTATGAGATTATAATAATTACTAACTCTCTGGCTTATAAAATTTTCTTATCACTCTCGAGTTTGACCTTTTTCCTCTTTCTCTCCTCTACTTTCATAGAAATATCTCGATGGCCTGTTGTTTCTTCTTCTTCCACGCATGTTCCAATTCGCATACGTTATATCACGTTGTCTATTCTTAGTAATCTCATTTTTGTTAGTGTTAAACGTGAAACCGTTGTCTTCTTCTTTGTTCCGTGCACTTTGCCTGGACAGTGGCTTATGTGTTCGCTTTGTTCACGAGGGAGATGTCGTTTGCGGCCGTCTATGCAGAAATCTCCTCAAGATTCAAAGGAGGCTATGGTGCTCGAGAAGTCCGAGTGTCGTGTTTTAATGATAATGTTTAGAGCTGCGTTATCATAAACGAAGCATAGTTAGAATTTACAATGTTGTAAATGTATGATAAAAAATTTAAATTTTTTTATTAACGTACGTAATTTTAACTGTATTAATTTGTTTATGCATTGAAAATTTATAGTAAATCGTAGAATTGTTGAAAATTCATGAAGTTTTGTAGAGTATTTTCTTACAGTGCTGTAAATATGTGACAAAGTTTGAATAATTTTTATTGACGTACGTAATTTTAACTGAATTCGTTTGTTTATGCATTAAAAAAATTATAGTAAATTGTAGAATTATTGAAAATTCACGAAATTTTGTGGACTGTTGGCTTGCATTGCTGTAAATGTGTGACAAAATTTTGAAGAATTTTTATTGACGTACGTAATTTTAACTATATTTGTTAATTTTATATATTTTAAAAATTATAATAAATTATACAAATGTCGAATGAATTTAAAAATGTCGCAGGAGAGCGAGTGCATCTATAACATATGTCCGAAGAGCATAAAATTAATTTTTTTAAAATTTAGGTCTGGATTAAATTATGCGACATGTTACGTAACAAGTGACGATAAATGGTGACAAATTTCACATGCACCACGAACAAGTTATCAGGTTTAGCTGGCCAATTCCCTGGAGATCCTCGAATCTAGCCTCCTCTTCATTCCTAACCTCCTCTCTGATCGAGACGGAACCCGACAAATTCGGAATCATTGCCTTTATATCCATTCTTCCTCGTCGATCTGAAGCTGTTTTCGTCGGGCGAGCTTCCAGTTCTGAGAAAATCAGGCTGTCTTTTCGAATTCAACGATGTCTCGCTAAATTTAAACTCTCACCGCCTTTTTCTGTTTTTGGGGGCGCTGGAAGGGGATAATCCGGACGATCGGAGCTTATAATGTCGACCATTTCTATTCACAGAGCTGAGTTTTTGAGGTTTTCTATAGATGGATCGAGAAATCATAAAAAATTTGGCTGAACTTCCACCTCTTTTGCCCATGTGAGTGTCGTCTGTTGTCAAATATTTTAGGGTTTGATGTTGTTTTTGAAGAATTCGATTGGGGCAACAATATATCGATATATAGAACTTCGACATGGACTCGGATTTTTAGGTTCGCGAGAGGGAACAATCATGCGGAATCTTCTAGACAAAGCGATACTCGTCGACCTACTTGACTAGCCAGAAAAAAAGAAAAAGAAACAATTGCTGGAAGAAGAAGCTTTCTCTCTTTATTTCCTTGATTTCATACTTGTTTTCGAAACTTCCTTCGAAATTTTAGCGCTTGAATCTGTCTGATGTAATTATAAGTACTATAATGCGAAACAAATTGTAGTTAAAATAATCGAAAACAATGACTATTGAATCTTTCGATCTCGGTCTTTTCTCGAGGGAGTCTGACTTCGGCTTAGATGAATTTGAGTTCCAGCAAATCTTGCGTCGTTTAGCAGTTTGGAACCGCCTGTATTATTTAAGAGAGACAAAGTGCAGTTTCATGGGGTTGGACCAAAAACCTGAGCTCGTTTTCTGGGTGGCTTGAACTGGAAAAGGTCAAAACTTGAGAGAGAGAGAGAGAGAGAGTACACAGTGGTCGGAAAAGAACGGAGAAGTAAAAGAAGTGTTTTGCAGGAGTAAAAGCTTAAACTGCACTCCTCAGAAACCAACTCTCTCTCTCTCTCTCTTCTTATTTTAACTCACCCTCTTTAGTTATAGGTTTCTGTAGAGGTGTCAGAGACAAGGGCTAGTGTAGCTGCAGACCCCCAGAAGCCTGAGCTAGGAGCAGTCTTATATCATCAGAGGAGAGAGAAAGTAGAGAGAGAGAGAGGGACATGCATAGTTCTGTAATTGAAAATTGAAGTTTAGGTTAGTACAAAAGCATTAGTTTTTGTATCCATGGACGGAAGATTCTGCAGCTCGATGATGTCCGAGTTAAATATAGGCGTTGCTGTCTTCAACCCAGTTTCCACATTCTCTCTCTAAAAAAACTTCATAGGACTGAGAGCGGCTGACTGGTTTCTCTCTCTAAGCTCTGCGATGAGCGGAAAAAGTAGGTTTCCTTTCACCGCCCGTCAATGGCAAGAGCTTGAACGCCAAGCTCTAATCTTCAAGTACATGATTTCAGGCATACCCATTCCGCCGGATCTTCTTTTCGCAATTAAAAGAAGCTCCTTTGACTCTCCAGACGGTAGGGTTTCGTTCTTGGTCTCTCTCTAGAATCTGAGCTGTTTTAATGGCGGATGTATGGGTTTTGTGGGTTCAGGTGGGTGGAGTTATTCGCCAATGGGATTGAAGAAGATAGACCCAGAGCCTGGAAGATGCAGAAGAACAGACGGCAAAAAATGGCGGTGCTCCAAAGAAGCTTACCCAGATTCAAAGTACTGCGAGAGACACATGCATAGATGCAAAAATCGTTCAAGAAAGCCTGTGGAAATTTTCAAATCATCCCCAGCTTTGAACTCGGCGACGCCATTAACGCCCGCGATATCTTCTCTCTCTCCTTACAGTTCTCATCCTCTTCCCACCTCCTATCATTTCCGACCATCCACTTCCCCTCTTCTGGATCCTGGGTTTTACTCCAACGATCACAGGTTTGCATTAAAACAGTAGATTATAAGAATATAAAGTGGCTGATTAAGTCGATTAAGGAAGGTATTTTCATTCGTCAATGGCGGAAACAGGTATTTTCATGGGATGAAAGATGAGGTGGATGAGCACCCATTCTTCTCCGAAGCTCCCACCGCCGCCATTAGAGACTTCTCCGCTTCCGGTTTGGACGAGTACTGGCAGAGACATTCAACGATGAATTCCTCGTCTTCTTCATCAAAAGACACTAGTTTCTCTCTCCTGCACAGCGATTACTCCAGTTCGCAGCTTCAGAACAACACAGATGAACGGAGTATTGCGTTGGGAAAGCGCGAAATCTCGATTCCGGCAGAGAGAGAACCGCCGCAGAAGACGGTTCATCGGTTCTTCGACGAGTGGCCGCCGAGAGACCGAGAATCATGGCTTGATTTGGACGGAAAATCATCCAACTCCGGTCCGATTGCCTCGTCCAAGCTCTTCCCCAAACACCCTTGACGAGATACTGCATCTCCGGCGAAAAGCATCGGCATCTATGTTTGTAATTTCATAGTCTGAGATTTTCTCGAAGTCTGTCGGAAGTTTTGGCTGCATGTCTGTTGAATCCGTGTTTGTTTATGTTTTAATGAAGTCGTCCAATGTTTTCAACTCGTCGCCATGAATGTTATGATTAAGACAGGAGTCTTAAATGCCAAGAGAGGCATGTTTCTGCAACTGAAGCTGCTCCAGATTTTGGAGCTTCGTCAATGGCGTCCGGTCCTGGTCTTCTGAACAGTCTTTTAAGGGACCCAAGATGGAACTTGGATTTGAAAGCCTTGTCCTCTTTCAAATTCTTTGATTTGATCATTCCTGAGCTTAACCAAGCCAAAACTTTATTTGTTCTAATATTCATACAAGATAGTTCCCAAAAATATAAAAATATAGGATAAAAATCAAAATAACACCTGAATTTTGAAAAAAAATAAGTTGATCATGTTTAAATTTTGAAAAAATTAAAATTAAAATTATGCAGCGTCCGACTGAGAGTTATTGTATCCGATCAGACTAAATTATCAGACGCAGGTTGTGTCCAATGGAGAGTCAGATCAGGTATAATGACTCTCGCTCGGACGCATTTTGCGTCTTAACTCAATTTTTTTTATTTTTTGTTTTAAATTAATTTTTTAAGTAAATATCATCTAAATGACTTGAAATTTTTAACACACATTCACAACAATAAAACACACTAATATAAAATTTTTAAATTTTTTTCGACAAGGGTACGATTTACTATAATATTTTTAATACATAAATAAATAAATTTTGTTAAAATTACGTACAGTAATAAAAAAATTTTAAAACTTTTATTACATATTTATATCATTGTAAGAAAATATGTCACAAAATTTTAATGATTAGTGTGTTAAAAATTTAAAATTATTTCGATAAAATTTATTTAATTAAATTAATTAAAAGAATTAAGTTCAGGAGCCATTCGACTTTCTATTGGACTCAATTTATTATGTCCATAAACATATTTAAACAACAATTTTTGGAAACTGTTTTCTGATTTGAGATTGAAAAGCACCTTCAAGTCTAGGGACCATAATTTTGCGAAATGAAAAGACACCATTTTGACCTCTACCCTTGTTTGATACCAAAGCAATATCCCGTGGGAAGTGATTGAATCTTTCAAACAACTCCATCCATTTCCCCATCTCGAGCTTAAAGTTCGAGATGGGTCCTGCCAGACACCCGTACACCAACTACACCAGACCAAAAAATGGAGTGATTTATGTTAGTTTTGGACCCAAAGTTCAGTCTTTTCGACGCCAAGAAAGTTCAGAGAAACAAACCCAGGAGGGTTTTGACTCTGGTTTATCAGAGAGAATGATTAATTTTGATTTTTGAGAGAAGAGATAGAGAGAGGGGTATGATTTGGTATTTTTCTGTCCGCCACTCTCAGGCAACGTCAATATGAAAATCATCCTCATCTCTCTCTCACGATGACAAACATGCAACTGCTGCAGGTTTCATGTGTTTCTCTTTCTACCAATCCACAAAACAGAGGAGAGAGAGAGAGAAAATGACATAAACCGGACACAGAGAAGAAGATGGGTATCTTCTCCGGCAGAGTTTCTCTGAAGTAGAGATCAAGTTAGGTCTGTTTTGAGGCATAGCAGAGTCAAATTATCTTCGCAAAGGACATATTCATGCATAGCCAGCCATAGGGAGCAAAATTTCAAAGGATAATTATGATTCTTCCCACCATCAGGTGAAGATTCTGTCTTTACTCTTTGTTTCTTTATATTCTAATTGTTTACATCACATTTACAATGAGCTATATCTAAGAACCATGGAGGTGTTTTTTCTTCATCCGTACAAGGAGCTTAAGCAGCTTTTAATGGGGTTCTTCTTGCATTTTGTTTGTTCTTGCAGGTTCTTTAAATAGTCTGTGTTTAAGAGTCTACTGTACATTTGTGCTTTTAAGACTCAATCGCCATGGATCCTGGATCACTTCAAACCAATGTTGCTCCTGCACCTAGGAAGGTTTGTTATGATCCTAATCTCCCCTTCCATGAAAACAAAGAGAATTTTAAAGGACGTTTTAAGCCGAATACTCCATGGACAAAGTTATTCATGGCAATTCCTGAGATATTGTCATAATGTTTGATTTTGTTTTCCATAGGAGAGTATGGCCAAGCCAAAGCCAAAATCTGAAAGAAAAGGTTAGTTCACGTAGTGACTATAACTTCACTTTTCTACTTTTTCGTTCTCCTACACTTTGGATCATTGCTTCCATGCTTTATTTCTTGGTTTATAACTTCTTATTTCTTGGTTTATAAATCTGATAAACATAAGTAATGAGTTACTAATCTTTGCACAACCTGACCTATAATTTCTTGCAGTGGAACCTACCCAAGTTGCATTTGGCTTCGGTAGTTCGGCAACTACAATAAAATCCTATGGTGTTCAAAAAAGTGGAAGTAATAGTGGTAAATTTCAAGCCTTCGGCCTCCATTTCTGAAAGCTCTGACCTGTACCCTTGATAGCTGTCTTCTCTTTATTTGATCTCTCAAAATTGGGTTAGACTTGGCTAAGCATGAATGGATGAATGACTTGAGTTTGGTTTTCACTTTTGTATTTTTAGATCTTCTTGATGGCCAGGAATTTGAGATGGTTTCTGAGGCCGCACCTTACGATGAAACCACGATAAAATCTGCGATAGAGCTTGGTTTAATGGTAAGCCAATGTTTCTCATAATTATGCCAAAATCTTCGGAAAAAGGACAGAGTGTACAAGTTGATGACTGTTTTTCAGGAGGAAAATCAAGAACCAAGTTTTTTCTTTCTTCGAATGCCACCAACAATTCCACTGATAGCAAGATCAGAAACAATGGATGGACAAGAGCCAGCCGGGAGCTCAAGCTCCACTCCTTCCATGGAGTCTCGGCCCATGCAGAATCCCAGTTCTGTGCATGGTTTGCTAGGCGGCTTCATGGGCAAAATGCTAATCTACAAGTGCGGTGTGATGGGGTCTCTAAAGTCTCAATTAACCAGTGCGGCAAAGTCTACGGCGCCCTCGTCTTTTTAAGGAGGGTGTCTCCCCAATCTTCTATAAATATAAATAGAGGGTTGAAGGGAGTGAAAATATCACCCAGCGAGAATCATCAAAGAAAAGTAGAAGTGAGAGAGCAAAATAACTGTAGTGCTTTGTGCACATTGTGAGTTCTAAGAGTGGTTAATTTCTCTTAGTGAATATTTCTAGAATATTCGATTCTAGAAAATATTGTAAAATTCTTATTTTTCACAGTGAGATCTTTCTGGACTCGGTCCTCATAGTTTTTTCCCTATTTGGGTTTCCACATAAAATACTTGGTGTTCTTTTTTCTCTTTATTTTTGGCTGTTATATTTTACGTTGTGTGAAAAAATATTTTCGATATTTTCGGATCGCATCTGTTACTATTTTTATATCGGCTGGTTAGTGGTGTAATTGTACTGTACATGTAAATTCTGTCTAAGAAACTCGTATTTAAGTGTATCTGTTTGTGACCCTCCAGTCTTTCTTGTAAACTTACTTGGAAAAGAAATTTTGTCTAGGAGACTGCCAATAGCGTCTTTCTGAGAATTATCTTGATCAGTATTTTTTACGTTTCTACGTTATTCTGATTTTTTTCCCAACACGGTTTCATTGAAGTTGAAGCTTGGAAATACCCTTCATGATGTGAATTCCTATACGGTTTTCAAAATTAGTTTTCTCATTTTCAAACATGTTTTCAAACCCTTTATGTTATGAGTTCATAAATGATGGTTAAAAGTAGTTTTCTCTTTTTGCAGGTTTTTGTTAGGTCAAACTTATTTTTGTAGGCTTAACCACTTAAGCTTATTAGGACATGTTAATCTAAATAAAAAAAAATGAGTTTGTTAGGTTAAGTGTGAGAGAAGAAAATATAAAGAGAAGAGAGAAATTTTAACTATTAAAATTTTACACTATTTTATTTCTTACCTAATTCATAAAAATGAATTATTAGTTTTAATTAAATTAAAACTATATATATATATTAAAACCAACTATTTGTTAAAAATAAAATCACAAACAATAACTATTATGAATGAATGTCAATGGCAAAATTATGAGTAGGCCCTAAATGTAATTTCTACATGACTTTTGAATGGATGACAATGATAAAAATAATTTTAAAATAAATGAAATAATGACCGGATCGATTTGGGTATTTCTAAAATTACATGTAGAAACCCAAAATGAAAAAAAAGAGTCACGTCCAATGAGTGTTTTGACGTCCATGTCTTGGTGTCAACATTTGCCCACCATAGTCTCGGTCAAGTCTTTTTTTTTAATCATTTGATCTCCATCAATATTACAAAAAAATATTTACCCAAGACAATTGGGTTTACATCAAAAACACAAATTTTAAGAAAAACTCCTCACCCAAATCGGCCACATGAAATTACGATCATTATTTCAATCATGCAAATCCATACATTCAACATTAATAATAAAAAAAACTTTTTATTAATTTAAATTGCCTACTCAGTTGCATATCATGATTTTCACAAAATCGTATTATTATTAATATCATAACAATAACAATGACTCTGATACCAATTGTTGGATCGGCTTGAAATTTTGACAGAGCTTCGGGACACATATAGGTACGAGACTGTCTGTTGGGATAAAAACGGGACTGCAATTTTTATCGTCGTTTATCATCTATCTCTTTATTTGTTAAATCCAAAATTATTGTTTGATCTTGATGAGTTATTGTAATATTATAGTTTGACGATTCTAGAGAGAACTTAGTGTACAAATTATTTAACATAGTGGATGTTTGATTTGGTGGCTCATCGTCTGTAGTTTTTTACCTTCGATTTGGAGGGTTTTCTACGTTAAAATATCAATGTTTTATTTTTGTTTATTGCTTTATTATTTGCTTGGATTTTATTGATATTGTTTGCTTGGATTTGATATTATCATTTAGTACAAGAACAGAGAATTAATTTTCAAGTTAGTTATCCCATTATTTTCGAATAATTTCGTTGGTGAATGGACTGTGTGTTTGCCCAAGACGTGGTGGCCGTAAATACTGCAGAAAAGACTGCTGCATCGTCGGAGAGCTTAGCAAGCGTGCCATTCTAACCCCCGTCGGGGACTCCATTTTGAGCAACATACCTGAATTATGAACACTTTTCTCTTTGGATTTTCGAACAGGTATACAAATTCACATATATTGATTGGCATTACAGGTAGAAAATCTGTATTGCCAAAAGAAAATGAGATGGAGATGAATCTTCATTCAAGAACCATAGAACCATGATTGGTTTCAAAGACAGTAAGCATTTTATAAGCAGAGGATCATTCGAGTTGATTGAGAATTATTACTTCATGTTTTGTATTACCATCTGGTCAGTCGAGAAACAACAAACGAACAGGTTCAGATCCAACCCGTAATTGGAAAAACCAACCCAACTCAGTTAAAATCCTAATCCAAAATATGAAAACCCGAGTCCGAACCAGTTGACAATTATGGATTAGATTTGACATATTTTTAACGAATGACATACCATTACAATTTTCGTCAACTATGAAGTAATTTCGTTAAATATTAAGTTTATGTTTCTTCCATCTTTATCTGTTCTGCCATCAATTTCACGTTTCTTTATTTGATCATGAGATTGTTTTATTGAACAGATGGTCTTTAATTTCTGGGAGGCTCCCCGGCCGAACAGATAATGAAATAAAGAGCTACTGGAATACTATTATACTCAAGAAATTCAACAAAGGCGAAGCTTTAAACCAGAAGAATCGCAGTAGCAACACCCACATCTCTGGCGACCTTTCTGTCTAACATAGTTATCAACGTGGATGACGTTGGCCTGGAGTTTCTGCCATCTGGATTCAAAGTGGAAGATCCAAGACGGAATGTTTCGACAAATTTTGATGCGGGGGAGGAGCATTGGTTGTCGGAATTTTTTTTAGAAATAACGAGGTTTCTTGTGCTTGTGATCACCTTGAATACTATTATACTATTTCTTCACCTTTTTCATTAGTTTTATGATAATTATCAATTTGGTTAGCGATTTTAATTAATTTAATAGATTTTAACTGCTTGCAAAGAAATAAAATTTTTTGTAATAATAAATTTACTGTTTAATTTAACCACGTTAACTTGAGAAAAAACAATTTTTTTTATCAAATTATAATCTTTCAAATTTTTGATCAACATTAATTAATAAATTATGATATTAATTAAAGTTAGATTAATATTCAAGGTGATCTTCAATAGTTTTACCATCTGACCGTTCATTTGTGAAGCCCTAGATCTAACGCTACATTCAGCCTCCTTTTCTCTGCTTCCTCATATAAGTTCCCATCGTAGCACTATTTAACAGAATTTAGGTTTCCCAGAGGATTAGCCGCTTCCTGCAGTTGCTTCTGTGATCTCATCTTTTCTGCGCTCTTCTCCTGCTCCGATTTCTATCGGAAAAATGGTTTCTCAGATCAGTAAGAAGCGAAAGGTTGGTACTTTAGATTAGGATTCTTCTTCACGAGTAGATATTGTCTTGTTTCATTTGGATCGTAAACGTAGCTTTTTCTATTTTGATTAGTTTGTAGCTGACGGAGTTTTCTTCGCCGAGCTGAACGAGGTTTTGACCAGAGAGTTGGCCGAGGATGGTTACTCTGGTGTCGAGGTTAGGGTAACGCCGGCTCGAACTGAGATTATTATCAGAGCTACCCGCACTCAAAACGTTCTTGGTGGGATTTTGTTTTTGTGGACTGCATTTGAAGGTTTGTTTTCCTAAGTTGTACGGTCATATAATTGATTTACGATTTTGCAGGAGAGAAGGGGAGGAGAATTAGAGAACTTACCTCGGTGGTGCAGAAGCGGTTCAAGTTTCCAGATGGTGGTGTGGAGCTTTATGCTGAGAAAGTTAATAACCGAGGGCTCTGTGCTGTTGCTCAGGCAGAGTCTCTTCGTTACAAGCTTCTTGGTGGCCTTGCTGTTAGAAGGTAGTAATTCGTATGTATTACCTTCGATACCATGATTTTAGCCATAATGAAAGATCAATTTACCATGTGTTTGTTGGTTATAGCGACCAATGTATCAAATTCGATAGCAGAAGTGTTTTTATGTGGCTATAGGAAGTGTATTGTTTATTTTTTTAAGTTCTATTGCTTTGAGTTTGATGTCATCTACATAGCAGATTGATATTTCTCTTTCCAGTTTGTGTCGGAAGATGACTAAAGAAATTTTCCTTCTCTAGATGACAATTCTCGTGAAATATCTTGTTTTCATGTGGTAACTTTTTGGAGGATACATTAGTTACTATATTTTCTTAACTTTGAGATTCTCAATGGAGATAATGCTTCATAAATCTTTTGATTGAGTTTTTTTTTGCTGAACCGTTTATATTCATGTTTTTCCTTTGCTGTCTAGTCATCTATAAAGCAAATTAGGTTCATTTCTATGCCGAGTTTGTGTCGGAAGATGACTACATTTATTCTGCACCTTCAATCTGTGATATCAACGTAGAGAAAATGTGCTCGTTTGCATTGTTTGAGGTTGCTAAATGAAGTTATTTTCTTGCAATAAGTTCAGTACTGTTTCATGAACTTTGCTGTGTTTTTCATAAGGGAAAATACATGGTATCTTTTCTCTTAGATGTCTCCCGAAAGTCATGATATACTTTTCTTCCTCTGTTTGTTTATTTTCCTGGTTAGTTTTTAACTTACCTATTTTTCTGTATGGAATTAATTTTTGTTTTACAATATTTCAATCGTTTATTTTTTTTTTCTTTTTGGTTCTCATGAATACATGTTAATAAAAAAAGATTACGTTCTTCAGGGCCTGTTATGGGGTTCTGAGATTTGTCATGGAAAGTGGGGCTAAGGGATGCGAGGTTAGCTTGATGCAAAATGCTTGTTTAACTATCTCCGTTTTTGGTTGGAAATAGATTAAGTTTTATAATTTTGAACAGGTTATTGTCAGTGGAAAACTCCGAGCCCAGCGAGCAAAATCCATGAAGTTCAAAGATGGATACATGATTTCTTCTGGTCAACCAGTCAACGAATATATTGATGCGGCCGTGAGGCACGTGCTTCTGCGGCAGGTATTCTTCGATCTGCCAAGTTAAATTCTCTAATCTATATCAGTAACGAGTGGACACTTAAAATGTTGGTTATCCAAAGGGTGTACGATTTAGAAGGTATCCTTGACATTATTTTTGAAATTGCTCTGAATTTGAAATGATCAATTGCAAAATATGTTGCAAATGTTCAAACAGGGAGTTTTGGGTATCAAAGTGAAGATCATGCTCGATTGGGATCCAAAGGGAAAGCAAGGCCCTACGAAACCGATACCAGATCATGTCACCATCTACCCGGCCAAGGAGGAAGAAGATTACCATCGGACAGCAATGTTGCCTACAGCCGAAATTGAAGTTCCATTGCCAGTGGCTTAAGTTTAAGTTTTCTGATGCCCGTTTTTTGTCAACTCTTCTTGAAAACCGTGGGATCTGAACACTCTACGTGGTTGGCTTATAATCTTGTTTGAGACTCTTTGAATGTTTATCAAATTTTTCAGTCATGAATTGATAATTTTGTTCAGAATCATCCTCCAAATTTGCCTATTTTTGTTGATGGAGTAATTTATGTTGGATTTGCAGATTATTCAGAGCCAGTTTGTGTTTTTTTTTTTAAAATTTGGGTTTCTTTGATTTTTCTTCCACCCTTTTCTCTTAATTCCAAAAGGACGAGTCTTGTATCTCTTAATTTAGAGGTGTTGATATTTTAGCTCTAAATTATTCCTTTGTCACTTCATTTTTTAATTTGTTTCTCTAAAAAATTATTTAAAAAATTACTAAAAATCATTTTAATTTTTTTTTCTTTCGATAAATGAATTTTGACAATAAACCTAATGACTACATTTATTTGTGTAAAGAAATAAACGATCAAACATTGATTCAGCCCAGATCATAAGACAACTGCTTGTTTATGGCTGTCTTAAATCTAAATCTTGTTCATCAATTCACTGGCTTCTTCATTTCCTTACAAATCATCAGAATCTATATTTGGCTCAGCCCAGCCTCTAATACGCCAAGAAAAGAAAACGTCTTTCCATCATCCTTCCACGTGTCCTTCATCATCGTCATCATTGCCCAATCACAGTCTTCCACCTCGTTTCCAACCTGACAACACTGAATGAGCAGGACAGTGCTATATACTGGCGTTGCTGCTGATCTAAACCCTTCATGCAAACGAGGTTGTCTTGGGTCAGAATTTCAGCCATTTTTAGTCTCATCTGCTTTGAGTTCATCCATGGCTTCCTCCTTCTGGTCTGCTCTTTTGGGTCTTTACGTTCCTATACCAGTCGAAGATCAGCTGGTTCACGGGGCTCTGGATGATCAAAATGCTGCCGAAAATGGCGGCCAGATTACTGAATGGTACGAGGAAGAACTCGAGGATGATCTCAAATGGTCTTTTGCTATAAACAGGTCCTAAAATCTCCTTTCCATTTTTTATTTATCTTTTTCCTGGTTTTGTAATGCGAATCAAAGAGTTTGGCTGAAGATTATTGCCTAAGATTAGATCATGGAGATTTATTATTTTTTTAAATGTTTTTAGAGTTCTGCATGCAGCAAGAAGCGAGTTCCAAACTATAGTTCTGGTGGATACACAGAGATTTGGGAAGGTACGCATTTTAATGGCGATCTTAAGCTCCCTTTCTGTCTCTTCTAGACTAAGTACGAGTCGTTCGATTCGATATTCAGGCGTTGTTGCTCGACGGGAAGTTGCAGAGTGCAGAAAAGGATGAGTACATCTACCATGAGAATCTGATTCATCCTGCTCTCCTTCTCCATGAAAAGTTTGCTTTTTTTTAAAACCAAAGAAAACTATTTCTGATTATTTTTCATTTTTAGAGTTCATTTCTTGCTTTATTCTCAGCCCAAAAATTGTGTTTATAATGGGAGGAGGTGAAGGATCTTCTGCTAGAGAGGCTTTGAAGCATAAAGGCCTCGAAAAAGTTGTCATGTGTGATATTGATCAGGTTCTTGTTCTTGAAAATCTATAGCATAAATGATTAAAAAGCCAATTTTGTCCTAAAAACATAAATCTTTTTCAGGTTGTCGTCGAGTTTTGCCGCACGCATCTGGTGGAAAATCATGACTCGTTTCGCGACGAGAAGCTTCAACTCGTCTTCAACGATGCAAAGTGAGCAATAATTTCTTTAAAATTCGAAACATATTTCTTGAAAAAACATGTTTAGATAACATGGATGAAGTTCTAACACGGTTGAAAAATCGATTCGGAAGGGCGCAACTGAAGGGTCAGAGTGAAAAGTTCGACGTGATCATCGGAGACTTATCGGACCCTCACGAAGGAGGGCCCTGCAACGATCTCTACGCAAAATCTTTCTACGATCAAGTTATCAAGCCGAAACTAAACGATAACGGGATCTTCGTCACTCAGGTTAAACTTACAGACACCAGAAAGTTTCAAATTTCATTGATGACTAAATGGTCGCTTTGAATTCCGCCATTGCAGGCTGGTCCTGCAAGTGTTCTCTCCAACAAGGTGTTCTCCTCCATACACAACACTGTCGAGCATTCCTTCAAACGTCTGCCGTCTTCAACCCTCTTCCTAGTTTTCTGCAAAAAAAAGACATTGAAACGCTCGCTTTTTTCTTGTTTTCCAGATGTTATTGCATTCACGGCTCATGTCCCGTCGTATGCAGACTCGTGCGGATGGGTTGTGGTAAGAAAATAAGAGGAGAGAGAAAGGGAGAGAGAGAGAGAGAGAGAGATTTGTAGAGATTGTTGCTGATGGTTGGCAACTTTTGCAGGCCAGTGATCAGCCTCTCAAGCTGGATGCAGAGCTACTGAACCAAAGAATCAAAGAAAGAATTGATGGCGAGCTCCGATTCTTAGACGGCGACACGATCGTCGCGGGCACCAAGATGAACAAGACTCTTAATACCCTGTGAGTTATTTTATTTTTGCATGTGGATTTGGAGGGGTTAAACCTTACGCTAAATTGCTTACCATTTTCGTAGCCTGGCTCACGAAACTCACATCATCACCGAGGAAAATGTGCGGTTCGCCCACGGCCGAGGAGTCGCCAATAACGTGTAAACCCTATGATCCGAAGAATCCGAAGACATTATCGAGAGAATGTTATCGATATTAATTGATATAATTTAAAATTTTATTTGAAACTAATATTTTGAAATCTTAATTTATAAAATTAAAAGTTAGAGTATTTAAAAAATACTTCTAATTATATAAAGTGATCATTTTTTATTATGTTAAATAAACCACCCAAGATGATAAAAACAACCATAATGAGTGTCATTTTTATCTTAATCATAATTAGTATAATAAATGTAAATAAATAATTATTTATAAATAATTTGATTTAATTTTATAAATTAATGGTTGATGATTACACTAATTAATAATCAAGTGTAATACAAAAATTAACCATCGATTAGCGAGGATCGTCGTTATTCTGACGACTCTCTAGTTCCAGGTTTCAGCGAGCTGGGGCTATTTATATCTGCGTCTTCCTCTTCTCCGGACTTCATGTTGTTCTGAAACTGTAATTCAGAGTCTCCGCCAACAATTTTCCTCTCTAGTTGCACCTTCCTTGCCAGACTCTCTCAGTTTCTTCCATACATCTGATATCATTTCCTGTATTTCCATCAATCGCTTCGTAGTTTCTTCTATTCATCATCTTTCTCTTCCTTTCCGACCTCCTATCGCTCTTTTCTCGCTGCTGGATCCAAATCATGCCGGTGCATCTAACTCCTAATTCGATTTTCGCCATCATCGCCGGCGATGTGAATTCGAAGCCGCTCGTTCAGGTTCTGGATATTAAGGCCATCGGTAACGCGCAGGAGAGGTATCGGCTCTTAATCTCCGATGCTGTTACGTCGCAGCACGCTATGCTTGCGACTCAACTTAATCACGCAGTCAAGAATGGTCTAGTGAAGAAAGGATCCGTCGTCCAATTGATAGAGTACATTTGTACTCCCGTCCAGAATCGCAAGTTAGTCTGCGTGCATAATTTACTTTCTGTTTGTTTTCCATTATGCTGGTTACATCATCTGAAATTAGCAGAATGTTCTTTAATTTTGTTGTGACATTTTCATAATCTTGGCCTATACGGAGGATAATTATGATTGTGCTTAGGTTCGCTAAATGTAATGAAAAGATAGTCGTTCCTTCTTTGGTGATTTATCTGTTCCACTTGATCCTTTCATGTGGTTGGAAGAGGGCATTAAGAGTTGTTCAGGAATTTTCACAGCTTAAGCATTAATTTGAATTTTGACTTACGGACTCTTATACTTGTCTTACAGAATTTAATGCAGATTCAAGTAAATTAACAAATCCTATCAATATTTAATTGCTTTTGATTGCTAATTAGCGATCTATACTGCTAGTATCTGAATATTAATCTAGTGCATTACTTTATCGTATCTGGTGTCGATGAATACATGAGAGTACAATTGATGCTTATGTTACTTCAATTAATTAATTTGTTTTAATGATTTTTTTTGAGGATCGTATTGTCTTTGATGTTGTTTGGAAAAATAACTTGTCATAAAAAACAATCTTATGAAGTGGCTCTGCAAATTGATATTTTTCCTTCTTACTAGTTGGAGAACATGTATTTATTGTTAACTATAAGCTGAGTCTTCTATTATGGTGATCTGAATTCGCAGAATCATTATGGTTCTTACCATGGAAACTATAATACTGGATTGTGAGATCATTGGAAATCCGAAATCATTAACAGCTGGTGATTCTACTTCTAAGACGTCAACTAATAACAATGTGAAGCAAAGTGTACAGTTTAGTAATGGTCAAATGAGTTCCCAAAGATCTGAGCATAATTTGCACAACTTTCAGCCAACTGTTCAACCTCCATATCAACCTCCTACAAACTATAGAAACAGCGGTCCTATGATGAAGAATGAAGCACCAGCATGCATCATTCCTATTTCAGCTTTAAATCCTTATCAGGGCCGCTGGGCTATAAAGGCAAGAGTTACAGCAAAAGGTGATCTCCGTCGTTACAATAATGCCCGAGGAGATGGTAAGGTATTTTCATTTGACCTTCTGGACTCTGACGGAGGAGAAATTAGAGTAACCTGTTTCAATGCTGTTGTTGATCGTTTCTATGAGGTTATAGAGGTTGGCAAGGTTTATTTAGTTTCTAAAGGAAATTTGAGGCCCGCCCAGAAGAACTTCAATCATTTGAAGAATGAGTGGGAGATACTTTTGGAGGCAACTTCTACTGTGGATCTTTGTCCAGATGAAGATGGTTCTATACCGAGACAACAATTTTCTTTCAGGCCTATCAGTGAAATTGAGAATGTTGAAAACAATACTATACTTGATGTGATTGGTATCGTGATATCTGTGAACCCTTCGGTTCCTATATTAAGAAAGAATGGTATGGAAACGCAAAGAAGAATTATTAACTTAAAAGATGCATCTGGCAGGATTGTTGAACTAACCTTGTGGGGAGAATTTTGCAATAGAGAAGGTCAACGACTTCAAGATTTGATTGATTCTGAGGTTTTTCCAGTTCTAGCTGTGAAAGCTGGGAAGGTAAATGACTTCACTGGTAAATCAATAGGAACTATTTCTGCAACACAGCTTTTTATTAACCCTGATTTTCAAGAGGCTCATATCTTAAGAGGTTGGTACGAACAAGGAGGTAAGAATACGTCTTCTGTGTCTATCTCTAAAGAAATTATGCCCGGAGGATCTAAGAATGAGATGAGGAAGACTGTATTTCAAATAAAAGATGAAGGTCTTGGAAGATCTGATAAGCCTGACTGGATCACTGTGAAGGCAACGATATCTTTTATTAAAACTGACTCATTCTGTTATACTGCGTGTGCATTGATGATTGGAGATCGAAAGTGCAGCAAAAAAGTGACGAGGTTAGGAGACGCAAGATGGCAGTGCGATAGGTGCAATCAGGACTTTGAGGAGTGTGATTACAGATATCTTCTCCAGGCTCAAATTCAAGACCATTCAGGATTGACTTGGGTGACTGCTTTTCAGGAAGCTGGGGAAGAAATATTAGGTGTGTCTGCGAAGGAGTTATACATGTTGAAGTATGAGGAACAGGATGACACCAAGTTTGGAGAAATAATCCAGAGCAGAATTTTTAACCAATTCATGTTTAGGCTGAAAATCAAAGAGGAGATGTATGGCGATGAACAGAGGATGAAAATTACAGTTGTGAAGGCCGATAAAGTGGACTACCAATCAGAGAGCAAACACATGCTGGATTTTATTTCAAAAAATTCTAGGTGATGAATATCTTGTTCCAGACTATCTCAAGCTTATTAAATCTCACTATCATCGAAGATTTAGGACATTTAGTAGATTTTTCTAGGAAAAAAACACAATTCTCGGTGATTATTCATCCATTGTGTGAGATCATGTATCCACAACATTCGAGGCGACGATACAAAATTCTCTTGATTAATTCATTTTATAATCTTGCTTCAGAACTTGTGAGCTCTACTCGGCATACTGGTTTACAACAACTTTCTTATGTCAATTTACTGGTTTGTTTCATGCTTGTTTGAACTGAATTTATACAGTCGAAGACAGAAAGTTGTCTGATAAATCTTTGCAAGGAAAGACACTAGGCATACTCTCGTTTTGCAGACATGGAGCACAAGTCTAGCAAGTTCAGTGGTATGTATTGATTAACTTTTTCCTTAACGACGGCGATTTCAATATCTTACGATCACTGAAATAAGGAAAAATGTACAGGTTCTGGAGACATCAATGGAGCAGAGATCTTAGATATAGCGCAGAATACATAGAAACCCATAGATAACGGAGAAGAGATGAAAAGTACAAAGTATTGAAACATAAAGCGAAGAAATCCATTCAGGTCCTCTTAACAGGGTCGAAATTTGAGACACCGATGACAGCTCCAACAATGGCGACAAGAACAACACCTCCAGCGGCGATACTGAGCAAGAAGTTCTTGAGAGAGGGAGTAACGCCGGAGGCAGCTTCAGCCACGTCCGGAATCACCATGGAAGCCGTGAGCGCAGCCGCAGTAAGTCCAGTTATCGCCTTCTCCTTTAGTGACGCCCTTACTTCAAACCTTGAACTGATTTTTGATCCACTGATAGCAGACCTCGAAGGCCTTACAGGCAGTGGCTTGAAAAAAGCCCCAGACCCTGAAACTACTCTCTTTTGAGTAGCATATGTCAATGGCATTGCCATGGAAACGGCAGAAGTTGAAGCCATTTCTGACTCCTAAGTTCCCTTCTGCTTTTGTCTTAGCCTTTGCAGGGGAGAAAATGGCAATGGGTATGGGTGTGATAGTGTCAGAGGCTCTCCTTTTAGGACACATCTCGTGGAAGGAGAGGAGTTAAACGAGAGGTGTGGATTTCAGATTGCTCTATCGGTTTCCTACGTGGCATCTTCTCCATAAGCAATTGGTGGATAACGTTATCTTAGTGGCCCAATCACCATCAGTTTTGATATATTCTGGTTAGTGTTCTCACTTCTAAACGTTTCTTAGCTCTCTTGCTATGCTTTTGTTTTAAGCTTGGGCCTGTCTACTAAGTCATTCACAATTTAGATTAGAAAGCCAAACCACGCTAGTTAATCACTCATAATAGTAGAATTTCACATTTATTGATCATGGATAGTTAGGGAACCTGCCCAGCCCAGTTTCAAGTTGAACAAAAAATGAAGTAATTACATCCATGGTTGGATGCTGCAACTAGAATTGCAGCGAACTGAAACTAAATTGAGGAAATGGTCCGCTTTAGTTTGGTTCTTTAAAATTAATTCAGGGTTTTGTGTCTGATTAAGAACATGATTTGAAAATGGATTTTTTCGACCCAAAGTTTGTAACTAGTGCTCCTTTGGGGTAAAATCCATATCGAACTACGACCAAATAACGAGTAATGGATCGAACCTAACAAGTAGTCCAAAGTTTCTTTAACTTAATATTGTCTTCTACGCCTATCTTTGCTTACCCTTTTGTTTTTTCACCCTACTCATAAAATATTTATCTACTTCGAGTCTTATTATCATGTTTATCGACCTTTTGTTTTGTCTTTACCTTTTTATAGAACCCGCGATTGAAAATAATATTAATTTCACAAGATGGCTTCTGTCGTCCAAGCTATGTACGAAGTTCGATTTACGTGTTTGACCTACCGCTCAAACCTGATAAAACATTTTGTTCTCGGTCGATCCTTTCTAGAAATGAATATTCCACTGCTTTTAAGTTTTGAACTGTATTTCATTATTATTTTATTTAATCTGACTAAAAGCATGTACCTAGAATAGTAAATGTCACGCCATGTTATAGATCATAGATGTATAAATTTGAACGCTGGACCAACACCCATTTGAAGTTGAAGTGGGAGCCTAGACATTATGTCCTTCGGTCGTTGGCTTCGTCCCATCCAATTACTATAGCCCACAAGCTCATTGGTTTAAAAGATATTTAAAAATATAAAATTAATAAAAACTAGATACGCTAAAAAAATATACAAAATTATAGGATTGACCCAATCGCCTAAATTAAAATTTTATTCCATTATTTTTGTCAGGACATAGATTTTTTAGACCTAGAATAGAATTTGAAATTGAATTTGTAAAACCTAATGTTATCAGTTTCTTTTAGCTACGAAGCTTCATAATTTAGTAATATTGAAAAGATAATTAAGGGTGGGCAATACCAAACTAAAATTGTAAATCAGATTGAGACTGTATATCAAACTAGAATCATCCGTTTAAATATGGTGTTGGTCTTAATTTAAAAAAAAAAAATTAAATCGTAAATTTCAATTCTATTTTTAAAATCGTAAATTTCAATTCTATTTTTAAAATCGTAAATTTGGTTTTAAAAATTTAAAATCGTAAATTTCAATTCTATTTTTATTTTATGATAAAATTGGGCCAGATTGATATGTGCTCATCCCTAGGGATAGTGCTATACTTCTTCTAGTCTTCATCCACATTATTTTAGTTGCTTAGATTTAATGATTTTGAGTGTCGTACTAAATTTATAGTTGGTGGTTCTTGATTTGGTGTCTTGCATGTGGTGTTAAAATAACATAAATTTAGTAATAATGGGGCTACATCT
Source organism: Begonia fuchsioides (assembly GCA_003255005.1). Classification (NCBI taxonomy): domain Eukaryota; kingdom Viridiplantae; phylum Streptophyta; class Magnoliopsida; order Cucurbitales; family Begoniaceae; genus Begonia; species Begonia fuchsioides. The sequence continues at coordinate 358,842 of QAOC01034157.1, forward strand.
ATTTCTATTTTATACCCACAAGGGCCAACAAATAAGCAAAGAGCAATTAACCCAAATTTATTTGAGACACAAGGATTAATTGTTGTAATTTTATTTTCCTAATTAAAAGATTAATTTTTTTTATTAATAATTATATTCGAAATTATTATTTTAAAAGAATTATGGGTAATCTTAAATTTTTTTAGTATAGTTTCTATAAATTAAAACATGATAAATGCTTGAAAGCTGAAAAGGACATAAATTACAAATATAGAAAAGAAGAGGGGTAGAAGCGAGATTTCCGAGGAAAACAATCTCTAAAAGCGCTTTCTTTTTCCTGATGTTTGAAAGAAGCAGCGGTAATTCAAAAGTGTCGGGGAGAGAGAGAGAGAGCTGCGGATAGAGTCGCGATTCCGCCGGAAAACACTTTCTCCAAAGACTTCCGGTTCGAACCTGGTATGATTTGGTTTCATTTGTATTAGATTCTGCACGCTTGATCGTGTTTCTTATCTTTCCGATTTTCTTGTGGAAACGATTTCATTTTTGAAGAAAAAGTAATTGTTTGGGTTTCTTATTTTGGTGGTTTTTTGGTTGCTTCACCGGAATATTTTGGCTTCTGCTCATTTTTAATCTTTAATTTATTGTAGCAACATCAATTCATTTGAGTAAATTTTATACTGAAAATGTGCATGTATCGATAGTTTATAATGAAACTGTAGAAATGTTCAATTTCCTTGTGTTGTGCTAAATTTCTATGTGTTGTGATTTTTAAGATGCGTTTGTTGAATAATTTCTCTTGATTTTCCGTCAAGAAGATGATATTATCTAAAGCGGAAGCTGGGGAGAATTGTGCCGGAGATTCAAGTAATGGAAGGCTATTGAATGAGGTTGATACTATAAGGAAAGGCCTATATCTTGTCCGAAAAACATCGTGGAAGTCTAGTTCTAGTACCAATTTTCGATCTCAGTCTGTTGGTAAATCCATTGTACCTGATGCCAAATCGAAGCTAAAAGGCTTAAATGAAGAGCAAGAAAGGAAGGAAAAGAAGTCCTTATGAGGTTGGAAGCCTCTAAAGGCATTTTCCAATGTTAGAAACAGAAGGTTCAACTGTTGTTTTACTCTCCAAGTTCACTCCATTGAATTGTTACCTCGGGTCTTAAGTGATCTTAGTCTTTGTGTGAACTGGAAGAGACGGGATGGAGCGTTGGTTACACGCCCTGCAAAAGTTCATCAGAGAACTGCAGAATTTGAAGAACAATTGAGTTACACGTGCTCAATCTATGGTAGCAGAAGTGGACCTCATCATTCTGCAAAATATGAAGCAAAGCATTTTTTACTTTATGCTTCAGTTGATGGCGAACCAGAGATCGATTTGGGGAAGCATCGCGTTGATCTCACTAGATTGCTTCCCCTAACTCTTGAGGAGTTAGAAGAGGAAAAAAGTTCAGGAAAGTGGACTACAAGCTATAAACTCTCAGGGAGGGGTAAAGGAGCTGCATGAAATGTTAGTTTTGGGTATGTAATTGGGAATAGCACTAACACACAAGGGAATCAGAAAAATGTCAGCGATTTATTCAACTTGAAGCAGAATACTCCTGATCCTGGAAAAATAGAAATGCAAATTGGTCGAAGTTATGGTAAAAGCTCTATTCTGCGCACTGAAAGTCTTCCTAGCATGCCTAATCAGCAGTCTTTTCCTTTGTCTAGGTCTGTAGACAACATAAAGGATCTTCATGAGGTTTTACCAGTATCAAAGCCAGAACTTGATATTTCTGTGGATCTCTGTAACAAAATTGATAAAGACTCGTTGGTCCCTTCTTTCGATTACAAACCTGTATCTAATACCTTCATTGAGAATGTTGACTCTCCCGAAGCAAATTTACTTCCTTCGTGTGAACTTGAAAAAGAAAATTATGGCAATAATAATGAGGAGTTTACAGTTACTTAGCAAGGAGTAGAAGTGATATCAAATGAACAAGATAAACTGGAGGAAGACAATTTAAAGGATGTGGAAGTTATTTCATTACTTGAGGAAGACAATTTGAAGGATATGGATGTTATTTCATTATCCGTTCCTCATGGTGAACTGAATACTGATTCACTTGTACCTCATGAAGAAAGAATGACACCTAATTGTTTGGATGAGGAGGAGCACAATAACTGTGATGACGAGCTTGTTGACTATTTTGAACAAAACTTGTCCACTAGAGAATCACTGATGAAGGACCTGGAGTCAGCAATGAATTGTGTTTCAGACTTGGAGATTGCAGCATTAGAGTCTCCAGATGATCAAGAGAGTTGTATGGAAGCTAATTCAGATCAATCAACAAGAGAACAGAAATCATATAGTTCAGATGATGACATGGTTGCTAATGAGTTTTTAAACATGCTGGGAATAGAGCACAGTCCATTTAGCATGACTTCTGGGAGTGGGCCAGATTCTCCTAGAGAGCGATTGCTGAGAAAATTTGAGGAGGCTCTAGCAGATGGTTGTTCTTTATTAAATTATGCTATATTTGGTGGGGATATAGCAGAGTTTGGCTATAGTGGTGCTGCAAATTCCGAAGGGGACAGCATGGGTGATGATTTTGATCTTGCATCGGCTGTTCTAGCTGCTGAAGAAGAGTATCAAATGGAAACTATGGCTGGAAATAGTAAAACAAATGCAAAACAATTAGAAGACTTGGAAACTGAGTCATTGATGCGTGAGTGGGGCTTGAATGAAGCAGCTTTTCAAAATTCTCCTCCAAGCAGCTCTGGTGGATTTAGTAGTCCAGTTCATTTCCCTCAAGAAGAGCCTATCGAATTGCCTCCTCTTGGACATGGCTTGGGTTCTTTTCTGCAGACTAAAAATGGAGGTTTCTTACGGTCCTTGAACCCCACAGTTTTCAAGAATGCTAAAAGTGGTGGGAGCCTAATCATGCAAGTTTCGAATCCTGTAGTAGTGCCTGCAGAAATGGGTTCTGGTATAATGGAGATATTACAGCAATTGGCGTCAATTGGTATCGAAAAGCTTTCCATGCAAGCTAGCAAGCTTATGCCATTGGAAGATATAACAGGGAAAACCATGCATCAAGTGGCATGGGAAGCTTCGTCCTCTCTGGAAGGATATGATAGGTTTGTATGGGTTTGTCTTTGGTGTTAGAAATGATGTTAACTTATGAATCACGAATTTTATTCTGTGTATTTCTAATTCTTTTTTGTAGGCAATTTATAACACAAAATGACACATTCGTCGGGCAAGGGGCATCAAGTGATAGAAATAAAGACGAAGGTAAATATCATGGGGTGAGATCTAGCAAAACTAGATCAGCTGCAACCTCATTTGGCTCTGAAATCGGGTCAGAATATGTATCACTCGAGATCTGGCTCCCCTAGCTATGGACAAAATCGAAGCGCTATCAATGGAAGGTTTGAGGATACAAACAGGGCAATCAGATGAGGAGGCGCCTTCAAACATCAGCTCACACGCCATAGGAGAATTTTCAACCCTGCAAGGCAAAGGAATCAATAGCAGTGGAACTGTAGGTTTGGAGGGCACTGGTGGATTGCAATTACGGAACCTAAAAGATGAAAATGATGAAGTCGATGGAATAATGGGTCTGTCCCTGACATTGGATGAATGGATGAGGCTCGATTCTGGCGAACTTGACGACGATGAAGATTGCATCAGCGAAAGAACTTCCGGAATCCTCGCAGCCCACCATGCAAATTCATTAGATACTATTCGAAATGGTTCAAAGGGAGATAGAAGAAAGGGAAGAGGGAGCAGAAAGGGGGGATTGTTAGGGAACAACTTCACAGTAGCTCTCATGGTGCAGCTTCGAGATCGGATGAGAAATTACGAGCCTGTCGGTACGCCTATGCTTTCTCTTATTCAGGTGGAAAGAGTGTTTGTCCCACCCAAACCCAGAATATACATTAAAGTTTCGGAGATAAAGACCTACAACGACGATGAAGACGAAACTCAACCAAGCGAAAGCAAAGAGGTACCGAAAGAAAAGGAGAAAGAGGAAAAAGCATCCGAAGATGAAACCATTGCACAGTTTAGAATTACCGACATTCACATAGCGGGTATCATAACTGAGCCGGGGAGGAAGCTTTGGGGTTCTTCCCACCAGCAAAAATGTGGTTCTAGGTGGTTAGTTGCTAATGGTATGGGTAAGAATAATAAATATCCATTTATGAAGTCAAAGATTCTTCTGCTTCATTTTCGGCTCCTGAAACAGTTAACGTGCAGCCTGGCGATACATTATGGAGTATCTCGTCTAGAGTTCATGGCAATGGAGCAAAGTGGAAGGAGTTGGCAGCGTTGAATCCGGAACCCGAACCCGAATGTCATTCTTCCGGACAAAACAATCAGGTTACGATGAACATAAAAATAAAAAACTTTCTGGGCTGTTTTCATCTTCTTTGTACAATGTTCTTGCATTGGAATGATTTAAGGTTGATTCCAGTTGCCTGTCTCTGGTTCTTAAATCCATAACCTTGGTGAATTCTAAGGAACCTCTTATGACCACCAATTCTAATGTGTTCAGCTCTGAAGAGCTTATATGTGGGACTAATAACGAATTTATTGTTTAATTTTACAAAATATTGTTAAACGTATTGATGATTGATTAATGCAATATTATAAATAATTAATTAGCGACAGCCAAAAACCATGGAGTAACTCCCGATAATAGCACTAAAGACAAGGCCTGCCCCGAAGACGATACATAGCATTTAAAAACCTTGCATAAATTCTACCCAAATGAGTTCAACTACAAGAAGAAATCGAACAACAAGATTCTTAAGCATAACTATTCAGCTAAAAAGCTTGACCATACCGATAGTTAGCTTAGCCAGTCGAACACAACAGAAACAGACAAGAAGAACCAAGCAATGGTTTCACTGTCGACCTCTTTTGTTGCTGCACGAAAGGCACTTATATTGTTTGATGTGCTCGGCTCTTGCCGGAGTTATCTTCACGCACTTGCCATGAAACCAGTTCTCACAAATGTCACAGCAAATCCAGAACTCGTCTGACGTGTAACTCTCTTTGCAGGCCCCACATAAGGTGTCCCCATGGTCCTCTTCTTCTTCTTATTCAAATTCTTCATCCTCTTCTTTCGGTGCATCGCTAGATTCAGAGCTTCTCTGGTATTGTTTCCAAACACGAGAAAAGTCGCAAAATAATTTATTCGAACACAATGGGTAATTGAAAAATGGATGAAATTCACAAAATCCATGCGAGAGTAATTGAAGGGATGAGGCAATTTGAGATGTAATTGTCAAATACTTGAACCCATAATTGAATAGATAGGTCTATAAAACTAGACAAGAAAGATTATGTATTTGACTTACCCCTTTTGAGCCTGACTTTGATCTATTACTGCTATGATTTGAAATTGATGACTTCTCCTTTCCTTGTTTCTTCGCACTTCTGGTCACCATCTCAAATATCGTGGGTACGTCGTTTATCAAAGTGAACAGACGTTTCCTTTAAAAAAATCTGACACAGCAGTTAAGCAACGAACTACCATTAAAACAATCACCAATGGAAAAACACATTAATTGAAAAGACAAAGTTGGATGATAGTAATGCATAGGATTAATCATTGAAGCAGAATCAGTTCATAAAAGGAGTCTAAAGCAATAATTAAATGCCCCCATCCCACTAATCAAATAAACCCATAAACTTAGGGGTATTAGACGTTCATGTCGTTAGGGTTTCCATAAAATCATGTTTTTGTCACATGATTGTCACCGCTAGGCGATTTTCGGTTTTATAGCTTAATATTTAGCCAAAATCTCCTGTGCTGAGTTTCCAACTTAGTTCTTTCTGAAAATGACTAAAATTGTTTATCCAGAGCTGCTTCTCTCTAGAAATCATCCCTTAGATAACATTCCATGGAAAAAAAAAGTGATTTCCTTGACGGAACCCTAACGACATAAACTTAATTCTTATCACACCTAAGCGCACAAAGTTATTTTCCAAAAAAAAAGTATAAAAACCTACTTAATCTTCACCCAAGTTTGAAAGACTATGCACTCCTCATTTGTCATATATTCAACCTGAATTCAAACTTTTGAGAAACATTCTTTACCTATCAGCTTTAACAAAAACCAAAATAGAACGCCACTGATAGTAGCCAAGCATCACTGTGAACAGCAACAAGGGACAACCAGTCTTTCTCTTCCATCCCATCTCTAGCAAATACCTAAGGCAGGCTCCGGCAGCTCAGGGGGCACTTCTTCAGCAGGAAAATTCACTTCCCACTCCTCATTAGGAAGTCCATAAAGGCAAAGGTTTTCCTTCTCTGCAAAGTGCAATAAAAGTATCAAAAGCACCAACTATTATATGTGAACACCAATATTCCCCCACCATAGAACAGATTAGCTCCAACTATTAGTACCCATGTCCTTGCTAAAACAAATACAAGATACATTATGAATCAAAAGTATACATATAATTTCACCCAAATGCCAGAGCACGAAGTTAAGATTAAATGTTCACATCACCAGACTCAATGCCCGCAAAACGAAGTTAAGTGGGGAGAAAGAGAGAGAGGGGCTAACCGGGATCGCACTGTTCATAAAACTCTTCGACGTCTGGGACAATAAATTGAAAGGCGGAAGCGAAGTAATAGAATAAAAAGAAGAAGCGGATGAAAGTGAGACCTGTGGTGAGGGCTTTGATGATGCCGGCTCGACGACCCTTAAAGTCTCTAAAAACCTGTTCCACTGTTCGGCGATAATCAACGGTCGCTCCGTCCATAAATTCAGAGATTCAGAACTTACTCTTCTCCTCGAATATTCAGGAAAAACCCGGAGAGAGAAGAGAAGATATGACGTGGCAGGACCCGATGACGCGGCAGGACCCGATGACGCGGCAGGACCATCACTCGATTAACCTACCACCTTACCTTGTGCAGAAAGGACACGCCCCTTTGGGACGCAAGTTACCGTTATGAACTGACACTAATAGTAAAAACTAATCAATGTGGTATATAAAAAGAATCACAGATCTTCTTTTTGAAAACAAGCTCGAAAGCCCAATGCAAGGTGGGTCTGGCTTTTGTGAAACATCGAAAGGAGAGGATGTAGGTTGATTTAAACTAAATGGATTCCCGCCTTGTCGTCAATATTTTGAGAAAGAAATCTGTACAAGTTGCTTCTTCTGCTCTGTGGTTGGTTCATTAATGGAGATACGACGGCAGGTGAGAAGGAAGGACAAACAGAGGAGCTTCACATTACTTTATCCCTCAAATGACCAAACTATTCTTGGTAGTTGCTTTATTTTTTAACCTTCTTTATTTATTTTCAAAGATTATTTTAACCAACTCAAATCCAGACCATTACAAGACCATTTCAAGAACAAGTAAATGTAAAAGAGTTGAGTTAAACAAGCCAAGGATGATTTGCCATTTCCAATAGTGACACAGTCTGCTCACTGGACGATTGATGATCGGAGCTGTGGCTGGGGGCCGAAGCTCAGCCCACCCGTGAATTGCAAGATTCTGGGCTCACCAGGGTCGGAGATCGGCCAGTCTGATCGACCGAAACTCATACTCCCATTCGACATACTAGTGATGTCCGAACCGGCCGAGTTAGCTCCGGTTCCTGAATCGCGACACTCTAGTTCCGATTTGCTCCTTTTTGTACTCAGAAAGCGCCCTCCCGACCCCCTCACTCGATTCAATGCGTGAATATGCCGAGACTCGTGAAGATACGGCTGCAAAAAACAATTCATCAAAATCGAACAATTAACCAAAAAGTTTACCTTCTTACATACCGACTTGGCTAACCTTCTGACATCACGAGTTCTTATCAGTCTAATTAAAATATTTTTAATATATTAATTTAAATAATTATTCATAATATTTATTGAATTAATTAAAGCTCTGAAGGTCAAAAGGTAAGTTAATATAACATGCTAAAAAGAAAAAAAACTAACAATACTCTTTCAAATACCTTACGATCTTTTATAACTTTGTTTAGAGCCTCGAGCTTCGCACGAGATTGTCTCCTCCTTAGGATGCCGTGGTATTGCTTTGCATTCACGTAGATGGGCTCGTCTTCTGCAAGACCGAGCGGAAGGGGGACCCTCATGGGTGACATTCTCATCATGTGGGACCCATTTTGAGCTTGATTCTTTTCGAATTCGGATTTCAAAAACACCATCGAAGAGATCAGAGCAGTGATCGAAAGTTAAAACCAACGCAATTCCGCTATAGCTTCTTAAATATACGATTCACATAACTCGATGTAACAAAAAAGTAGAAGACAATAATCCTAGTTTATTTCATCTAGAACAATGCATAAAAGGAACACAAATGATAGGACTTACGAGAGCCTGAGGACCATGCGCATTCCAAAGCCCGAAAAAGAAAGGATCAGAATAAGGATGGGCCGTGTGAACCTGAAATCGGACGAAAATAAGTCCAAATTCCGTGAAAACAATTCTGCGAATGCGATCAATAAACAAACACGATCAACCTGTGAAGGGTTCAACATAAATTCTGGATTACTGAGTAGGATAAAGGGTTTCATCTGAATTTCTGCACTCTTTCCACAAAGCTTGTCTTGACCTGAGACTCGATTAAAACAAACTATGCCATATAAGCATTTAAACAACTATCCCATTTGTTTTTTACCGTGTAATCACGCACTAAAACAAAAAAAAATGTAGCAATTGGGAAAGATTTTTGCTTATTTTACAACTAGGAACAGAAATAATACTAAACATGTGAAGATTAAGACGGTGAAAAAGCACCAGATTCTGAAGAAATGCACTGATCATGAGCATTAGGCCCTCCGATGGCACTATATTTATAGTGACATTGATCGATCGATCGGGCAGTTGATGATTCCTGGTCGGGCAGTTGAAGACCCAACTGCTTCACATTGTAATAGATCTGTGGGGGAGATTCGAATTTCAAAGTAGTATTCTCTGCCGCAGATTGAGACATTTGCAGTTTCTTCGACGAATTCCACCACGATGAGCAGTTGACAGAAAATGGAACCACCGAATATGCAGAGTTTGGATCGAGAGTTTTCTTCGACGAGTTTTCAACTTGACCTGCCATGTCTAGCCTACAAAGATTGCAATTCTAAAATCGATTGAATCAAATTCGACAAAAAAAACAAAAAAATAAGATTTTGTGCAAACGAAGCAACAATAGGAATTCCAGCCTGCATTTCAGCCAATAGGGATATTCTCAAACCCTAAAACACAATCTAAGCTGATGAAATTTCTCCAAATAATTGCGGGTTTGATAGAAATTCATCATACAGCAGACACGTTAAAAAGTCATATTATATTCGAATAACTCAACACAGTACTTTCATCAGCCTCAAACTCATCATATCTACTCAAGAGTTCTAGAAAAGATTTTCAGATAAATTCAAAATCTTGATAACTATGCAGAAATGCATCAAAATGGATGAAAAAGCATGCAGGAAAGATTGAAATGATACATCCAACTATTCAATTAAAGGAACTGCTCGAAAAAAGCCTGCAAAAAAAGCTAAAAAAAAGAACACCATAGCTCAGAGCTCAAACGTAGATTGACAAAGTACCAATGCTCAAATTGCAGAAGAGTTTAGGCAAGGGAAAGAGAAGGAGAAAATCATCACGAAGGGGGATCGCAGAGGGGAAAGAACAAAAGCTAGTTTCTAACTTCTACGGCCAATACGGCCTCAGAGGAAGAAAAAAGGCCAGAAAAGGACGAAGACATGAGCGTTATCTATTTCTAATTTCTACCCATCAACAGCAACATAAGTATGATCTCAAACTCCACATGCATTCAAGACAGACCCACCAAAGATCCTTGATCGAATCAAAAGTAGACACACCAAAAGCCACCAAAGACCGAAGTTCAAGCTAAATAGAGCAAAAAAGGAGGAGAAAAGCAGTGGAAATAGCAAAGAAATTGGAAAATAAATAAGGAGTAGAAGAAAAACCTCAAGAGAGTCTGATACGGAAGTATGAAGCAGCAAAAACCAGAGATGTTGGGATTTTCCGGGGCATGTCTCGTCCCAGGAAGAAACCTCTCTCTCTGTCTCTCCTGGGATGATAGCAAAACGTCTGCAATTTAGAATAAAAGCAAAACCAGGCTTAACAGAAGCATCATCTTCATCATCACCCACTGGCCACTAGTCTTCTTCCAAAAAGTCTTTTTTTTTTTTTTAATTTATAAATGGTAAAGTCCAAACACGCCCTTACCTTATCTTTTGGCCATATTCAGTTCTCCTCCCGCCTCACAAACCACGCGCGCACCCTCCGTACTATACCGTTCCCTCTCCTCTTTCCATCACCAACTAAAAATCTTTTTTTTTTTAATTTATAATTAATTATCCATAAACACTCTATAATTTAGATTATTTTTTAATTAATATTTTAAAAAAATTGTATCAATTGAAATCTCAAAATATAATTTTTCAACTGAAAATTTAAAGTTATAATTTATATGTCAAAATTTAGATAATTATCAAGTGATATCTTAATGTCAAATTTAAGTTAATTAGTTTTTTTTTATAATTTAATTATTTTGTAATCTTGCTTATGATGAACGATAAATAAAAATGAAAATAAAAAAAGAATTAAAATAGAATCATAAAAAATACATATTGCATAATAACAAATTTTAATATGCTAATTGAAATAGATATCAATTGATAAAATTTAAAACAAAATATTTATATTTTAAACAGATGACTGATGTAATTAAAAGTTTAAGTGTCGTAACTTTTCTAACTAGAAAGTATCTATCTATCAATAATTATCCTAAATTAAAAAAAATATTACTTTTGCAAAAATGAGTTTCACTTATTTTTTTAAATTATTTATAATTAAATATGAGCTAATATTAATTTAGGACGAACTAAGGATTAAATATACAGCGAAAATACCAATGACTTGTAATTAAAAGTGAAAAAAAACTTTTAAATTGCTTATAATTGGTGCGCGCGTGCATTTGCAGTTGGTATCCTCGAGTGAGTTGCATCGATTGGGACAACATAAAACGACAAACATACTAACATTGGCCCTCCAAACTGAACATAACTACAGAATAACCATTGATCATCGAATTCAGAATTAAAATCGGATTAGAAGGAAATTAAGAGCATTAGATGCAATTCGTCCTATTTGCATTAAATAATCATTTGTACTTTTATTTAATATTTTAATCATTATTTTTTTGTTATTCTAATCCAAATTGTTTTCTTCTTTTTATTTTATTTTACTTTTTGAAAATGATTATTGGGTCCACCAACCTCTACGTGACCAAATAGCTCACAACTACGTAATGTTTTTATTTTTATCTAAACATTACTATAATATGTCTCTAAACCTAGGTAACCATAAGTTATCGATGTCTTTGAGTTTAATTTAATTTAGAAGCATAATAGGCACCTCTATCAAAATCAAATATGCCTGCGATTCTTCTTTGTACGAACAAAAATATGCGATTATATTATGATTTATTGTATTAGTTATAGGTCAAATTGAGAAATTAAATACTAAGAATACACCATAAACGCATAAGAAAAAGTCATACTTCACTATCTATATGGACTTGTTCATTTTGCAAGAATTTTCGCTACCTATCAAATAAAATTCAAGTAGTCGAATTCCGACAATTTTCTTAATAGTCGGGCGGGACCATATTCTTCAAAATTATTTGTTTCAATCGTGTGCTATATAAGTGTACAGCTAAAAGACACGAATCGATGCGCACGGTGTAAGTCATAACTGATGATCACAACATAATATGTGAAATAGAACGAAAAACTCAAGCTATCCATCGTAGTTTTCTCACCGGATTTTCGATTGAATGGTTTCATGAGACAAAGATGATCCTCAACCGCCACGGTAATTATGTGAATTAGGTTGTTGTAAGATAGTTTAATGGACTTAGATTTGATTGACTTGTAGATCTTAAGAAAAAATAGGTTAATTCAAACAGTTGTACAATTTTTTTATAATTTTTTTTATTTCAAACCATGAAATAATTTATGATTTTCATCTTACAAAACCAACTCAATAAGCCCAAGCACACCGAATCTAGCCCATTAAATAGAACCAAATGATTTTCCTCCTATTGGGTTCGGGACCTAGCACCGGTTGATTCGCCCACTAAAGACCTCGAACCGAATTGGACACGTGCCACCTCGATCTACACGTACCTAGAAGTTCAAAAATAATGCTCAAGGAGCTGGTTAAGATTAGGGATTGATTCTATCGAAATAAAAGGAAGAAGAAGAAGCTTATTTTGCGTTGAAAAAGAAGGCAAAATAAGCTATCATTGAAGAAGGGCTGCATAGTGGCCTGCATTTTCTCCCACCTACTATGAATAACTAAAGTTTTTTAATTGAAATCCCGACTCGAGCCCCTTATTGTGACCTACTTCCGTCCACATACTCAATCCATGAACTCGCGACTCGAACCCCGGTGTAAGATTGGGATATGATTAAGACCATGACTCGCTCTTGGCCATGTATTTCGTATCAAAATTAATGCTTTCGTTGTACCTCTTCGAATTCTCCAAGCTCTGCCAATTAGTTGGCACGCAAGGTTATTATAAAAACGATAATGCTAAGATTACCTTATAATTTATTAAATAATTAATAATTTATTTGTATTAAAATTGAAGTTTGATTCTAAATAATTAAAATAAAATATTTGACTTGACAAATAAATAGAAAGAGAATTAACCTAGTCACCGGCTAAGCAGGTTGCAATAGCCGGAAGAGAGCAGTAACCGGTGAAGAGCCGGTAGCAGCCTAGCAGGTATGATTTATGAACATCTCCATTGTTGTGATTGTTATTCAGATAAATTGAAAAAACCTTCTCGATCTCTCTCTCTCTCTGCGATGATCAAATGGCTATTGGACTTCTCTATCGTCCACTTTCGCCATCGATAGCGAATTCTGATTGCTGTTTTGTTTTTCTGTAAGGATTTTCGCTCTGTTCGTAAGATTGTTCATTAATTGTTTTGCGGAGGCTCTCTGATCGCGTTCTTTATGACGGCATTTAATTATACTGAGCAGTAAAGAGTGGTTGCGTCTTGTTCTCCGCGCCTATCGAACTGATTTCAAGCCTGTGGAGTACGTTTTTATTTATTGCTTTCATTTCTCTCGTGAATCTTGATTTTTGCCACAATTCGGAACTCGTAATTCCGTTTCTATATGAAGTCAAAGCAGACTTCAATGAGCCAAAAACAATCGGCAAAGTTGAGTTAGGTGAATTGAGGTTCTGATTTCTAAAATGCAATTAGGATGTTGTATATTTGTTCTCGTTTATCGACCAATTTTGGATTTATCTGTTGCTGTTGCGGCAGTTGATTTGCATTCGGTTTCTGAGGAGTTGAATAACTATAGGAAAAGGTGAAGAGCTGAAAATGCTCAAGTGCGTAGCTAGGTCTAAGAACCTCGGCGTCGGCGATGGCTCATTGAGTCAGCCCAAAGAATTGGACGCGGCTGATATGCCGGAAAACATGAGGATCAAATCGATCACTTCTCAGGTACATGCAGAAAATAAAAACCGGATATCTCCATCAATCGTTTCATATTTCTCATACAAAATTCATTTATCTTCTTGGGATATATTAGCTCCGAGGCATGGCGTTCAAGGCATCGGGAGCGTACCGTAATTGCAAATCCTGTACAGGACCAGCGAATCAGAGTGGACCGAAAAACTCCAACGCAGAGTCAGACGTGGAATCGGACCGCCTTGGATGGTCGTTCAAGCGGACGGGGAGCTCGAACTCGGCGAAGACGAGAACATGGGGGAAAGAGATGGAGGCGAGGCTGAAAGGGATTTCGAGCGGGGAAGGAACCCCGAAATCTCCCAGTTCCCGCCGACTCGACCCGGTCGTATTTGAGGAGGAGAACGAACCCAAGGAGTGGGTAGCCCAAGCCGAACCGGGCGTGCTTATGACCTTCGTTTCGCTTCCTCGCGGCGGAAATGATCTCAAGCGGATACGTTTCAGGTACGCCCTATCTTATCTCGCGACCTGACTGCGACTATGATGACACTTGTCATTTTAGCCATTTAATAATGTTAATTTCTAGTGCTACTTAATTTGTCGTATAAAATGCCATTGCATTCGTGACAACGACTAAACCAATAGCCTATGTCATTGGTTTGGAGTTTATTGGCTGGTTGGATCTGCAAATTTCTTCCTAGCAACCAATAGGGTAGGGTAGGAGGTGTTCCTATACAAATTTCTTTTAAGTTCATTATTGGAGTGTTCTGCTGTTTTCTTTGACCATTTGCTATAAAATCAACTAAAACAACAAAACTTTCCAGACTGCAATTGAAGCATGCCCTTTTTCATTTTTCCTGCTTGTAGGGATATACAAATCATTAGAAAAGGCTAGAAAGGAAACGAATTAGGCAGGGCATGATTATTATCATTTATCACTGTAATTTCTACGGATCTCGTGAAAAGCAATCAAATAAAGTTCAAAGGGAACTCAAGTGGTTGGTGGGCCAAGTTTATACCGAGTATTGTCCTTGTGTCGGAAAAGCCCCGTGTATACCTTTTTCAATATTTCTTCACGCCTGCCCTGACTATCGGTGGCTTTGTCTTCTGATTCATACCCTATGATCTATAATGAGCTGGAAAATGGATTTGTCATCTTCCACTTCTGACTCATATTGAGAGAGAATTGGAATTGTACCTCCGATCAAAACTGTCTTTTGCTGGTTGTGTTATGATACTTGTGTGTTTCATCGTTTTTTACCGTAACAGCAGAAAAAAAGTATTTCATGTTGGATATCTGCATAGTAAAACCAACTATTGCCATTGGACCTGACACGAAATTGAAATTGGAAGGATGGTTTTGGTGAAGGTTGGCTGATTTTATGGAGGTCGGAATGTGTTTGGGGTTGGCTGATCTATAATGTGTTTGGAGAAGAGCTAAATGGAACTTACTACTAACCTTTCTTCCTGTAAGGATGATCGAAAGCAGCAAGGAAAACTCAACTCACTAGTTCGGAAGTAAGTTGAATTGAGTTCTTCTCGGACGGCCGGATATGACTCACTGGAGGTCGATCGGAAGGGAGCTTAGGAGATGAATTTCAGAGAAATGTCAATGCACTCTAATTTTCAATATCACAAAGCTTCTTACAACCATCCTCAAATGAGGTATTTATAGACTCTAAGTAGGCTGAAATTATAGCCGCATTCAGTTGAATGAATCAACTCAAATATAGTAACTACATTTAACTTAAAAAAAAAAACTAAATTCTAGTAATTTGTTAGGAGCTAACTAACTCATGTCATACTCATGTCATTCCATGTGCGCTAAATTAGGCATGGAATGAGCTAATACTAAAGATAAAGTTTGTAAATGAAATAGTATTGCATGGGCCATGCAATGCTAGAAACATGGTGCACTATTTTTCAGGCTAGAAAACTGGATGCACCATCTTCTCGGGTCCATTTCACTTCTTCTCTTTGATCCATCCATAAAATAAGATGTTTGGTCTGCTCTTGATCATTAGAAGAAGGCTCCAAGAATGATATTTCATTAGATAGGATCCCTGCAAAATGAACAAACAATTAGAAAATCTTTTGGCTCGACTTCGGGTGATGGCTCCTTGAGGCAACGTATCTCGTGGCATGTCAGACCCTTCGATTTTAGTTCAAATTCTTACCTGTTAGAAGAGTCAAATTTTTAAACGAGTTTAGATAAGTCTCCTGATTATGTATTCAATAAAGTTGTATCTCACAGCCCTCTTTCCAGAACCATAATGTGGTGTAAATTGTGCCATTTTCTATTTTATTGGGTTGTCTAATAAAGTAATTTTGCTTTAATTATTATAGCTTCATTTAGTCAGAAGTGAGAGCTGTGACGAAGAGTGACCTGCGATTAAGAACTAGAATGACTGGTTGTACGGGGAGTGGGTGAGTCCTAAAAATGTAGAAACATGATATATAAATTATTTTAAGTTAATATAAAGTAAACTGTTTAAGCTTCAGTATTGTTGTTAATTTATCATGCCGGATTCTGAAACTTTTCATTTTATATCTTCATTGACCAGCCGAGACATATTTAGCAAATGGAAAGCACAAAAATGGTGGGCAGAGAACTATGACAGGGTGAGGGAGCTTTATAATGTTCAAAGGTTGAACAGACAATCTTTCCCACTTCCAACCACGCCTAGGTCTGAAAAAGGGGTAAGCTCGTAAATACTCAAATAGTCGGAAACATTTTGCTTGATTGCTTCCAGTCATCTTAATATGTTCTGAATTCAGCAATGAATCTTTTCTTTATCAACCTATTAACAATATCTGTCCACAGATCTTAAAAATGGAATCAGCTGAAGACATTCCTCCAACACCTCCATTGAGAGGAGAACGGTTACCGCAAAATTTGGGATATTCATCTTCAGATTCCTTGGAACAATCGTCAGCACAAACCCGACATTTCTACGATCCGAGTGGGACAACCTCGACACCAAAACTCTCGAGCATTAGTGGGGTCAAGACTGAAACATCTTCCATGGATGCTTCGATGAGAAGCAGTTCATCAAGAGGGGTAGATCGCTCAGGGGAGCTGTCAATCAGCAATGCTAGTGATCTTGAAACTGAATGGGTTGAAGAAGATGAACCAGGGGTTTATATTACCATTCGAGCTTTACCTGGCGGCAAAAGGGAGCTCAGACGAGTCAGATTCAGGTACTTTTTGTTTGGTTATTCATATTATTGGATAACAATCCAGATGTTTTCAACCATGACCAAACCAAGAGGCTACTAAGATCTCTATTATATTTCGTGCAGCCGAGAAATATTTGGAGAGGTGCATGCTAGATTATGGTGGGACGAAAACCGAGCAAGAATAAACGAGCAATATCTATGAATGGCATATTCGGGATTCGCTCATCGCGTAAGTATTTTCCTTGTTTAAGTTGAAATTACAAGTTAGAGGTGGTCGATCAAAATCTTATTGGTAAAACTGTATTAATGATTTTACCAATTCTCAAGTTGGGGGTTAAATGGGAGGAAAAGTTTTAAAAGAAATTGTAATGGAATTAGAGATGACATACGAGTCAAGTTTGTCTGAGCTTCGGCTCATTTGAGATTCTAAGTTCCGAAACGGAGATAAGTTATGTCAGTGATCTAGATCAGTTTGGCAAGTTGAGTCGGGGCTCATGTTTTAATCACGTGTCATTAAAAGTTTGACTAATTTGGGACCCGAGTTCTCGATTCTACAGTTGACCTACTCCACCCACCTCTCGCAAAAACTACACCCTTTGCGTTGTTTTTTTCTCTTTTAAGCTTGAACCCTCGTCCATAATACACGTTTCATCGCCTTCAACCTCTAGCTGTGAATTGATTCAATTTCATGACATTTGTTGTTTACATTGTTCGATAGATGACTCACAGTTTCAATTTGCCCAAACAAACTATAGATGATGGAGAAAATCAATCTCTATGCTACTTAGAGAGAGAAAGAAGAATGGTTGCGGGTGAACTTTAGAAAATGGGAATGTAATTTCATGCGTATTTCACGACGTTTCAGCAGAATATTATGTTAACCCATGTTATTAACCGGATGACTTGTATAAAAACGTACTCACGCGACATACATTTTTCTGCTATCTACATGAGGCGATAAGTAGAAGCGAGTAGGAAAAAAGAATGAAAATACGGACATGACATGAATCTCAATTAGTAGGAGAAACTCCAAACGTAAAATTGAGTTGTGTATGATGTCATCTTTATAATCATTTTCTTCGAGTCTGAGAATTAAAATTCATATGCGTATATTTTGGGACGGAGCTTGAGAGGATGTTGCACGCTTTGAAGAACATCCTCATCACTATCCAAGCTTACAAACAGACTCTTTACCCAGGATGTTGCACGCTTTGAAGAACATCCTCATCACTATCCAAGCTTACAAACAGACTCTTTACCCGTTTAGTTTTGGGTTTTGAATTTGGAATAGAAAACTACCAAAAATCCAAAATCGATTTTCCAACTCAATTCTAAAGATTTTGGTTTAGTTTGAATTGATTGCGAGTTTTCAGTTGATAATATCTTAATTTAAATTATGAAAAAAATATACGTTTTCATTCAGTTTTTCTATTATTTCTAGTTTTAAATTTTAAAAAACAAATAAATATTAGAATATTGTAAAATATTTAATAACAAAATATGGAAAAAATAAATACATAACTATTTTTTATTAAAATATTTTATTTTTTAAGTTTTAATTTAATATTAATTATCGGGTTTAATCGATTTTTTGTGTTTGACTAAAAACTTAAAAACCAACCCGAACCCATTTATCAATAATCAAACAATTTTTTAACCAATCTAAGCGGTCACAAATGAAGTGGTTTGGAACGAGATGCTTGAGTCAGTTTGAGTTGTTCATACTTACTTAATTTGTCTGCTCCGGTCAGGCCCTCACAGGACAGTTGACGTGCTACTGAAAGAAAGCAAGAAGTTTCTATTCTGTAATTGGTCTTCAATTTCCCCATGCTTCGAAGAATCAAGATTAAGTTACTAAAAACAAGTGTTGAACAGCAATGAGCCATTCAATTACACCAACAAAACAACATCAAATCAACAAACATTTAAGACTTCTGAGTTCTAGAGGACGCCTTCTGTGGTGTCTGAGTGAGCGACTCTAAATGGTGGCAATGCCCAGTAGAAAAGCAACTTTTTCGAGTTGGAAGTAAGAAGCATATAAAAATCAAAACTTTCAATGATTAATATACAAAAGAAATCATTTTAGGACAGAAAACACGATCAGTGACCAATGATCCTGTCTACCAACAATTTATTAATCAAATTTCTGTAAATTTGATCTCAAAAACACGAACCCTTTTTGTTTCTTTTAAGTTTTTTTTTTACCTTGTGTGTGATAATTTCTGTGTCTGTACTATTTCAGTCTTCAACGGTGAATTTTGTTCCTTTTCCGTTAACCCGGCGCCGGGAGACTTCTGGTTTTTTCTTTGACGGAGTACATCTTCTCCAGCCTCCACTCATCTCTCAGCCTTGCGATGAAGTTATCCGCCTTCGTATTAACATCTGGGCTAGGGCAGAAAATTGATTTTCCTGTGCTATCTTCAATTTTGTTCACCTTTTGTAAATCTTCCTTCATCAATGGCGGTTCAACTTCTTCTCTTTCGGGAGAGTTGCAGCGGGAGCTGTTTGTGCTGTGTATCCTCGCGAAATCTCCTCGGATCACAAATTTCGTCGCCGGCATCTTGAACGGCGGAGGGGGCGGGGGAATCGGTATGAAGGGACTCTGTCCACCAGTATTCACAGTCTCCTCCGTGTTGGGGAAACTACGAACCTTCGGAGGCAAGGGAGGCCGGCTCTCAATACCGGAGTTCTTCCTCCGGGAAGGTCTAGGCGGCGGCGGCGGAGGGATCGGGCTTTTTCCTTTTAGTGAACGCGATGGAAATGAAGAAGCTGGGATCAGCGACGTCGAGGCTGCTACTGATTGAACTTTCTTGTTTCTGCTTGCCTTCTTGAAGAGGCTGTGGAACATTGACGGCGGCGGAGGGAGTGGCGGCGGAGGTGGAGGCGGCGACGGTGGTGGCCTCGTGTAGTAAACTGGTTGCTCCGGTGAAGAAGATGAAGCGGTCTCGTCGTCGGATTTCTGCGTCTTCTCTTTCTTCTTCCTCTTACTCTGCTTATACAAGGACGCTAAAACCATAGCTATTTCCTTCTTTGCATTGCTCTTTTTCCGATCCGCCTTACCGCCTTTCGCCACCCATTGTACTCGAGCAGGTGACGGAGGAAGCGGGGGCGGCGGAGGCGGCGGTATTTGGATTTTTGTGATCTCCCCCCTTTTTTCGCTTTTTTCTCCGGTCAACGCCTCCGCGTCTTCTTTTCGGCGAACAGTGTGATAAGTCCGACTCTGTCGGCGCGCGGTGGCCTGAAGAGTTGGAGTCTGAATTTTAGTGACCTCGGCGGCGCTGTTGTCGGTTTTTTCTCCGATCATCGTATCCCCTTTGTTTCTCCGGCGAATAGCTTGATCGGTTCGACTCTGTTTGTGCACGGTAACCGGAGGCGGAGGGGGAGGAGGGGGTGGCGTCGGCGACTTCCTCGGGGGAGACACATTCGACAAAGAACGACGGCTAGACCAATCAAACGGAATGATCTTTTCTGGTGACCTTGAGCGATACCTATTTACATCGAAATCGTCAAAGAATCGGAACTGAAATCCATCGTCACCATTTTCAATTAGCGATTCGTGTTTCAGATCTGGATACGAGCTGCTACTTCTCCTCAATCGACTCCTCGCTCGCTCCGGCGTCGAACTCAGAGGATCGTAAGTCTTCTTCTCAGGAAACCCAAACGGCCATTGCTGCGCCATCACCGAGTCGTCGTTTTCTTTAGTCGGAGCTCGAGCCGGAGCTTGTTCTTCAGCAGACTCCGACGAGTCGTCATTTTTTCTAGCAAAAACTCCGCATATAATCGCGAAGAGAACTAGCAAGACGTTGAAGGAGTCCCAGCTTTTCTTGACGGCGGACGGCCGGAGAGTTTGAGAGGCGAGCGAGAGAAACGGAGGGACTACAAAGAACACGAAAATGAAAAACACGATCGGTGAGAGAATGATTATCAGAGGTAGAGGAAGAAAAGGGGAGTAGGAGGAACGGCGGTTGGGAGCCATGGAGACGGTGGACGGTGGCCGGATGGAGCTCCCCGATGAGACGCTTGCTTGACAAGACGAGAGGGAGAGAGAAAGTTATTTATGTTGGGAAATCCGAATCGTAAGCAGCATATTACACAACTTTTCACAACAGTTTTTAAAAATTGGGGATTTTAGCTTTTGATTATAAAATTAAATTTAGGTAAAGAAGGCTCTCTCTAATTATTAATTTGCAAAATCTATCACTTTGCAATGAATTGAGATTACTTTTACAAAAGTATATCCGCCCTCACCTATCAATTCGTTTTCATAATTTGTATAAGTAACACATTTTGATAGGGCAAGGGTTGGCTAAATCTTTCTTATAAATTATTAGCATTTTTAATTATTGAGCTTAAGCTAATTTCATAATTCCACCAAGCAAACCCAACAGTTTAAATCGAAAGCATTTCACACGTATGCGCGTATGGGGTTGGAATTGGGTACGTAAACAACCAATCAAATAATTATTTATTTCAATCAATTATTCAACCAACCAGAAGACAGAATTACAGACCGTGTCCAGGGTTCCAGTTTCTACCTAACTTGATAAGAACAAGATCCTCTGACATATATTATCATCTGCTGGTCGAGAGTCCGAGGTGAACACCATAGTTTAATTATTACACGTTGTGACCCTTCCTGCTTTTGTTACAAAGTTAAAATCTAAAAATAGATCTTTCGAAGAAATCACATTTTTTTATCTCATGTTGCGGTAAAAATGTCGATAACACGCGTTAATTGGGACAATATGAATGATTGGATCTTCGATTCAATGATTGAAATCATGGATTGAAATACAACTAAGAGAGATGGTTACTTGTCTCGGCCACATTCAATCATTCGAATACCCATTATGGGATTATTAAAATATGATATTTGGACATAAAAAAGAAGTAATTGGGTTGAAAAAGATGTAATTTGAAGGGTAGTGGTTATGGCCAAACAGCTTGTCATGGAGTAAGCTTTGTGGATTGAAGTAGGCCATCCTTCTTTTGAAAATTGGCCAGCAAATTAGAGGTTCTCTCAAGACCCAGATTGGGATGGCTGAGCTACTCGTCAACTCCTCTCTCTCTCTCCTACCCTAATTCAATTTTATGCCGTTTTTATTTTAGATTTCGAATGTTGGTTTGGGTTTTGGATTCTTAAGACAACCTAAGACCGAACCAACAACTTAATTATTGTTTTAATTTAAAAATTAGGATGCAGTTCCAGGTCCAACCGATAGTTACATTATCGCTGGAACAATGACATGATTAAGGCTGTTTATTTGATATAATTTTATGCTGATTGCACCTAAATCTACCCTCAAATGTTGCTCTTGGAAACTAGGGGACAATTAGATCTAATAGACTTGCCTAACCAACTATTTTCGTAGGATCACACTAGATTTTAATTTAAAACAAAAATAGATGTGAAGCTGAACAAAAACCGATACAAAAGTTTAAGTTCGGATTTTTTGTTTTATAAATTCACCCGCCAAATCGGTTAAGCTAATCGATCCAATTCAAAATTTGTGAGAAATATTTAAATTCTGCACGAGTTTGCATTTTACGAAACAAAATTTGAACCTAAAGCGAGACCAACAAAAAATTTTGAGTCTGTTTCGGTTCGGATCGATTATCTGTTTGACTTCTAATCTAATTTTTTAGGAATCGACACGAGATTGGATTATTTTTTTTTCAAAAAATCCGACCCTATCATAGTAACTACAAGATGACTAGGACTTTGCTTGAAAACCTGTTGAGAAATATACAGAAAGAAAAATGGCGTATCAAGACAATCTTCCTCTGCTCTCACGAAGACTGAAGTAGAAGAACAGCTATTATCATCAGTAGCACCACCGAAAATGCAAGCGCCTGCAGTTTTAAAACAATGCAATTATCGGTTTTTAAACGACCCTGTCGAAAGGGTAACTCGGAAAATATAGGAATCTTTGATCGGAAAAATCTTACAGCAATTGCAGAGGCAGCCAGCCCGGCCCGCTCTCTCGGATCCTTTCGATAGTAGTTTCCGAAGTAGAGGAAGGTGGCATAATACCACATTAGAGGGAGGAAGAACCCCAAAAGAAACCTGAAACATTTTGTAATTTAACATCGTATAACATGTTTTCGAACCGATCAAAAAACACAATCTAAAAAAGAGAAGAAGAAACTCGAGTTCCTTAGACTCACGAAAACCATCCTACACCGCATCCGAAGCAGGGGAGCGGCTTGTCGTAAATGCCTTGTTGATAATCCTCTACGTCTTTGACTTGCAAATACTTGACCTTTTCCCGGTCCGGACCATCTTTCGATTGGCCTATAATTCCATGAATTTTGTTTGCTCAGTTTAGCGAATCAAGCTATTGAAGTTATTGAATCAAAGCTCAACAAATTATAGATAATCAAAAACGATGGATCATAGGCTCGGAAATTGGCCGAAACACTACCTTTAAACATCGGATAGCACCTAGCAGATGACCGCAAAAGATCAAGGTGTTTGATGGTCACTAATTTCACCAGCTCAAAGCTTTTTCTCAAACTCCCGGCCTCCTCGATCTTAGGATCTGCGATTCCGTCAAGTCATGAGTTCATAATTAGATAAATGACTGCATTATAATCGATTAATTCTGTCAAATACGAAGGTCGATTCTAGGAGAGTACTCTGATCAGTATGAAATTAAAAGTTCAAAGCATCTGCAGAAGGAAAAATTCATTCGCCTGATGAAAACGAAAGATCAAAATCGAAAGAAACAAGCAATCGATGCTGGAATTATCATTCAACAAAAACACCATGCCAATTTAGAAAACATTTTCATCGTTTTTTCGGAGTTTGGGGCTGGTTTTTCAGCTAATCATCATATCCCAACCCTAGCTTAGTTTTTTCATCATGCTCATATATGTTCTTAATCTCGTTTTTTCGGAGTTTGGGGCTGGTTTTTCAGCTAATCATCATATCCCAACCCTAGCTTAGTTTTTTCATCATGCTCATATATGTTCGTAATCCGTGATTTGAATTTGCGAAAAAACCCCCAAAATCTAATTAGAATTCTGGGTATTAAAAGCAATATACTACGCGAAGAGAAGAAAATTAGGTTAAGAAAATCGATCCCCATTAATCATAAAATCAAGATAGGGCAGAAATTTCTGAGAAATAGAACATCCAGAGCTTGATTAAAATTCGCAGGTAAGCAGAACAAACAAGAGAGAAAGAACCAAAAGGAGGGAGAAATCGGGTAAAAGAAGAAGAAAAACCTCCGATGAATATCCTCGGCATCCGCAGGTCGGAGATGAGACTTGAGAGAGAGAGAGAGAGAGAGGTCTTCGTGTCTGAGTGGGGAGGGGATTATAAATGTCAAGCATGGCCACCCCTTCAGCATTAACAGCTGAAAGCGAAGAAAATTGACCCTCCTCTCTCGCTCCCTCTCTCTCTCTCTCTTCATTGTCTCTTTCTCTCTCTTCATTGTCTTTACTTGAGCAGAGAGAGGAAAGAAAACTCCATTATCGCAACAACCAGTTCTTCAAAAACGAAAATTCCTCTCTTTTCGCTTCCAAAAATCAGTTTTTTTCGCGAGAATTATCGGCCTATCAATCCCGAAAATAATTGGATTATAAATTCTAAATTCCCCTAATATAAAAATAAAAATGAAGGCTAGATTTAAGCCGATTTGACGCGTAGACAAGGGGGAAGAAGTTCGGCCTTGCCGAATCAGAAGAATGAGTGAGGTTGAAAATGACAGTAAAGCCCCTAGTCTGACTTTTAATTTACGTTGACTCCGGCTTCTTGGTTTGGTTATTTGCGTGGATCTTAGTTCTCACCGATGGTGAACGCCGGCCGGCGGCAGCTAAAGCAACCTCATTGTTTGTTTTTATTATAATATCTAATTGATCATAATCATTGATTATGAACATTCTCCCCTCTTTAATTAGATTCCGGTTACCATGTCTATTTTATAAATGCAAAATCATTGCATAAAATCATACATATTAACACGTTAAATAATAATTGATTAAATTTAAATATAATTAAATTAGTAAATGAATAATAATCATTATTATATTTATTGTGTTAATAATAATAATGTGACGTGTCAATTGTTATTTTAAAATGATAGAATAATAAACTAAAATTAAAATTAGTCTCCGGTGGAGGAAGGTGGAAGCTTGGATAATTTCTTTGATATTAATGCCCGTCATTGTTAATGGCCTGCACCTTCAGCTCCTCCGGGATTTTTAGTTTTCATAAGTTTAAATACGAGGAGGATTTGGATTTTTATGAAGACTTGGATGTGGGTCTATGATCATACTTTGCCAATGCCGGATCTCCATTTCTACCCTCACAGTTCCGGTTGGAGCTCTGCCGACGTTCTTCCGGCTTGAATTTTTCTGGGGCTTGTTCCAAATTTCGTGTTTAGTTCCTTACGTATTTATAAAAAGTTTCTGCTACCATGGTTTTCATGATTTTCCATCGCCCACGTCTGCATGTAATCTTCTGAATCCATGCAATTCAGCGCAGGCTTTCCTTCCTATTTCACTAATTCTACCCAGCCGCAGTCGTCTTTTTCGAAAATCTCGCAAATAAACCCTTGATAGTTCTTGAGAAATGTCTCCTTGGCTGATTGGATTCTGAGAATCTTGGATCCAATAGGGTTCGAGCGAATTACAGATGCGACCTCTCCTTCAGTCCGTAATCTCGTTCTTGGATTCGGACTCTGTTCAAGTAATTTAATACGAGGTTTGAGCACGAGGAAATCTCGTAGATGATTTCAGGAAGAAGATAAGAACACCCCATGGAAGACATCACAAAAGCTCAACAACAAACAAAAGCGAAACACGAGAGAGACAGATCATTAATTAAGCATTAAATTAAGAATATAATCTTTCTTCATGATGATTTATTTCCATTTCATAATTTAATACGCGTAGAAGATATTATTAGCATAAAAGAATATTTCTCCTAATTAAATTATTTTGGCCACATAAATAAAACAGCAAGAAGGAAGTCTGATTATCATTAGGCAATATTATTGATTATATATAGGAAATATATTATTCAAGTATTCATAATATATCATAATTTCGAACAAATGATCCATTAACATTTAAAATATAATTGCTAAACTACTGAAAAATAGAAATAAAATTAAAATATTCCAAGCCGAGTTAACTTAACTATGAATTAAACTTCAAACAAAAGCAATTGATTTTTGTTTTGTTTTGAAACTATCAACATTAATTGAATTAATCAACTAAAATAATTATATAAATTAAATTTTATCAATTTTTAAATTATAACTTGAAAATACGATTGTAATAATAGATTATAGTAAAAATAAATAGGGATTAATAATGAAGCAGAACGTGGAAGGGACTTACTATACTATAAACAATGGCAATAAATAACACACAACTGGCCTGGCCCCATACCGTCTCAGCCACCGCGCCATTCCTCGCTCCTGCACTCTGCTCTATTTTCTCTCGATTTCGTATGTCGGCTTCTCGGTATTCAAATCTTTCTTTGCCTTTTCCTGCTTCCTGCCTCTCTCCCTCTGATTTTTCCTTTCCTTCTTCTTTTCAATTCTTTCGCGTTCGCTGCGGCGGCGTTTACTGGATTTTGTGATCGGCGATTCTTTTCTGCGGCTCTTTGGTTGGGAATTCGCTTTGCTTCGCCTTCTATCTGCTTAGATTTTGAAGAGTTTGCTTCTTGCTGTCGGTTTGCGGCTGTTTGCGTTTCTTTTTATGGCGATTTCTGATTCGTTTGACGGTGTGAGCAGCACGTCTACCACGGCGGGAACTGTCGGTGAATCGGATGAGAATCGCTTTATTCGGAGGAGGCTGGGTTCTAGTACCGGTGGAGTTGATTCATGTTGGAAGATAAAAGCTTGTGAGACTGAGGATTTGGTGCGTAGTTCAGCTAATAATGGCTTGATGACTGCCAAGAGTTTGGAGGTCGGTCGGGTTCAGAATCGAGCTGTTGACAATCCGCTTCCACAGTCGAGAGACAAGGAATACGGTGATAAGACTGAGAATGGAGGCAAATCAGATTTTGATGTAGACGCTGTGAAGTTTTCATATCGGCCCTCCGTTCCAGCTCATCGGCGAGTCAAGGAGAGTCCTCTGAGCTCCGATGCAATATTCCGACAAGTAGGTGTAACCCACTATGTGTCTCTTTCACATTTAAATACTTGAGAAAATTTCAATATTGTCGTGCTCGTGCATGCATTGATTTTCGGAAGAAATCATGCCGAAGAAGCTAAACGTAGAACATGTTTTTGTTTTGAATGCTTAGATTTGATTAAAAAGAGCACTGTTGTAGTTTATTGTATAATTTGTTTTGTTCCGTCGTTAGTTGAAATACACTACGTGACTATGGTTTCTAGTTCTTTGAGCAAGTAATGGCGTTCCTACGGTTCTGTTTTCACAAGTTTCTGCTGGTATCTATCTCATGGTGCTTACTAATACTTTCCAAATGGCAGAGTCACGCAGGTCTCTTTAACCTTTGTATAGTAGTACTTGTTGCAGTAAACGGTAGACTTATCCTAGAGAATCTGATGAAGGTTTGTTTTATCCTCGCTCACTTGTATATTTTCTGGATTGTTCATCTTGTACTTATTTAGTTTCATTGTCTCTAGTGATTGTGTCCTGTGACCGTCACTATAAGTATATTTTCTTGAATCTTTTGTTTATTCAGATAAAGTTTTGCGATTTCAAGTATAAGCGTAACTGACGATTGTGTTTTATATATCTTACAATCGTTGCAGTATGGTTGGTTGATTCGAACCGGTTTTTGGTTTAGTTCAAGGTCTTTACGAGATTGGCCACTTTTAATGTGTTGGTAATATTCGATCATCGTTTCTCAAATATTGTCCAATGTACTATATATTAGTTTCAATTTTTTTCTCTTTCATACTCCTGACAGAATATTTATATGTTTTCTCCTGTAGCCTTACCCTCCCAGTTTTTCCTCTGGCTTCTTTTGTCCTAGAGAAATTAGCTCATGACAATTATGTGCCTGAATTTGTAAGTTGAAATTTTACTATGAAGGAAAAAGATAATCTCCTTTTCTCTCCTCTTAATTTTTCCAATTGAACTTTGCTACTTAATTATTTTTCTGATGTACTTAATGAGTAATATTTCTCCGTAAGACTATAATTTGGTAAAAAAAATTAACTTAGTTTGCATCTTCATTTGCAGGTTGTCACTCTTCTTCATGTAATCATTACAACATCTTCGATTTTGTATCCAGTGCTTGTCATTATCAGGTTATGTTATAGTTTTAGTCGAACTCTGTTAAAAAAAGAAGTTGAAAATGATTTGGTTTTTTGAATTATCTTACCATGAACATGGGCTAGTTGTGGTAACTTAGTTACAATGTGCTAGATGATACATCAATAAGAGGAACATCTCATCTTTTGTCTTGAAATTGGCATCTTTGAACCGTGGCTTTGATTGGACTGGAAAAATTTCTTGTGGATCTAATGTCTTTTCAAGGAAAAATATTGAAGAATTAATAAAAGAGTGCAAAGTTATTTTTGACTTGCTAAGAAAGAATAAGTAAGAGTTGACTTTATTTAACTTATCATGGTTCAAAAACATCTTTTTGCCGATTGCATCAAGATGATCAAGTTATATCTGGTGTGCGATCGTGATATCTTTGAGACCTTTGTATTCATTTTCTCTGCTTCAGTTTTATATTTAGAATTGGATGTTGTATCTTTTGACGTTATAATGAAACATTTGATAAAAAATTGAAAACTGGAGTTTGTCAAACCAGTATCTAAGACTTAAATTGAATAACATCGGTGCAATGCAGACGATAGCACTGCCACAAATATTGCGCACTCTGATTGGTATCTTCGTGGCATTTTTTTGGATTGTTAATTATGGGTGAGTCTAACTTAAGATTTACATCAAATTTTTTCAGGTGTGACTCTGCGGTTTTATCGGGCGTAACATTAATGCTGTTTGCTTGCATAGTTTGGTTAAAATTGGTATCTTATGCACATACAAACCGTGACATGAGAGAACTTTGTCGAGCAGTCAATAAGGTAATAGATGATCTTCCATGGAATTCAGAATTCACATTATACTTGAACATCCTTTTATCGAACACTCATATCTATTCGTCAAGGCCAGTTACAGCATATTATCAACAATCATGTCTTTTGTTTAGATGCCATTAATTTCTATTGTAATGCTAGGGTGATGTTGCACCCAATTCCTCAAATACAGAAGATCCTAATAGAGTTAACTTCAAGAGTTTGGTATACTTTATGGTAGCACCAACATTATGTTATCAGGTAATTTTATTTTTCAAAGAGTATATTTGAGATGAGCCCACCCCATCTAGCGTCATGTTTTTTGAGTAAAAATTTGACTAAAAAGAAAGCCTTATTGAGATGTTTCTTGCATTATGTTACTAGTGTTCATGCATAATTAGGTTCTAGTTAATGATATCTTATTGATGTGTTATTGTTTATCACAATTTTTTTTTTCTATTTATGTTGTTGTGACTTGATCATGGCGCATTTTGATCTATATTCTCGTTGATGGTCACCATAGTCAAGCTATCCTCGCACTGCATCCATTAGAAAAGGTTGGGTTTTCCGACAACTGATCAAGTTGATAATATTTACTGGATTTATGGGATTTATTGTTGAACAAGTAAGTTCCTTGCTTCCATTTAAATCTAGCTGTGGTTTCCTGATAGCCTTATCCTATATTGGAACATTGACACATATTTTATTTCTATTGTACTACAGTACATTAATCCGATTGTCCAGAATTCACAACATCCTTTGAAGGGGAACGTGGTAAATGCCATAGAGAGGGTTCTGAAGCTCTCAGTTCCAAACTTATACGTCTGGCTTTGCATGTTTTATTGCTTTTTTCACCTCTGGTATGCATGGACCTCTGTTATGTTGAAAATTTGTCTAAAACACGTAATCTTAATAACATAAAACTTCTGCTTGATATTGTGTTGATAACAGGCTAAATATACTGGCTGAACTTCTTTGCTTTGGTGATCGTGAGTTCTACAAGGATTGGTGGAATGCAAAAACAGTTGAGGAGGTACATCTGCATCAAGCATTTCTTAAATTTTCTTCCTTCTCTTCATTTGCTCAAAAAAATCTAACTAGCTGTTTTTATGACTCTGATTCAACAGTACTGGAGAATGTGGAATATGGTATGCTCTCCACTTAAAGCTGGTTTTTAAGCAATTTTATTTTTTTCTTATAGCATATTCACTGCATTCTAATCTTAGATGTCCTGTTGTGGGCCACAAATTGCTAGAAAGTTAACCATCCTTGTCCTTATGAAGACAACAGTGCTGATTATGATAATCTATTATTTATAAAAAAAACCGGAGGTGTGGAATGACATTCTTAGTTGGTGCTGACCATAAACTGATCAGTGATCTGTTTGACCACTGAAGTTGCTTTTGACTTCGACTCATGCTTAAGATTTAGATCTTCTTTGCATCATTTGTTAAATGTAGCTAAATCTGTATTGAACTCTTTCTTAGAGGGTTTGGGTGTAGCAGATTGTTACTAATTGTGTACCTTTCTTTTTAACTGGATTTTTTATCAGCCTGTTCATAAGTGGATGGTCCGCCACATCTATTTTCCTTGTCTACGGCATGGGATACCAAAGGTATCAAACCTTTCCCCTTTTAGATTCAAAGCATCAGTTTAGTATTTTTGTTTCTGGTATATTTATCAAGAGGGCTTCTGTTAATGATGAAATTTCTGACACAATTCACAATCCATTAATGCTGTTGAGTCCAAGGATAATGTGGATATGATGCACTGTCATTAAAATGTCTACTCATCATTTTTCCTTGTACTTTTCTGGGTGGATGATGGTTTTGATTAGAAGTGTTCGCTTGTCGTTCATAAATGTCTATGGATTTCTCTGATATGGCAATGTTATTTTCTGTTGTTGTCTCTTGCAAAATTTCCTTTCATGTCAATCGCCCTCTGTTAATCGACTCCATGTTCAATCAATTCGTTGTTTCAAGTACTCTTCTCCAATTGTCTTATATTTTTTCCATCTTATCCAGGATTTTGCCATCGTAATTGCATTCTTAGTATCTGCAATATTTCATGAGGTATAATGTGCTTCTAATTTATTTTTATTTTTAGTTGACGCTCAGTGTCACCTGGTAGTATCTTCTTCTACAATTTTCTTGGTCGTAATAGAATAGTTTTATGTCGATTTTGTATTTTTAGCTAGTTCTCTCAAGATTTTATAGTCTAAAGTAATCTACTCACCACTATTTATCTAAAAAGAACGAGAAGAAAACAAGAAACTTTCAGCTAAGCAAATTTCTGCAATTCCAAAAAAAAAAACAATAATAAGATTGCTGGATTACTAACAATTTCAGAAGTTGAACAGTAGTGAATTTTAATACATTTTTCACCTGTTCTATAATTTTTATCAAAGGAAAGTTGAAATTGTCTGACGGATCCATTTGGTTTTTTTATCCACTCCGAACAATGTGCTCCTTGTTTATGCTTGTCTTCATTTTCTAACGTACTACCAGTCACTTGTTCCGTACTTGTCTTCTATTTTCCCGACAGTTATGCATTGCTGTTCCGTGCCACATTTTCAAACTTTGGGCCTTCATCGGAATAATGTTTCAGGTGAACTATTGTAACTTCCTATGTAGATTCATGCGTCAACGTTCATCACCGCGAAGTTAAATTTTAAATCATTTTCCCATTATGTCAGGTCCCATTGGTGTTGGTGACAAATTACCTTCAAAATAAATTCAGAAATTCCATGGTATTCCTCAATTCTAGCAATTTCAATTTCCAATATATGATATAGTTTCTTTCCCTGGGTCGTCATCTTTGAAAAGAAAACCTTGTTGGACATGGTCCTATGGTTCAAAAGCTAGTAGAAACAAATATTAGAAACTCATTAGGCGAGTTTTGGTATTCCGGAAACTCATTTAACTTTCGATTCTTCCTTTTCCTTGGATGCTTCTTTCAGGTGGGAAACATGATTTTCTGGTTCATTTTTTGCATTCTCGGACAACCCATGTGTGTGTTGCTCTACTACCACGACTTGATGAACCGAAAGGGACAGAATGCTCTCTAGGTGTCTGTGTGGTGAGTGGCTTTTTGATTCCTTCTGTATTTTCTCATACAACTTTATTCCACTGCATTTACGGCACATGCCACAAGGTTTAGCCATCCCCATTTTTTTTACCATTAATTGCTACATAGCTAAATTTATTGGTTCTTTGTAAATGGTAGAGGCACGTAATCCTTAAAATTTTGCTTATTCATCCCTCACTGTTATCTTATAGTGATGACCTCATTTTTCACCTCCTAATTAGTCGTATTGTGACACTTGGCTTCGCTCTCACTATTTGAACACTTGTGTGATCATAGGAGGTTATTGTTAAATGAGCAAGTCATATTCTTATCGAGTATGTATTGAATGGTGTATTAAAATTTAAATTATTACACTAATTATTATTTGATACTTTGACGTGTATAATAAAAATATAATTTTAAAATTATTCTTTTTAAATTGTTAGCTCAGCTGAAAGAGCTAGCTTAAAACTCCAAAAAAGTAGAATTATGATGCTTCAATTTGAACATTCTTCATTCCATGTACATTATATTTTCGTACAATAAGGTGATCTAATCCGGTTTCTAATCGTTCTTCTAATTAAATGAAAACCTTATTACACAAACAATAGATTTAACTAAAAGATTTGGCGTTTTAGACCTAACCAGACAAATGGTTAGAGATAAAATATATAAAAATTAATTCGCACTTGATCCATATGAGTGGGAGTGTATTTATTGATAATATATACTTTTAACTATAAACATTTTTTTTAATTGATACATCAAAATATGGAACGTTATCATCGTTAATTGTACTCTTCACTTCAAATATTTTTTGGTCTATGATTTTATTTTTAATTCGAATAATCAAGAGCAAGAGAGAAACACACAAAAATTTAAAAGTGAAGGAAAATAGTGAGCTGAATTTTAAAATACTACTTGATAAAATTAAAAATATATCATCAAAATAATATTAATATTTTAATATATTAATATATTAATTTATAAAATTAAAATTAGAGTGATTTTAAAAAAATAACTGTAATTATAAGAGTTCATTATAAATATACATACATATAAATGATCATAATACCGCATTATTTAAAATACATTTAATCCTAAAACATCTGTAACAAAAAATTATTGAATTAAATTGTTTTCTTGATGTTCTACTTTGCTGCTGTTTTAATTAGGAATGCCAATATTATGAGCGAGAACAGGTGTGCCGCCATGTCAAGGACATGAACTGTAATTTACAAGAATATTACATTCAAATCCGGTTCGGCAACGGCGATTACAACACATCTTCCACACACGATGATGTCTTTCTATGATGTTTGAAACATGAGGCTCCGGTAACTCTACTCTAGCAAACACAGTTCCAAATTTCAAATCCTCAGCACCCAGGAAGGAAAAACCGACCTGTTTTGCTGTCATAGTTCTCGATTTTCGACACATTCAGTAGTGGACTCTTTCGTCGCTATTTTTGTCCAGATGCAGCCCTTCGATGCCCTTGAGGGCCGTGTCATAGTTCTTGACATTTGAGTTGTATCTGCCCGATGACACTCTCGTCGGGTCCGAGGACTCGACTGGAGAGCCTCTTTGTCCGGTTGAACTTTTGTGTGCTGCTCCAGGGCTTGCATCGGTTGTCCGTGAGCGCTGATGATCAGCCTCACTTGCCCCCAGAAACAGCTCACGGCTACTGGATACAGCTGCTCGTCTCAATGATCCGCTTGGCCGACCCAACATAGTGGAATTTGCTAACTGCATGCACCCACAAAAAGAAAGAAGTCTATTAATTCACTTGCTTATATCTTTGGCATAAGATTGGCGTTATATTTACTCTATATTCTTACTGTTTTATTCATATTTTAATGCGACAACATTAATGGAAGCAATTAATATAATAAATTATAATTGTTAATTGTACGAATTAATATTTGACAAGTCAATGAAATAAGAATACAAGTAGAGTGGGAACAAAACATTATTCTATTTCTAGATAGAAATATTAGCCATTGGTTAAGAGAAATAGAAACGTTCTTTCTCAAAAAACCTACCGTCGGATCTTTAGCACCATCCGAATCAAGGGCGACTGGGCTCTTCTGCTTGGAAAAACTTCCTGAAACAATAGTTGGTCCTGGCATCCTGCTTTTGGATGAATCCATCATTAATAAGCCAGCCGGACGCTCATCTACATCGACGTGTAAGATAAAATTTTATAAGTTTTAAAAAGAAAAATTGACTACTGACAAGAAACAATTGCCAAAAAACCAAAAATATGTTTATATCTAACGTGAAAGTGATGTGTATTATTAGAAACAAATTGACAAGAAACTAAATTACAAAAACACAAATTCACTCAATGCAAAGTCCATACTCTATTTCTACACTCTAAAGTTTTCTTAGGTCGTTCATTAATTAGTGCAATAATTAAGTTAAATTATAAATAATCAAAGTCAATGTTAATAACTCTGCCCAACGAGCAGGTAAAGATAGCATTATTTTTGTTTTTAAATGATTCAAAAAAACATATTTCTACGAGTTTGAGAAACAAGAATCTGCACCAATATAAGGTTATATAAATAAAAACATAAAATACCTGAGTGTCTGTTGGCATTGGCAGAAGCAGGAGGGATCCCAGAACTAGTTCCAGCACCGGCCCCCTGAATGAAAATTGAAAATCATAAAACAAAAACATTTCATAAATTCAAGGTTAAAAAATAAAAAAAAAAACAACCACTTACAAGGGGTAGGGCAGGAGTTGAAGCCAGCTGTGATTGCTGGTACTTTAAAATGGTCCAGTCAAAAACGTAATCAAACTGGAAGCCTGTAGCCAAATAATAAATCTCACTCTTAATAAAAAAAGGAAGTATGAAAAAGAAAAAGCAAATTTAATCCAAATAACAATTTTCAAATTTTGAACCTTCGTGGATAAACAGGTCACGGAATATTCTTTTCAGATAAGGGTAGTCTGGCTTGTCGTCGAATCTCAAAGAGCGACAGTAATGGAAATATGATGCGAATTCCGATGGATATCCACGACATAAAGCCTATAAAATATTTATCAGTTTCTTAGGCTGGTAAGACATGAAGAGTATAATATGATGAAGCAGATTATACGAACATATACCTCAATGGAAGTAGAAACTTTCTTTTCACTAATTTTTTCATACTTCTGTTTCTTGGTTCCTGCTTTCAAACCTTGCCAAGGAAGACTACAAAAAGGAGTGAATAATGTCATAAAACTAAAAACCATGGCTTTTGCAAGAAACAAACACAATAGCCAACAACATTCACCTTCCTCTTAAGAAGTACATAAGGACGTAACCAAGCGACTCTAAATCATCTCTCCTGCTTTGTTCTATTCAGGCAACAAAAGTAAACATATTATGGCTGCTATAAATTGTGAAAATGTAAGAAAAAAACTAGTCTAAAGAGAAAATCAACCGACATAACATACCTATCCCAAGGTGAGTGTTCATGCTGGCATATCTAGCTGTTCCAGTCAAATTTTTATTTTCTCTGCACACAACCAATAACAATGATTAATTCACTTCACACTATGACAGCATAATGGAAAAATAACAAGAAATAAAACCAGCTGGAAAATGTCTAGCTTTAGCAAAATGGCATTGGGATAAAAGTCACATCCTTCAGTCATGATAAAGCACTGAAAAATTAGTCTTTGAATTGAAGTAGATTACAGCCAATCACCCTCAAATTTAAGGTAATGGTGAGGAGTGCATAATGAAGCTGGATACCATTGTAATATGATCAATAGAAATTGTTTTCCCAGTTAGAGCCATGTCACTAATTGTTCATATTATGACACAAAATTTGTAACAATAACCAGCCAAAAGTAACATTTCTTAGGTACGCCATCAAAAGAAGTGAATTCTTCTTACCTGTATGGAATATGCTGATGTGTAGAGCTGTCTCTATATTTCTTAGCCAGGCCAAAATCAATGACATACACCTACAAGCATATCGCAAAAATCAGTGCCTTAACAAAAGTAAACAGCCATTGAGACAAGAAAAAAAGATAAAAAAGTGAGTGCTTTAAAGAACAACCTGGTTTGCCCGCCGTCCCAAACCCATAAGAAAATTGTCGGGCTTGATATCACGATGTAGAAATGATTTGGAGTGAACAAATTCAACACGATTGATCTGAAAACGATGAAGTGATGTTCTTAAATTGATTTGTATGAGGAAAAAAATACAAAAAAGAACAAAGATGACTGAATTGAAGCCCACCATTTGATCTGCAAGCATAAGAACTGTCTTCAAAGAAAGTTTCCTACTGCAAAAATTGAACAGATCTTCAAGGCTAGGACCAAGCAAATCCATCACCAGCACATTATAATCTCCTTCTACTCCAAACCATCTCACATTTGGAATTCCAGCTGCGCATACCACAATATTGCCAAAAATATTGTTAAATTATGAAAGAAAATGAAGAACAAATACACGAAAAAGGTAAAAAATTGAAAAAAAAAATCATTTAATTGGAAATTACTTCCTCCTTGTAGAATTCTGTATAACTTGGATTCATAAAGCAGCTGGGGATGCTTTGTTTTGACATTTTCCTGAAATGAGAATGGTAATTAATAACACAATTATCAGAGTCGCAATGCATTTCATGTGAAAACACTAACTACGAAGCAAGCCAACAAATCAAGATCTTTGAAGATAATGAACTCGTTGCATCAGTTAATAAGAGCTTAAATAATGTACCAGAATATCATATAAGAAACACAAAAATTTACGGTGAATAGTAATTGTAGACTCTAAAAAGCAACTAAACGAGCTAACAAAAGTTCATCAAATGAAGCAAACTAGGGCCTTGAACACTCACAAGCTTAATCGCAACCTCCTCGTTTGTCTGAATATTAGTACCTGCAAAACAATTCGACCGTTAGCTCAAAACAGCCGAAATTCAGTCCCAAAATATCAAAAAGTCAACAAGAACATGTAAATGGAAAACAAAAACCTAAATAGATCTCGCCAAATGAACCGCTTCCGATCTTCCGGCCTAATCGATACTTATTTCCAACGCGAGGCTCCATAAAAAAGAAAAACAAAAAAAAAAAAGAAATCCTCTCTATTCTAGTTCTACCCACCCCAGAGAAAATTCTAAAAAAAACAATAAAAAATACTTCAGCACATAAAACAATCTAAATCTCCGCAGATCGATCGCCGCAGACAGCGATGAACAAAACAAAAGAAAAACACAAAAATTAACAGAACCTCCACCACTAAGAAAAACAACAAAACCAGAAGATCTTAGCGAGCAAGGAAGAGGAATTTTCAGGAAAAGAAACGAACAGACAGGGATGAAGATCTAGGGCTGAGATTATCCAGGAATCATTAAAATAATCAAACAATCCATCGCCAGGGTTAGGTTAAACAGAAGGTTTTAGATTAGGAAATGAAAAACGCAGAAAATGGAACCCAAAAGGAAGAAAAGGTAAAGCCCGGTTTCAAAGTGCGATTCCCATCGACGCCATCGAGCGGAGGGATGGAGACTTCGGACAACGGAAGTTGAATTCCGATTGTGCCCCTGGGAGTATATGCTCTGGCTTCTGTGGCCTAAGGCCTTCGGTCAGGACCAGTTGCTCACGCGCTGCAAAAGCGGTTGTTCCCAAGGTGTGGGGACAATACAGGCCGGTCGGGGCAACGTGAGTTTATCTCAAGCGGGAGGGATTTCTTCACGTGATCTTATTTTTGTGTGATCACAACATTTATTATTGCTGTCTGCATAAACATAGTTCAGTTGACTCATAAATATTAGATTGATTACAAGAGCTTAAGTTCGACGCTTGCGCTATCTTAGTGTGAGAGTTGTTACCTCTAATGTTAGGATAACTCATTGGGATATCACGTAAAAGTCTCTTATCTTTGAACCGCTGAGTTAGCGTAATTTAACCATCTCACAAACTATCAGGTGTGAGGGTCCTGGGAGCGAAGGATTTCATCTTTTGAGTACATACAATGTTAATTAATGCCCGATTAAGAGAGGTTGGACAAGCTACCAGGCGGTGCTGGTGACCACGCTTATCGTATTTCTTAGCTTATCGTATTTCTTAAAAAATAAGATTGAATAATTAAGATTCACTTACAAAGTTTTTGGACAAAAAATCAAACTGTGCGAAGTCTAAGATCAGATAAAATAAAACCAAATATCATATAGTCTGGTCACTGCCATTGAATATTTTGTTGAAAAAAATTTAATATAAAAAAATTAATTAAAAAAGTGGATATAAGTTTTGTTAAAATTTCTATACAAATTAATTGAAATAAATAATTTGATTAAAAGAATTAAAAATTAATAACACAATTTTAAATCATGAATTTCTTAACTATTTGGTCTTAGTTTAATAGTTTTATTACATTAGAATTGAAATAGGACTGTCTAAATATGTTCTGCATAATTCATAACCCTACACTAATACAATCTTATTCATTTGAGCTCAAATATTCTAAATCTGTTCTTGAGTTCAAGGCAAAAAAACCTTGTAAGAACACTAGTTATATGTGCATTTTAATTCAAATGATATGATCCCACCCCTTAATATTGGATTTTAATGAATACCAATACAAAAATGAGTCTCAATGACCACATTATTAGTAATATTTTGATCTCCATCTAGCTGAATAATTTTGTTTAACTATTTGACATTTATTTTTTAGTAAGTATAGACTTACTTTTTTTATATTTTTTTTGTTATATTTCTTGATACATAATTGAGTCAATTTAAATATATTTAATATATAAAAATATAAATAATTATTTATTATTTGAATTGATCTAATCACGCGATGATATGTTA
This sequence comes from Begonia fuchsioides, assembly GCA_003255005.1. Taxonomy (NCBI): domain Eukaryota; kingdom Viridiplantae; phylum Streptophyta; class Magnoliopsida; order Cucurbitales; family Begoniaceae; genus Begonia; species Begonia fuchsioides. The sequence goes on from QAOC01034157.1 coordinate 397,372, forward strand.
GAAAATATGACAAGAGAGTATGACAAGATGATAAATCTAAATTAACTTTTTTTTAATACATGAGAGATGTTAATTTTTTTACTTTGTCGCTACCATTAATTAATCATTATCCCAACCTAAAAATGTTTTATCATTACACTTGCATAAACTACACATTGACCCTGTTTACTTGTCTTACATAAAACAAACATTTTGAAGGGAGGATAGAACATGCTTTTCCGAAATTCAAAAATTGGAAAAAAAAAACTCCTAAATATTGACATAACACAATTAAAAAAAGCTTCATCCGAGATTACTAGGGGAGAGAAGAGAGAGTATTCACAGAAGAGAGTCGAGGTGTGGTATGGAGGAGAAAGGCAGGAATCAAGGGTTGAAGAAGGAAGAGCCACACATGCATTTCCATCCTTCGGGTTCGTAGTTAGCGTAGTGAAGAGAAAGGGTTGCAGAGGTGGTCGGAATTTGAACGGGGTGGCATGGGTTGCAGCCTTGACATTTGTGTTTACAGCTCGGTGGTCTCGATCCAACTCGGCTCACTCTTGCGCTATAGGCTTCTTCTTCATCTTCTTCCTCGTTTCCCTTCAAAAAATCCATGTCTCTGTTAGAGAGAGAAAGAGAGAGAGAGAGAGAGAGAGGGAGGTTAATATAGTACCTGTGCAGATTGAACTGTAGCTTCTGAGGAGAAAAACTGGTTCTTCGCTGTTTGATCAACCAAGATCAAGTTTACTACTTCAAGAACCATACTATATCAAACAAAAAGATAGTTTTTTTTGGAAGACAAGGGAGAAAAAAACAACACAATGATGATCGAAAAAAGGGTTTAATACTATGAAAACCTGGCTGATTAATTGGACGTGGGTGAGAAGTTTGCGCAGAAACCCAGCTCAGAATGATTGCCAGCAGAAACAGGATCATTGAAATCTTCATATTTTAGCAAACTTCCAGGGAGTGATGATGGAGATGACGATCTTCAGTTTTCGTTTGTGTAAGCCTGCAAGGGGAAGAGAGAGAGAGAGAGAGAGAGATGCAATTAATAAGACTCGAAGAAGAGTCAAAACAATTCCTACACAGCTGGAACGAGGACTCCTATCTCCATATAAGTACACAGAACTCCCTTGTAAAGAAGCCCTCAGAATTGGACGAAAGGGTCAACAAATTCACACAATTTTTCTGAAAGAAATTTGTAATTGATTCAAGAGTAGTCGACGTGGAAAGACTTTCCAAACGCTAATTGTGACAACCTTGGACATAAAATTAAAGAGGTTCCTAGCCATACAAATGATACTTTTTAATATAATGCACTATTTACAAGTAGAAATCTTCTCTATAAATTGTGCAATGCATTACTAATTAGTGAAGACTCCGACCCAGATACAAATATTTCGAACTAGAACCACTAGAAGAATTCACACGAACAATGACACATTTGGTCGTGACAATAGGAAGTTAGGGCTACTCCATGAACCTGTTTCACGGTGAATTGTAGAATTTTCGTTTCAAGGAAGATTTGGATGACTTCAAAAGGAAAAACAAATAAAAAAGAGGAAAATAAGCACATAGAGAACGCAGACAGAGATATGTAGCTACCCCATCGCTATCTTTGTCCTCGAATCAACGACAGGGAAGCTTTATATTAAATTGCCTACTTTTAAATGCTAACTAACACTGTCCCTACGCTTCTATTTGTTCTCATACAGATTTATCGTTTTAGTAAGACCTGCAATAGAGGTGTCCATTGCCTTACTTATAAGTCTTATACAAATCATAAAATTACATATAGACAACAATTGAACGAACAAATACCGATATCCCTCCGATGATCATCGAGCAGTAAGAGCATTATGGTTGCTTGGAGACATAAAGCGGAAGTAAAGTTGAGTAAACTCGGAAAACATTGTTACTTACCAAGTTAACGAAAAATAACTTGGTAAAAATAACGAAAAATTTGATCTCAGATCCAAATCATTGACGCTAAAAGTAGTCGGGTTTATTTTAAAACTAAATCTAAATGACTTCAAACATTAAGGGTTTGATTTGCAATTTACCTAATAAGACACGACGGGAAGGAAAGATCTAAGATAAGATTGCACTAAGTTATCAAATTAATGAGGTAAATTATTAAGGAAGACGGGTCCACATTTGAATGATCATCTCACTGGGCCAACTAATAAAGACTGGTAGCTTAGCTGTGAGGGATGGATGATTAGCAGTAATAACTCCCCATTTGACTGTGCCTCAGTGGTCACTCCCAATCAACACCCCTTAGTTAATTTCAACCTACCTCTACAAACCCTACCTCTTGGGGAGAGAGAGAGAGAGTGGACAAAGTTGCCTAAAAAGACAGTGTCTCAGTCTAATAAGGGCGTTCATCTGCAGCCTGTAGGCTCTAGGGTTGGACCAGTTTGTTTTTTTTGGGGTGGTCTATAACACAAACTGTCACGCAACATTGCCTCTTGTAATATATTTCCTCCCTATTAATAGCGCCCTGATGAAGATTCATTAAAATCAAGATTGACTTAGAGCCAAATGAAATATCCACTAGATGATTAGCTCATTGTTTAACCATGGCAAACCTAGCCTTACCCAAGTCAAGCATAGTGAAAGTTACATTAAAGTGTATCTTTCTTTTAGACTAAAGTTAAACGAATTTTACACGAATTTTTCTGACACAAACACATCAAATCTTTTGACTTATTATACAACACTCGACAGCAATTAATCGGTCGATACCCCTCCTCAGCTCTAGTTTCCCTTAGTCGCTCTCCAACTGCGTCTCTTTGTAAAGACATTTTATTTTTCAAAGTTGAACTTCATTTTGAAGTGTACATAACGAACATAAACTAATTATTTATTTATTTTTCAAAAATGCAAATAAAAGAGTGAACGTTAAAAAGATCTACTAAGGAGGGTGTTGTATAAAAAGTTGAAAGGTTTGAGGTTTTAATTTAAAAAAAAATATCGTTGAAAACATTCGACAAAACCACTATAAAACGTTGAGGATGTCAAATGAAGTTAACATTAATCTTTCTTTTTTTTTTTATATTTTTCAAGGAACTGGTCAGCTGTATGTTAATAAATGGCAAAGTGTCGAGAAAAGAAACCACACAACTTACGCAGTAGTCTTGTGTAGCATCTCTCGGTGGGGGGAGTCGGCAGAAAACTCTTCCCATGCATCGGCTGGGGAGCCTGCATTGTGGGCAAAGTTGAGAAATGGCAAGCGTTAACTGAAATTAGAGTGTGGACAATAAACGAATCTTCAGTTTATCTAATATGACCATACTTCTTTAATGAGCTTTGCCAGCAGAAGCCAGACGTGCCTTCACCCAAATATTTTATTGCCAAACTGAGTTCAATGCCCATTTCCTTGCTTCTTGTGGCTGCAAAATCTTATCTACATCACCTTTGTCAGATCCGAACCGGTTTAAACAGACAATCCAACGAAGTTATTTGGAGTTTTACGAAGATTACGTGGCCTTGTTCCTCCCTGCAAATCAACAAAATCTATTTCTAAACTACATCATAAATGAAACAGTAACGAATATTTGTACTATTTTGCTCCATGAAAAGCCTTCGCTACAAGTTTACTAAACATTGGTTTTAATACATCAAAATTAAACTACAGTTTTTGAGGCTACAGTTAAAATTAAATGGTAGTCGAACATATGGCCAAAATCTTTAGAAGCAGAATTCCAAGCTACGAATTTGGATTCCATGAACTAAAGCAGAAGGTGTAGGTTACTCTTCTGATTTACAAGCTATTTGTTAGTATTTTTTTTTGTTCTAGGGAAATTAAGAACAAGGATTGGAAGTAAAAGTTTATTGACAAAGGTGATAAAACTAGTATGCAGAAGCAACTAACTTTCTATACCATTTCCATCTGGGCTTTGATTCAATGGAGAAGCTTTTATCACTCGAATAGGAAACTTCCCAAATCTTGATTTTTGTTCATAACCCAACAATGGAAGCTGGGTTATGCTAGATCAAATTTCAAACACAGCCCTAAGCCACATGGCTGCTTATCTGACCTCCCCAGTCATGTGGCTTCTTAACCAAGTCCTCCAGGTCAAGATAAAACTTTAGGTCATTGCCAGTCAACTCCGAGTCAGATTTCCCTCCAGCAGATTGTCAGACATCTTATGATAGGCTGATGAACAATCCACTTCTCTGATCCTGATTAAAACTTCTTGATTTATCTGTAAGGTAAGATTGGGAAGCATTGCATTCTACACTTTGGAAAGCGTTGCTGGAAGTTTCTGTTGAGATCTCAAGGCCACTTGGTGAGAGCAATTTTCGTCTCTCGGAAAACTCGTTGCAATCGAGCTTAGTTTTTTCGAACTCTATTTTGCATCAAATTGGTGAACAAAGGAGGGAGTTTTAGCCATTTTGATGAGGAAAGAGAGCATTTTTTATTCCTCGTGTTCTTGCCTCAGATTCAGGATCTTCACTTTCAACTTAGTTTGATCCCCACAAAATCCAGATTTTGCAAAATCTAAACTAGTAATGGCAATGAATTGCGGCTTCCTAAACCTATTTCTTCTCTTTATGGTCTTCAGCAAATGCTTCTTCCCTCCTTGAAACCCTTCATTTGCAAATTCCCATCCATCCGCATCAATATTCCTAAAACCCTGAGTCGTTACATCAGAACATTAGAAAGCTCTCTCATGCACAATTTCTATAAAAAACATGAAGATGGTTGGAGATTTTGGATGGAAAAAAGAACTGCAAAAATCTTGTCACATTGGCATAATGTGTTGGAGATATTCATATACTTTACCAATTCATGTAAAGAGAAAAAGACATGAAAAACATAATCGATTTCATATAGATTGTACAAGTAAAGGCAAAAATGGAAAAGAATTAAATACAAATGGAGCTCTGAAAACACTAGTTTTCGTATGTTTCATCAATTACAGAGAGTAAAGTTGAAATTGAAGTAGCATACTGCCATAAAATCTTGAATTTATCTCTCTGATTCGGATAAAAAATTGCAAATCATACTACTTACATAGGTGTTCAGCTGGCGTATAAAGCTCGAGAAGTTTCTGTGCTTGAAATATTTCGGGAGCAGATGTTTGGATAATTCATGGCAGTCCCAAACAATAAAGCTATCACGACCTTGATTCCACGATACAATTGGATCGGATTGGGGGTCCTCGACCAATTCAAAGGTTTTCCTCAGAAATGGAGGTCCCGTTTCGTTTATAATATATTATAAATGGGTTAAAAATAGTCATTTGATATCAATGGGACTATGGGAGGATAATTCATGTGTCGTGTTAATATATTATAATTAAATAATATCAATCATGCGTATATAAAATGTTATACTAAAAAATAAATGTAACATTATTTACATAAAATTATTTGATTTCGCACATACACTTGACTTCACGGTCTATCATCTACTTTAATTTATCTGATCTTCAAAATCAAGATTGGTAGCGACTGCATGACTCGAATCATTCGATTCGGGATTATCTAAAAGGGTTAAAAAGATTATTACAACGAGAAAAGTTAGACATTTGAAACGATTATTACATTATGTGACTCTTACGGAAAATTATAATAAAATAATTATTCTTTATTTTAAAAAAGAATGAAATAGTGACTCTTATGTGAATGAGATGTGGGATCTAACTTCCACGCATGAAACACAAGTCCAAGAAGTAGGCCATAGCTGTCTTAACAACAGTAGACAAAATAAGTTCTTCATTGAATCTGATCACTACAATAACCAACAATGTTTTATTTTAATTTAAAACAATTAAATTGCAACTTTTTAATCTAACATGTATTATCCATGTTCTTTTCCATCTGAAGTTGATGAAAACACCTTGAAAAAATCTTTCGGCGACATAACTTGATCAAACCCAGAATTTTGTAACCGAGATCGAGTGATTAATATATGAACACTAATCTTATTAACCGGTGTTTTTGCGTTGACCTACCATGTGAAAGTAAAGATGGCTTACTATGTTGTTGATTCTTCTTCTTAATAGAATGCTCATAGTAGAAAATATTATATTGATAGTTCTAGATGATGTTATTAATAACATTAGATCATCGTCCCAAAAAGAAGTGGGCCGACTGTATCAACGAAAATGTCAAATCCTCTTTAAGTGTAGTAGATTGTAAGACCCGCCATGCGAAGACAATGAGGACTCAATATCTTATTGATTTTGAGGGCTCAACTCATACTAATAGAAGTGGACAATCTCAAATCGCTTGAGGAAGTAAACTTTGTGTTCTATTTAAGTTAATTTGTCTTCCCTACTCAATACAATACATTTTAGCTATATACTAAAGAATTGAATTCCGTGAGGATTTTAACTCAAAACAGACATTATTGTACTAAGAAAACTAGAAGACATTACCGTTTATGTCAGAAAAAATCTATTGTTTTCTAGTTTAAAAAATGTGAATTGATGGACGAGATTATCTGTTATCATCGTCATATTCTTGACGAAAGAACATCAAGTACATGAATCTAAAAACAAACATCACTGAATCATGAGAAGATTCTTTGGCCAGGGGAGAGAATATTGTTGGGGTCAAACTTACATTTATAGCGCCTAAAAGCATACCATTTGTGGCCAAAATGGTCGACCCAGTCTTGCGGGGATTCATGGTAAGGAAGATATTGCTTGATTGCAATCCCAGCGTTCTTGCAGAATTGTAAGATGTCTTTGTTGTGTTGCTCGTATTCTCGCCAGTTGTTGAATCCACTGCTGAATAGAAACCCTACTGTATAGAAAATCTCTCCCTCTGCTGTCACGACAGATGTTCTACTGTCCCACCTGCATTATTAGACCTTGTTAGAATGTTTTTATCTCTTGTTTTTCGTGGATATTAATGTTTTGAAAACACCTGACACGAGATCCATCGATTTGAAATCGGTTAAATGGGTTGAAATTGATTGAGAGAGGGGTTAAAACACTTGACGAAATGGAACACAATGAATCTGATTGTTGAATTTAACAGATAAATTTGAAAAAATGTTCAATTTGCAAACAATGGAAATGTGAAATTTAGTTTGCCCTTGTCTAATTTATGTCTTACCAGTAAATCAAAAATTGCAGAACATTCAATGTTTCTGCAAGATATTTTCATGATTTGAAATGTGAACCCAGAAAAAGAAAGAGGAGAAATTTTCAATTTTGGAGACAGATTCGAACGAGATTCATGAAACCTAACGAAAATGTTATATCATAGAACGAAAGTCTTTGAAAACTCCTTTAAATGTGTTGTTTCCAACAAAAACAGTTTTTTTCTAAAAATAGAACATAAAATATCAAACAATGAAGAACTTACTTGTTTTGGAACATCGGATAAACAATGTAGATTCCTCCCGTCAGATTCCGCTTCTGAAGAATACCCTTGAAAACGCCTTCATTAAACCTTGCAATTCCAGATTTCGGAACAAACAGATTCAGCCATGGATGAGGAACATTCCATAACCCTAGAGCTCGAAGCTTAAGCTCGTCTGCGTGAACTCGGTTCAAAAAATCAATGAACGTCACGTCTTTTACGAATCGAAATCCGGGCTCGTATTTTAACCCTTTTAGCAAACCTTCAAGTATCTGCACAGAAAGAATAAGAAGGTAATCTTAGTTTTATTCACGAAATAATGACACCCAGAAAGGTGGATTACCTTATCAACCGTTCTCTCCGTCCGATCGTCGTAATATTTCACGACTTCGAGCATGTAAACGATGCCGTATTGGGTAATAAGGGATACGATTCTTGGCTGATCGGGTAAAGGGTAAAAGGAGGAATTATCTGGAGTGGTCAATTGCATCAGAAGCTCTCCTTCGATATAATTCAATGAATTTCTTATCTCCCTTCCATTTTTGGAGATGAGAAGTTCTTGGTCTTTGCTGAAATCAGAGAAGTCTGTGTAAAGCATCCTTACCCATTTAACCTAAACAAGCAAACACCTTTAGTCAACCTAAACATGATGGGACGAGAGGTAGAAACTGCTTTTGAAAACTGTTTTCAAGAGACCTTAATCAGGGTTTGGTTTGGGAGATGAAGATTTTACCCTGGTTGGTGCTGGTTCGAGAGGAATTCTAGCTCTTGTTATGATCCCGAATTGGCCTAGACCGCCGAGAGCGGCGAAGAACAATTCGGGGTTTTGGTCTGGAGAGCAGGTGACCAAATCGCCTTTCCCTGATTCAAATAGAAAAAGAAAATACGAAATTGAGACATCGTTATTTAATGTGAACATAAAATATGTTATATGAACATAGAAAAACAAGTGCAAATTTTATGATTAAATATTGCGTGAAACGGTAGAGAAAATAAAACCTTTTAAATTAATAATCAAAACATAAATGATTAATCTAGTTTGCAGTCCATTATATATGACAAAATCTCAAGGTTGTCATGTTTGATATTTCGTTGTATCGATTTTGACTGGCCGGACTGAAAACTTAAGTTTCCAAGGCAAGATCTTGTCTGGTTCTTAGATGTTTTTGATTATTCAAATGTTGTTCTGGCGAACAGAAGTTTTCTCAATCACTAAAATACTCAAGACTCCTCCATTAATCGACATAAATAAACCTTTCAAAACTCAACTTTCTGGTCTGAAATGCGCGTTAAAAATGAAGAAATTCCAGAGAAGAAAACAAAAAAAAGGGAGTTAATCTGACCGGTGACTACGTCCAGTTCAAGGACGTTGCTGATCTGAGGACCAAATCGGAACGTTTGGCCACTAATTCCAGCGTTTGAGAGAGTTCCTCCGACGCTCAAATACAAGTAATCAGTCCACGAAACCGGAGCTAAACGGCGTCGTCTGACCGTCGTTTTCAGCACGTCAATCCACCGCATGTCTCCGCCGACGTCGGCGTAATAACCAGACGCAGCGCTCACGCCGAACACGATTCCGGTGCCCTTCCGGTAGTTTGCCAACGATGTCATGTTCACCACGACGCCGTTTTTCGCCGAAGCTTGGCCTCTGACGGAATGGCCTTGTCCTCTAGCGGCTACTGCGTCAAACGGAGAAGATTTAGCATCATTAACAGCCCTCACGAGTTCGGCAATGTCGTTTGCTCCGGTTGGATAAAAGACGGCGTTCGGCTTCTGAATCACTATGTGGCCGTAGTCCGTCGAGGCTAATCCAAGAGCTTCCTCGTCGTATCGGATTTCTCCGGCGATATTGTTGGGGACGATCAGAGAGTCGCCGGAAATGAAAATTCCGGCGATAAATAAGAACCCCCAGAGGACCACTATTGAACTGAACTCCATGGGAGGATCAAACAACGACGGACTGATCTTGCCGGAGGAGAAAATGGAGAGAGAAGTGCATGAAATTGAGGAACGAAAGTTAAGGTGGTACCACCATAAATAGTCCACGAAGAGCATCGATCATGCAGAACGACATCGTTTTGTAATAACTTGTATTGATTTTCCAAGCATCTCAATCTATTGAAGATTTCTTTCAAAGATACGGCTAAAATTTTAATTTGTTTTTCCTAATTTCTTCAATAAATTTGAAAGTCAACCAATCGAATCAAAGATCACCAAATCCTCAACAAAATGCATGTTCATATTTGATACTAAGATTAAAAATGGAGAGTAATACCATATATTACATATCGTAATTAATGTGTAACGTTCTTCCTTACCATTTAAATAAGATTTGTTCGTATAATTCTTACTTTTCCTCCATTGGGTACTTGTTCTGGTTGACTTGCCATAAACTCGTTTGTATTCACATGCAGTTTGCCAAACCCTAGGGACTCCAAAACCCTACCCTCGTCCAAAAAAATACAACCAGCAATCTCGGTTTCAATGCGTAGTTATCCGTGGGAAACCGAAATATGTATTCTCAACTTATAACAAAAATGTCGTCGTATAACAGTGTTTCGATGAAATCTTTGGCTAGCACGACTGCTTGTAACTTCGGTGACAAGCTTGTCATATGAATTACGATATTTATTTATTTTCATTAAAAGTATTGAAAATGATTGTTAAGCCTGTTAAAATAAACCCTAACATAATAACATGTTGGGATTTTCAATGACACATATTGGATTTTTTTCTTATGATGATGTATGACATGATACATTCAACTCGAATAATATAAAAATCAAGATCTTGGGTTGAATAAGACATACAATATGTCCAGCATTAATCGAGCTCGTTCTGTCAAATATAACATGAAATTCAAGATTTTTGTGAGCCCGGAATTTTTTAATTTTTAACTAAATATAGAAAAGTTCGAAAAGTCAAAAAAATTGATTAAAACATGCGACTGTAACACATGTGATGACAGCTGACTTTTCGAGCAAAACCATGAAGTCTATCAATCCATTTGAATAATATCATAATTTTTACATTTGAATGTTACATTTAATTAATTATTAAACTTTGTAATAATCGATAAATGTGACGTACAATATAAAATTAGACATACACCACTTTTTTATAAGGCAAGGACCTTGGAATCACGCATGTTTCACGTTGATTTCTAGAATGTTTTTTGTTATACAACATAGGATTAGGTGTCGGGTTGAGATTATGGTCAATGTATATATAACTAAAGGGTAAAAATCATGCATTTTTGGTTTGTTTTTTTTGTCAAATAAAATTAGTATTCAAGTTCACATTAGTTTAAAGGGTAATGATCCAATAGAACACCGACCTGTGATTAATTAAGCAAATTAAAGACCTACATTTGAAATCGATGATTTAAACCCTCTAGACGGGACTTTCAGCCTCAGTAAATCAATCTTTCCAAGACCACTCTACACACTAATAAAAATACTATAAACATTATACGTTAGAACAACGTACTAATAAACTCTCAACTTTACATAAAATGTAATTATTATTTAGGCTTAACTTTTTTCACTTTAAAGATAATTCTAAAGTTATATTTTTACTTACATTTTTATTATATATGTTGACTTGTTAAATCTTAATCGTCGTAATAAATGTTTGAAATATTTATTTATATTTTAATATATTAATTATGGTTTAACTAGACTAATCAATATTTGACACGTCAACTTGTAAAATAAAAAAAATAAAATTAGCATTACTCAAACTTTGAAGATGAGCTAGCTAGAACTCTTGATCTATCCATAATTTAAATATTAAATAGCAAATTGCACTTCTAAACCATAAAAGTAGTAACAGATAACTTTAACTATAAAGTCGTCAATGAACACTTTAAGCTTAATTATAATTACAATGAACATCATCTTCTTTTTTTTTTTAATTTTAAGATGCTATTCAATTTGATTAATTTTAACGACTTGTTAAAAAATAAAATAAGATGTAATAAGAAAATTACATGTTATTTGACTCATTTAACCTCATGATAATCGTGATTTTCGCAAAAAAAAAAAAAATCAATCGTTTTATTACCATTTAACAACGAAATGTATTAATTAAATGAACGGCATCGTTAAAATTAACAAAAACTTAATGTCAAAGATTCGGTTGAAATCATAGTAAAGTTTAAATTGATATTTACCATAATTTAAATTTCCTTGTTCATTTGATTCTTTCGATATTCATAGTAAAAATGGAAATAGAATTTAGGATTTAGGGTAATTTAATAAATTTAAGTAAAACCATACACTACAAATATAATATATAGTTGGCTACCTAGATTCAATGAATCTATTGTGTCCATGCTATTCTATCTTATCTGATTCCTTTTTCATAAGAGGCCAAATTTAGCCGGTTGAATTTATTATAATTAAATATTAATTAGGAGAAAAATTAAAATATTATCCATTTTTTATTGTTCACAAAATTTATTTAATAATTTTTACAACTTAAATGCATTTTAATTATAATTGGCTATTTAATTAATAGTAATGGATCCTCCATTGTTTTAATACCTCTTAGCTCAGCACATGACGTAGATCCTATGATGTCTATAGCCTGATCTTTATGCTCCGTCAATTTTTTCCATTATATCACATACCTTTAACTTTAAACTTCATCAATTTATTTCTTAATTATAACGTAACTGTAACTAATAGTTTATTGCTACTATTATCATTAACTCAATTAACTTTATCATATTTGTTAAAATTGCTTTCAACTCCTAATCGAACCAATTAACAAATATAGATAAATAACTTATCGCAAAGCTTGATTAATGAGAAGCATTAAGGTACAGTCATGGCGGACGAAACCCAAAATGTAAAAATATCCCTGGATATGAACAAGATAAGGTGGATAGTATCAACAGCAATGGCGGAAGTAAGAAATTCTCAGAGTTTTACTTTCCCTTCAGCATATCTCTGTAACGAAGAAGAGAATCAAGCCTCTGCAACTTCAACTGCTGCTTGAATTTATTTATGAAATCATCAGCTTTTGCATCGATTTCTTCTTCGAAGTCGACGATGGATCCCCTTTTATCCGCTCTCACAGTTGATGGCCTTCTCTTTTCGATCTCCTCCGCCTGTCTTTTCCCCATTTTTTCACTCGCCGACTTCGCCATCTTCTCCGGCGCCGGAACCTCTCCTCCGGAGTCCGAGTTTCTCCGTTTCACTTCCTGGGTTATTTTCTGCTCCGGGTTCGGCTTCAAATCCTGCGTTTCGGTTTCCAGATAGGGAATCTGTTCTGATCTGTAGACAGAGGAGAGATTGCCGGACATAAGACGGTTCAAGAACGAAGGAGTTCGAACGAGTTGGTTGGGACCATCGGAACGGAACTCGTCGGAGTTTGCGTGGCCGTCGAGCGACAGGAAAGAGAAGTTAAAAGACTGGACGCGGGACAGCAGCGACGGAGGTCGGCCGAGTTGGGCCGAGTTAAGCGTTCCGAGCGGCGGAGCCGGAGGTTGTTTCTGATGGCTGATGAGCGAGATGATGACGATGGTCGCAATCACAATGTTAATCGTCACAAAAAGAGCGGTCGGTGTGAACCAGCTCGCCGCCATAGCCAGCATCTTGAAAGCTCCTGCAATGCAAAAATTACAGAGAGAGAGATAGAACTTGCAGAGGAAATTTAGGAAGAGGACATGGACAGATTGATTCACACTGAACCGCATTATTATATACAAGGTTCGAGCTGTTAACCAGTCGTCTCTTAATCTTATAATCTACTTAATTTATATTTTAATAAAGTAGATAGTGGAGTTCAAACACTAAAAAACAAAAATAAATAAAATAAATAGTTAAATATTACTCTTAATTAATCACGTTTGATAAATTCATGGGATTAAAAATCACTTCACCTCTTTGAGTTGACTTGACTTCAGACTTTAATTTGTTCACACTCACCGGTCGTCGTCATTTTTCAATTCAATTGTCCACGTGGTCGTACGTAATTTGATGGCCACATTAAAGTAAAGAATTGAAACACGAGAAAACAGAACCTGGGCATAGGTGTGCACTGTGCAGTGCCGAAATCCCTCTCCACCAACCCACGCACGCGACAAACTGTTAACCGAAAAGTTACAGTGATTCAATCATTCACAGAGATGAATGGTTGATCCTTCGTGTTAGACTATTAATCTCTTACACTATAATTTTTAGACATCAAATCTTAACTGCTATATTAAATTTATCATCTCTGAATCAATTTAGATAAACACATGTTGTCATCCGTGTGGGAACGTTGTACTAACATTATGAGTGTTTGCAACAGCAAAATACATGCTTCAAAGTTTAAACCACTAAAATTAACTTCAAAAAATTCAGATTGGCGGAGTTTATGTGCGTCGGTTTTAATTATTTATAAATGGGGTTTGGGCTTTGAATTTTTGAGCTAACACAAAAAAGACGAATTCAATCATAACATAATATACAAATAAAAATAAAAATAGAATATGTCATTAAAAATAGTTTTTATTTATTTTTTCAATATTTTTATCATAACAATAAATAAATAGTAGATAATTCTACTATTTTATTAAAATTCTATTTTTTATTGTAATAATATTTTTTTATCATTAACATAGTAGAAAATTCTAGTTTTTATTTATTTTTAAATTTTAAATTCAAAATATTATAAAAAACTAATTTAAAATGCATATTATTAATGAAAATAAATTGAAAAAACCTTTTAGATTTGGGTTGATTTAGAAAATTAATTTCGAGTCATGTTAGACAAATGATTTTAAATTTTAGGTCAAGTTTTGGTTCCAAATCCCAAACAAATAATCAAATTGGTCTATCTCAATTAGTTAAAAACCTGACTCAAATCGATCTATGTCCATTCCTAGGCACCACGCCCATAATATACGATGATAAATAAAAAAAATTATAATAATAGTAATTACATTGTTATTTAACTTGATTAACTAGAAAATAAAAAAAAATTAATATCTTTTGAATTTGTTTTCATTATTAATCAATAATTATGTTAACTAAATTGATAAAATTAAACGAAAATATGGTGATAGAGTATTCTTTAAAATTACAACTTCTCGATAAGTTGGGATTGGAATCTAGACTCTTCGGGGACTGGATTTTTCGGAGAAGGCTTCTTTCCTCACAATTGATAGCTTAGTTTGAGACTCAATTTACAAGGATCACACACATCCTAGCCGATTATCGTCACTTGAAAGCATCAAATTTTATAATTATGGGATTAAGTGCTAGGAAGCCACAAGGGTCCCTCATGCAGTGTTTTAGGCCTAGACTACTACGTGGAGCTTAAAGGAGGATGAAGCCCCCACATGTCATGCAACTTGGCTAAGGACATGTGTACCTTTCATGGGTCACCACCAGATTGAATCAACATAATTGATCTACCAGTTTTTGTTCGATCCAAGCTAATTTTTGTCTTCTCATGGTTTTGCTTTTTTAAATAGGATAAAATTCAATTCAAAATCAAATAAAGCGTAGCTCCGTCTCGAAAATGAGCTTTGAATAAAAAAAAAGTATTTTTATTTTTATTTTGAGAAAAAACTAATTTTGAGTTTGAGTTTCGGATAAATAGGTCAAATCGCGCTTGAGTTTTGAAAAAACAAATTTTTGATTTCTCGGACGCATGATGCTTCTGAGTGATGGACGACGAAATTTTTTTTTTAATTTTTTATTTTTAATAAATTTGACTAATGAAATCTTATCGGAATGACTTGAAATTACCATACATTCATAACAATAAAAGACATTAATCTGGAAGTTTTTAAATTTTTTCGACAACGGTACGATTTGCTATAATATTTTCCATTTATAAACAAACAAAATTTGTTAAAATTACATACGGTAATAAAAATTCTTGAAAATGGTATCGCACACTTAAAGTACTGTAAGACAATATTTCACAAAATTTTGTATTTTTTTATTGATGTACGTCATTTTTACAAAATTTGTTTGTTTATGTAATAAACAAATTATAGTAAAACGTACCGTTGTTGAAAATTCATGCAACTTTGTGAAATATTGTCTTATGGTATTTTAAGTGTGTGATACAATATGCAAGAATTTTTTATTAATGTACGTAATTTTAAAAAAAAATTGTTTAAGTATGAAACCAATTGAGTCGGTTTTGATTGGTTATAAATAGACCTTTTTTTCATCCCAACTTTCACCCACTAGCTACTCCAATCAATTAGATTTGGTTCATTTTTATGGAATAAATTTGCAATATGAACTACATTTTTAAGTAAACTACAATTTCTTACACGTTATAATGAGAACGGAAAATAAAAAAAAATGATAATAATATAATAAATTTCGCAATTGAAACATATATTCACACATCAAATTGAACTTCTATATATAATAAGATTTGGAAGGCACTTTACCAACTCGACTTAGATTGAATTCATCTTCCATTCAACTCTAAAATCATGTTTTATGATAACTTAAATTGTTAAATCATTATTTGGATGGCCCGAAAACTAATTCGGTAACTTACACGCCGTTGATGTTGGTGCGTAACGAGACTTGTTCGAAAGCAAAAGTATCAAGACTTAGCAAAACCCCGAAAACTTCCAATGTTTTTCCATAAAATCCAAACTTTTCTCTCGGGTCGTGTTGTGTTTACCGTCTTATCGTACGCAAAATTTTCCGACCACGTAAATACAATTTTTCGTACCGTGATTATGTCTCAATCCATTTAGTAAAGTCTTCAAGCCCTATAGTCCATCTACTATTGGGCTTATCCTTGACTTTTAAGTCATGTCTTCTCTTCCGGCCCACACTAAAAGCCCAACAAACATCATCTGTATTAAAGCCGACTATAACTCATTTAATTTAATCAATTATTGAGAATAATGTTTTGTTTACTCTTTTAAAAAATAGTTACGTTAGCTAATTTTTTTAAAAGGGTATATGCCTAAATTAATTGAAGTATCAAACTGATAGTTCAAAATTTACCTTATAAATTTATTTTCTTATTGTACAAGCTGAAATAGAATTATGATTAGTATAATAAATAATAATTTAAATTTAAATAAATTAACGGTACTTTGTTTAATAAATTTTGGATGCGTTGTCAACCTATATAATTACAATGAAGGATGATTATTTCAACTTTTACGATGAACTTGACTTCAAATTAATGCGACTTTAAGCTCAAAGACGGAAGTTTTAACGTAAATGCTTCATGAAATTCATTATCTTACTTTCTCATTTTTGGTGTTGAGTTCGACGATTAGTCTTCGAATTTTCCTCTGCGAAGAAGATTTGTTTGATGTATTAAAAATATAAACAAACTACTATCGATGCTTGAAATCTACGCTATTAAATTTGGATGAAAGTTGATTTGGATTTTCGAGATCGAATAATAATGAACCAAATCACCTAAAGAGATTGATCAAAAGATTCGGTCCATGTTTTCTTAATCATGTTATAAAGTATATAAAGCTACTAGAATTAATCATCACTGGTATCTAAACATGCACATCATTATGCACCATGCATGTTATCTATGTAAGGCTCAAATGTATTATATCACTCGTCACATCCCGACTAGGGGTCGATCGATGAAAAAACTAATCGATCGAGTCCTCTTCTTATTAACTTATATACGATAAGATACAAGTTACACTCATGTTTGTATCATACATTAAGACCAACAAATGTATGACAATCTCATGTTTTTAGGTAGGTCAATCGACAGACTCGGTTTGAAAAATTTGATGTACTAGCAAAATGATAAGATCTTCTTAGTGGTGTTTTTATTAAAAGAAAAAAAAGTGAAAAAGTAAAACATTATGAGGAAGCCAAAGGCCAAAAACCAGACACTCGTTATAAATTTACTCATCGACTCACTTCTCTTACCACTGCCGTCGTCACTGCCGTCGTCTTCCTCTTCTTCTTCATTTAATTCCGCCTTTTATTTGCCGTAATCGGACGAAAATGGCGGCAAAGAAGCCAAGAATTGTGATTGTTGGAGCAGGAATGGCTGGCCTAACAGCCGCAAACAAGCTCTTCACGGCGTCTGGGTCGAAAGAGCTTTTCGAGCTCTGTGTAGTCGAAGGAGGGGAGAGAATCGGAGGAAGAATCAACACTTCTGAGTTCAAAGGAGAGAGAATCGAGATGGGTGCGACTTGGATTCATGGAATTGGAGGTAGCCCAGTTTATAAAATGGCGGAGGAGATTCGGGCGCTTCAGTCGGAGCAGCCATGGGAATGCATGGATGGGTTTTCAGACGAGCAAACCACCATAGCTGAAGGTGGATTCGAGCTCAGTTCTTCCACAGTCGAACCCATTTCAAATCTTTTCAAGAATCTGATGAATTTCTCTCAAGGGAAGAAGATGGAATCTAATGGCGTCTCCTCCGCCATTGGAGAGGGAGCGTCGAAGATTGGTTCTGAAAGTGCCAGTGTTGGTTCTTTTCTCAGAAAAGGGCTTGATTTATACTGGGTTTGGAAGAATAAGCAAAAGGATCTCAATGGCTATGGTGGTTGGGACGAAATGTCGCTCGATGAAGCCATTTTCGCCATGAATGAGAATATCCAGAGGACTTACACCTCCGCCGGCGACCTATTCTCGCTGGATTACAACGCAGAAAGTGAGTACCGGATGTTTCACGGCGAAGAAATCACCATAGCCAAAGGCTACTCAACAATTATTAAACATCTAGCCTCCGTTCTTCCTCCTGGTTTAGTTCAATTAAAGAAAAAGGTCAATAAAATCGAATGGCAGCCTGAATACATGGGAAAAACTCATTCCCGGCCGGTGAAGCTCCAGTTTACCGATGGGTCAGCTATCTCCGCCGATCACGTAATCATCACCGTCTCATTAGGAGTTTTAAAAGCTGGAATTCAGAAAGATTCTGGGTTTTTCTCTCCTCCGCTGCCTTTTGTCAAAACGGAAGCCATATCGAAGCTCGGTTATGGCGTCGTCAACAAGCTTTTTGTCCGATCGGGTGGGGAAGAAACGAGTAAGCATAAATTTCCGAATCTTAACATGGCTTTCCACCGCCCTGAATCCGAATTTAGAGAGAGAAACATCCCATGGTGGATGAGAAGAACAGCTTTCATAAGCCCGATCCATCGAAATTCAAGCGTTTTACTATCTTGGTTCGCCGGAGACGAAGCTTTAGAGCTCGAGAAACTCAGCCAAGCAGAAATCCTCAAGGGATTTTCAACGACCGTCTCTTCCTTTTTATCAAAACCTCGCCGGTCGGAGACCCATTCCCGGCCGGCGACAAACGGGAATCTCGGTCCCGAGGAGGTGAAATTCGCCGAGGTTTTGACGAGTAAATGGGGGACAGATCCGCTGTTTCTGGGATCATACTCTTACGTTGCAGTCGGATCAAGCTGCGATGATTTGGACAAATTGGCAGATCCAGTCCCTTCCATGAAGGTCGGAGATTCTGCCACGTCTCGTCCTCTTCAGATCTTGTTTGCCGGAGAAGCAACTCATCGAACTCACTATTCAACGACCCATGGAGCTTATTTTAGTGGTCTTAGAGAAGCCAATAGGCTTCTTCAACACTACAATTGCCACCAAGTTTAGAAATTTTTAGTATTTTCTCGGGACATCGTTTATTTGTGCGAAATAATTCTCATTTCTATGTGTAATGCATATAATTACGTTTCTCGAAAGTGGGTTTGCTCATACGAGACGAGTTAAGAAGATATTTAAGAAATCACGAACATGCAATAAATCGATCCAAAGTTTAAAAAAAAAAAGGTCATACTAGATTCTTGGATCTTCTGGGTCCAATATCTAGGCATGTTCCTCTTCCTCGAACATAGACATTGGGGTTGGCCTTGAATAAGAGACCCACCACCGCTAGAGTACATCTCCAGCATTCATGGCGGTGGAGCTTCCACCGGAGTGACAACCATAATGTTCTCCATAATGGTCGCACTAGATCGGACGATGATGGCCGTTTGATTGCTCTGATCTATCCTGCAGATGGAGCCCACGTAGCAGATGGGTCCCAATCCATGCATGGGTACGTCTGACGCTCACTCCAACACTTAGCTCTTAGTAGACATTAGACAACTCATCCGCCTTGCCCACTTGGTACCCTTAGATTGCAGCTTAGAATAGATCCTCTATGCATCTTCCTCGATCTCTGTAATCTCCCTATGAATATCATCAAAAATTAAAGATTCAAGACACTAAATTTAGGTAAAAAAATATTTTCTAAAAGAAATTGCCAGTAGAGAAATAAGTTTATTATGATGATCATAATACAACAGTTAATTTTTAATATTATATCTTATATTAATTTATACATAACATAAAACTTTAATAAGATTTTTAACATGAATCAATTGTCTAATTTTAAATAGAATTCGAATCACAACGAGTTAGGGGTAAAATGTCACTTGAACCCAGAGCTAGTTGGTTTTTCCCGAAATGCGTTGAGACGCAGTAGTTGATTGGACATCTGCAGATAAAGCATTGTTTCGGTGCAGGCCACGAGAACATTATCAATCGAGGCAAATTCTGAATACTAGGTATAATCTCAAAATTAAAGAGGTCAAGGTCGGTCAATAAGACACTGAGAGATAAGCTTCAGCGTCTAGAGGGAAACAAATTGGATCACCAAGGTGATGGGGAGGGAGGAGTTTATTATTGAAGGGTATCCAGCCCCAAAGACAAAGGAATGGGCCCACTCGCTGTCTCTTGTTGTTTTTTTATCTTTGGGTGCCTCAATCCCCCTTTGATGATCGAGATCGTCGCAGGCTACTCTATCGTCGGCTTCTTCGTCCAAATCATGGAACTACAAGTGAGAATCTCCTTTGTTAATTTACTTTTTCAATCCCCCTTTAATTATCATCCTTAATTGCCTTTTTTAGTGATTAGCGTTACTTAGTTCGAGGGTCTATTTTCAAATCTACCACGGATTTTCGGTTTCGTTTTAAGAATTCATTAGATTGAAGACAATTATAACACGATATAAAGCGATTGTGAGTGTCGGCTTACACTAAAAAATCATTTTGTCCTCTAATATGCATCGAGACTTTACAATTAACTGAATTCTGACCGAAACTTTTATCACGCGCCTATTACAGGATGTGTTTATTGATTTGAAGGCGAACGTTTAATAACGTAAGGCTGAGGTATTATTCGATATTTGAGACAAAAAATGGGTAATTTTTGTAACCACAAATCAAGACAAAATTGAATTTCATTCTTGTTCAATGACCATCTCTTGGATTTGATTCAAGGGTTACCGTTCATTTCATTTGCTAGTAGGGTCGATTGAATTGACGACACGTGCAGATCGTGTGGTAGGTAGATCCCAACATGTTACATCGGAAAATCTCGACGGTGTGATCATGTTGTTTGGATTTAATGCCTTACATTCATATAATTGCACTTTTGTCACCAAAGTTATAATCTTCTTTTAGTTGGATTAATAATTACTAATTTTGATACAAATTCAAAGACAAATCCGAAATAAACATTTGTTTATAAAATATGCTTTTAATTATTTTATTATTTCGTTCAAAGTTAGTTAATAACCTCAAATTATCCGATCTCGTCAAACAGTTAGGCTGTTCTTCTCATCCACGACCCACTTTCGAATCGTGACAAGAGATCATTTTCAACGGTAATTAAATTTTTTATATTATATTAAGATTAAAAAATCGTTCATACTTTATTCCAAAGCATGAAACTTTGGCCCCGAACTATTAATTTCTATGTCGACCTTTGGATATTGTTTATTTGACATTATCTCCTAAACTTCTACGAGGAAACAACCAAACCAGCTTTTGACAAATCTTAGATAACAAGTTTAATGAAGCTGTCTATTCTATGTTAAAGGGGGGAATAAAAGAGAGAATGGCACCCCTTTTTTTAATTTTTTTATAGTTTTTTTTAGCTTTTAGAAAAGTGTTTATGATAATAAGAAACACCCTTTAATTAAAAGACCAAACATTCAACCTTGTCTTAAAATCTGTGCAGTGGAATCTAGATGGCCTAGGTTTGATAGTACATGTTCTTTTGGGCAGTGCACTACTAAGTTGAATTCTTGATGAAGAACATGAACACTAATTCACGAATCACGGCTAATAAGAAAAAAAAAGATAATAATAATACAAAGTCATGATTTTTAGAAAAATCAGTAAAAATTAAAAAAAATGTCTGAATTTTGGGTAAATAGGCCGATTTAGGCAAGATTTAAAAAAAAACAATTGAGTTCTTCGGACGTTGATACATATGATACAACCTCACGTTGGACGCAAGTTGAGTCCAAACCCACAATTTTTTTTTTGAATTTGTTTTTGAATTTTTTATTTTTAATTAATTTAACTAAACAAATTTTATTGAAAAGACTTGAAATTTTAACCACACATTTATAACGATAAAAGACACTAATCTGGAAATTTTCAAATTTTTCAACAATTGTTTAATTTACTATAATTTTTCAATACATAACAAAACAAATTTAGTTAAAATTACATACGTCAATAAATTATTTTGAAACTTTTATCACAAGTTTCAGCACTGAAAAAAAAATATTTCACAAAGTTTCATGAATTTTAAACAATTGTACGATTTACTATAATTTTTTTAATACGTAAAAAAAAATAATTTTTTTAAAAAATTACATATCTCAATAAAAATTCACAAAAATTTGTGAAGAAATTGATCTAAATATGTGACAAAAGTTTCGTGAATTTAATTGGCTTATGTAATTTTAATAAAATTTATTTATTTATTTAATAACAAAATTAAAGTAAATCGTACAATTTTTTAAATTTCATGAAATCATGTGTTCTATGAATATTTATTGATGTATGTAAATATGTGAAAAAGTTCAAGAATATTTATTGATGTATGTAATTTTAACAAAAAATTTTTGTTTATGTATTAAAAAATTTATAGTAAATCACACAGTTGTTGAAAATTCACGAAACTTTGTGAAATATTTTCATACAGTGTTCTAAATGTGTGACAAAATTTTCAAGAAACGTATATAATTTTAACAAAATTTGTTTATTTATATATTAAACAAATTATAGTAAATCGTACAATTTTTAAAAAAATTTGAAATTTTCTAAACTAATGTCTTTTATTGTTCTTAATGTGTGGTTAAATTTTACGTTAGTCTGATAAGATTTGATTAGCCAAATTAATTAAAAATAAAAAAATTTAAAAAAAATTCAAGAGTTCGGACGCAAGTTGTGTCCATATAGAATACAACTTGTATCCGATGAGAGGTCGGATCATCCGTATCGGACGTTCAAGTAGCACAAATTTTTTTTTCTAAAAATCAGGCCTGAATCGAACTATTTATTCGAAACTCAAAATTATTTTTAGTTTTTACTCTAAAAATTTAAAAAAGATTAATATATAGATTTAATAAAAAAAATTGTTAATATATATTATATATTCACTAGTCAAATCCAAAAAAAATCAAATTATTGAAATCTAATAGTCACCATTTTTGGAGTAATTTAATGAAAAACGATTAGTAGAACAGACTTCTCGAGTAAACACTATTAAAATCATGTACGCATGAGTCTAAAGCGAAAAATATTGTTGTAATTCTCATAGCTTGAAATGTTACGAGTCCAAAAAAGGATTCAAATTATCAAACTTCAAAAGTCCGTAAAATATATTATAGCTAACCCGAATCTCACGTTAACATGTTACTTTATGTCGTTTATAAATGTGTCTCGGTAATTTTTTGTGTTCTAAGACGTTTATTGGTCGTCGGCAATAATTCACAAATATGAGCTTTTTCTACTTGTCAGCTAATGAAGGACCCAATTGACAACGTTAAATTAGTGCATGAAGCTGCACCATAGATTGAATCTCTATGGTGTAGGTGGGGCTTCCTCTATGTGTGAATAAAGAAGGCTCAAAAGCAAGATGTGCTACCATTAATGGTGGGAATTCTCAAGCCAAAGGTACCTCAAAATTGAATTTTTGTGCTTTAATCCAACTGTCTATCGCTTACCAACAAAGAAAAACAAGAAATATTAGAGGAAGAATCTGAATTCGAGTGAGTTTTTATCGAGGATTGATCTTCGTTGATTTCAAAAAACTTGTAAAAATTGATTCTTGACTTTGCCCTTATTGCGAGTAGGTAGGAGGCATACGGGCCGTGAACTTCTTGAAAAAAAGCCAAATCGAACCGGTCCAAAATGAATAATCCAATCGGGAACTGACCGACTACCCACTTTTAAAATGGTGGGCCATTCGAACCGACTTGGAAACCACTTGTGTGGTGGCTGGCCCAATTACTCGTTATTGACGATTTTCGCTGGCCTATTTCGAAAAAATGAACATGTTTTGTATGGACAATGAGAAAATATGATTTGAAACGGATGGCTGATCTCCGTGATTCGATCGAGCTGAGGACCCGATTGGAGGAAACTACAAACTAGAAGTCGTAAACTTCTATGGGCCATACATGGGCCTGTAGTATTAGGCTGAACAGAAATCCAGTATTTTCTTCCCAAAGGCCCAACTCTGAATTATTTATTTATTATATAATCAAAATAATTTGAAATTTTTACATTATTTATTATAATTTTGTATTATTATTAAAATTAAAATAATTTACTAAAAACATGTACATTGTTAAAAAAATTTAAACTTTGATGATGAACTATTATAACATCATCATTAAAGTTCCAAATATGTTTGAAAAAGCCTAAAAGTATCAAAATTATTATTATTTTTAAATAATATACGTATTTTAATAAAATTATACAAATACATATAAAGATATTTTTGTTTGGACTTTTTTTTCAAACCAATTTTTCCAATGTAAAGGGCAATATTAAAAGAGTTCTTGTCGAAAGTTTTAAAAACTTTAGATGATGTTCTTATTTTTAATGAATTATTTTTTACAATAAAAAAATTATAATAAATAGTATAAATATTTAAAATTCATAAAACTTTTCAGAATATCTTCTTATAATAATATGTATATGTAATAAAAATTTTAAGTTATTTCAATTATATATGTTTGAAAAATTAATAAATTTATATATCGAGATGCAGAGAGCCGTATGTAAGAGGCATACCCATGCGTCTGTTGTGATGCGGGGTGTTCACCCCCCTCGTGTGAACTGCACCGACACTCACGTATAGGAGATTTCGCACCAAGATTTAATTATTTTATTTTAAAACATTAGTTTTTTCGAGTTTATTTATTAATTGAGTTTTTTTAGATTATTTACGCTTTTCAATGTCTCACGGTTTATCTTTTTTTTTTTCAATAAAAAAATTATTGGGGAACTTTTGTAATTCCTTGTAAAATTTGGGCAATATTGAAAATAACGAAAAATAGTGTGTGGTATATAAATTGAAAAACCCTGAGCGGTACTTCCACAGATAAACCTTCTCCGTCCAGCTTCTTCTTCGGCAACCTCTTCAATTGGCTATGGTTCGGAGCATTAAAAACCGTAAGAAAGCCCAGACGAAGAACAAGGTTCGATCTTTATCTGGCCGGCTTGCTTTCTCATATGCGAGTAAAGTCAACCAATTTGTTGTTTTCGTTTTCAGAGTACGAGGAATCGAGATGGTTCGTCTTCATCTACCACGGTACCGTCGATGCCAGTGAAGGTATGGCAGCCTGGAGTGGACAAGTTGGAGGAGGGAGAGGAGCTTCAGTGTGATCCTTCAGCGTACAATTCTCTGCATGCTTTCCATAATGGCTGGCCCTGTCTGAGGTGCGATTTTTTTTATAAATTTTTTTGGTTGCATTACTAGTGAAGGAAAACGATGAATTCTTCAGTTTCAAATCTTCTTATTTGAGAATTTGAGAGTTATCAGAAGAAATACCTTTAGTCGCGGAAATCGCATCTGGTTCTTTGAATTTCACTTCCCATTATTCATCTAAGTCTAATAATTGCTAGCTTCATTTTAAGGCGAAGAATCTGAAATTTTTTTTCTTCTTAATTAGCCAATAACCTGAGGAAGCTCAGTATTTATATATATTTTTCATTTATTTCACGTTATCTTTCTTTGTTTATGCCTTTATTTTTCCTTCGCTGTACTTAAATACTATGATGAAGGAGAATACTTTTGGACTCTCGACTGATATTCAAACTTTGTTACATTTGACAGCTTTGATATTGTTCGAGATACGCTAGGTTTAATACGAACAGAGTTCCCTCATACTTTGTATTTCGTCGCAGGAACTCAGGTGAGTATGTCAAGAATAATTCAAATTTACGAAGTAGAAGTATGTTGTCTCGTTTGTGCATATAGGAGGATATATTAGTTTGTTTACTTGTGATTTTTTTCTGTTTCATTGTTGTTATCTTAAATTGCTCCTGACTTTTGAGATATGAACATATATCATCCTCGTGTCAGAGTTGGTGTTTAAGCTATTATTAGTGAAAAAATTAATACTTGAAAATGAATGCAGTTTTGTTTACTTTTCCTTGAATTGCATTAGTTCGCTCTACTTTGCTGTTCCTTGATATCATTTTGTATTTCAGGCTGAGAAAACGTCCTGGAACTCTATAGGAATATTCAAATTAGCTAACATTTCTGGAAAAAGGCTTGAATTGGTACCTAATAAACCTTCATCTGATGACTCTGACATGGATGGTGATAGTAGTGATAGTGATGAGGACACTGAAGATGTGGATTCTGGAAAATCTGGAAAACCAATTCTGCTAGTAAATTCTTACAACTGTTGCTTTGTTTTATATTTTATGCACTTATGTTTAATATTAATCCATAATTCTTCTCTTTATACCACAGTTGCGCAAGGTAGCACATGAAGGATGTATTAATCGAATACGTTCTATGCCACAAAATCCTCACATATCTACAACCTGGTCTGAAACTGGCCATGTGGAGGTCGGACACATTTTTATAATTTGTTTTTGCATGTGCAAAACTATGAAATGGTAGCAAAATCTTTTGTTTCAGCCTTGTTTGGTATTGCTTGATTGCTTCTAAGTATATTCTTCAAATCCATTTATTTTGAATTTATTACGTAATTGTAAAAGGTAGCGTGATAGCTCTTTTGGTCCTTACTCATGGGATGTAATATATTATTCTACAGATTTGGGACTTTACCTCTCATCTGAATGCTTTAGCCGAATTAGATTCAGATACTAGTCAGGAAGCTTCTTCAGTTTACAATCAAGCTCCTCTGGTTAAATTTAAGCATAAGGATGAAGGCTATGCTATTGACTGGAGTCCAGTTACGCCTGGAAGGCTGTTATCTGGTACATTAAATAGTGATTCTGGCTGTGTTCTCCTACTCCACTGGCCTCCTTATTTTTAACCTTTTCTTGTTTCTCCGTGACATTAGGGGATTGCAAAAGTTTCATTCACTTGTGGGAGCCTGCATCTGGATCTACATGGAATGTAGATAACACTCCATTTGTGGGACATAGTCAAAGTGTGGAAGACCTTCAGGTACATACTAGCTTTTTAAAGAGGGGATGAAAAGAAACCTTCACCAATGAGATTTGTTTTGAGTGTTTTTTTTTTCGATATGGTGTTTATGCAGTGGAGCCCTACAGAAGAAAACGTATTTGCTTCATGTTCAGTGGATGGACATATCGCAATATGGGATATTCGTTTAGGGAAGTCACCAGCAGCTTCATTTAAAGCACATCAGTCAGATGTGAATGTTATTTCTTGGAACAGGTTCTTAGACATTGAACTCTTTGTTTTTTATACATAGTTGTAAGTATATGCCGAGGCACTTATATGTAATCATCTCATTTGTTCAGATTAGCAAGCTGTATGTTGGCTTCTGGAAGCGACGATGGGACATTTTCTATTCGCGATCTCAGATTGCTCAAGGTTTGCTAATTCTAATAATGCTTGAATTGAGGTTTGGTAATTCTAATAAGGTTGGCTTCTAATAATGCTGCATGAATGAACATATTTACAATGATGTTTGTAGGAAGGAGATTCTGTTGTAGCACACTTTGAGCATCATAAAGCCCACCCAATCACATCGATCGAGTGGAGTCCACACGAAGCCTCCACTTTGGCCGTGTCATCGTCCGACAATCAACTATCGTGAGTATTTCTTCAAAGCTGTTTGTACGAAAATTGAAAACAACGTAGTTATTTACTTTTTTCTATGGCTTGTTTTTCAGAATATGGGATCTGTCTTTGGAAAAAGATGAGGAAGAAGAGGCAGAATTCAAAGCGAAAACAAAAGAGCACGTGAATGCGCCTGACGATATACCTCCTCAACTTCTGTTTGTTCATCAAGTATGCGTTGAGATCAGTTTCTTTGGGTGTAGTTTTTAAAATAAAGTCTTATCAGAATATAAAATTAGAGCATAAACTGATTAGAAGGAAAATGATGAATGTAAACAGGGACAGAAAGATTTGAAAGAAGTACATTGGCACACTCAGATCCCTGGAATGCTTCTATCCACTGCAGCTGATGGTTTCAACATCTTGATGCCTTCTAATATTCAATCCACTCTCCCTTCAGAAGCTGCTTGAACCTTTTACTCGTCCAATTACCTTTTTTGTGTCATCGAGACAGGTTCTCAGCTGCATAAAGGCTGCCAAATGGCTTAAATTTTGGATCGAAAAATGGAGATGTGCATCTCAATTAGTAAGTTAAGAGATTGTTATTATGCTAATTGTAATAATGTTTAAATTTCTCTTAGTTATTTCAGAATTTCCAAAAGAAAATAAAAATTTGATATTAAAAAATTAGAGACTTGATTTAATCTCCTGGAGCTGGAGCTATAGTACATACCCGAATACAAATTGTAAGCCATTTGATTGTGCCTCTTTTCTATCTTATGCTACTCCCCATGATCTCAATATTGTCTGAGATGTGCCTATTATGAGCTGACAAGCTTTTCCAAGTAATGCAGGAAAAGGGTCTTGTTTGCTCAACACTACTACTTTGCTCTTGTGAGCAAAATAGCCTTTCATGAGATTCTTGTATATCAGTATAGTCATTATACACCCTACCTGTAAAGTTATAAGAACCCTAATCTTTTTAGAAGAATGCAGAAGAGAATCATTTTTTGGTAGTTTTTGAAAATCGGTTCAGCTATGAAAATCTGGAAACTTTAGTACCTCGTCCAAATCCACGTCGATCTTGAGCCATTTCAGAGCCTTGACAACCACTTCCAACTTAACTTGGTGAGCTTTGGTTGGGTCCTTGTGCTTTTGGAAAATGTAACTGTATAGCAAGTATAGGATTGAAAGATGTTGAAAAATGCAGAAAAGATTTGATAATTGTTTCCATAAACATGTGACTAGTTTTCAAAAATCGCTTTAAAAAACGTGAGTTTAATGTCTTTACGTATCTTCTAACCAAGCTTAAACCCGAGATAAATTTAGAGGTCGAAAGCAAGAAGAATGCAAGATCTACCCTTGTCAAATACTAAGAGTGAGTTGCAAGATTATCGAATAAGCCTGTAACTACTTTCAAAAACAATAAGTTACATTTTCTTCATCAATCTTCGATACACTCGGAGCTCCAACTTCTCGAGGACGAGATAAACTCCCAATCTTAAGAACCTGATCAAAACAAAACACAATGCTTTTAGATCACAAAATGCTAAACTTTTGTCTCGGAAGTACTCCTTGTAAAAACATTCATAAAATGATGCATACCTATCTTCATGCTCTTGCAGGGCGTGCCGTAGCAAGCGGAGATTGCCTCTTTTAAGACTTTGAACTATATCACAGTACTATGACATCAAATGAAGTTCTATATTATAACACGATCAAAATGCAAGATGTAAAAATGTCAGTTTTTTTGTTCAAAAAAGGCAAAAGAGCCAAATCATACATCGGCGAGATTGTACTCTTCAAGGAGCAGCTCTCTAGGTAAGATGCCTATGGATAGCTTTACGGGTACAAGATATTTTAATATCATCCTATTCCATGGGAAACATATAAGCCACAAGTAGGAGGTTAATCATGTGCATGTTATGTAGGACTAAACGACAACAAGATTCAAGAGAAATTTGGGCAGGGAATAATGAAGGCAAAAACAGCTAGTTAAAATTAAATCACAGCTCGAAATGTTTCATGAAAACAATAGATAAATAACTCGTCAAAGATTCAATGAACTACCCAAAAGTAAACCAAGAGTTTCTCGTTAGCGGTCTACTACACTCAAATAAAATTGAGAATTCGGTCATATTCAGGATTAGGTAGTATTTCTAATATAACACCAATGTGAGCAGCATCCAGGAGAGTACATATTGCATATAGAAATAATTAAATCATATCCAGTACTTACACGCTACACCACCACCAGTATCAACTAAAATCAACATAAAGCCTTTCTATCTAGAAATTAAACTACGTCCAGCTGAACCAAACCTGATATTTGCTTGCCTGGCAGGGTTGCAATGCATTAAAGCATAAGATAATTTACTATCAGCCTGACAAGTGAGAATAACATGAAAGTGGATTAACTGAAATGGCACACTTATTGAATCAAATATGCATAATACCATATCTTTCGCATACATAGAAGGAGGGAACCAAAATCCAAAATTAATAATAATAATAATGACATCTAACAGAAACAACTATGAAAAACTTCCAGTCTGCCTGTGTAATACATGTAGGTGACACGAATGAAAAAGTGATTTTGATAAACTTATCTTCATTGACAATAACACACTCAACAGAAAAAAAGCTGCCTGGCAATCAAATTAAACTTTTACCTTGTCTCATTTTGGAAATTCCTCAAAATCAAATATTCTGGCAATTTCAATGCTTCTATCACACTGCAGCATAGGTGTAAGCTGCAAATCAGAAAAGCTATGCTAGTATGTTATCTTTCTCTGCTATGGAAAAATGATTCGTCATCCATCAATCTCTCAATGTGAGCATCAGAACATGATTAAACTAACCTATAAGAAATAAGTTAATTGAAACTAAAGAAATTATTGATGACACTAAACAATACATAATCACCCTCAATGAAATATTTGCTCATGTGAGAGGCAATGAAATACTTTGTTTATTGACAAATAAAGTACATTGATGTTACATTAGAAACTAGTGAGCAAGGAGAAATGAGAAGACACAGGGAATAATGGCTCAATAACTTGGACTGGAGGACAGCTTGGGGATTTAGTTAGGCAATTTAGTTACGGATCATGGAGACCATTCAATCAGCTAGTAGGATAATATGGGAGGAAGAAAATGAAGGGGATTGTGATCATTATCAATGTTACATTAGTTGTTTCAGTTAAGGAGGTAGTCCAAGTCTTGGAGATTAGCTCCAGCTTGTGGTGGGAGTATTGCTTGTAAAAAAACCTTCAAAATTTTGGTTAGCCATGCATCAATTGAACCACAAACCATCCAAGAGAGGAGAAGGATCATATTTTTTACCTTAAAATATAATTTAAACAACTGACAACTGACAAGTGACATATAGTGCTCCAACCCGTTTAGGTCCTTTTCCCTGAAATAGAAAAACCAAAGCAACAATATTACCAGAAGTCCAAGCTCGTAAATCATCTAAAAAACTTCATGTCTAAACAATTTGGACAAAGCAAATGCGCGAAATAACAAGTGATTGCAAATATTTTTTATAAGGGTGATAAATTTGTTATGACATGATATAAACAATTAAATTGTTGTCAATCTGGTAGCTTAAGCTCTTGAGATTGTACTGATGACCAGCAAAGAAAATCTCAAATCTGAATTCATGTTTGCGGGAAGGAGAATGTTCAAGTAACAACGTAAATGATTAAATTTCTCAACCAAACAACGTACCTGTTGACAATTCATTAAAATTATCAAGGAAAATGTTAGCACCAATGAAAAATAAAAGGAGCAAAAAGAAGCAGAGGACAGGGGACAACAGGAAGAGAATAAGGAGAAACTTACAACTAGAACTAGGGCTGGGCGGATCCGACCCAATCCGACAATCCGATTGGATTGGATCGGATCGAGTCGGATTGGGCAACGGTATTTGGTCGGCAAAGTCGAGTTTCGATTCGACGTTCGGATCGGATCGTTATCAGATTCAAAGGCGATCTGATCCAATCCGAACGTCGGATTGCCGTTTATAATCGAACTCTAAATCGAAAATCTGAAATCCTCAAATCTGTAACCTTTTTCTGAAATCCCGACGATCGCCTCCGAACCCCGCGACAAACCCTCACGATTGACCCAAGACTATCCCAAAAGTTTGCATTATTTAATTTAGGTATTGAATTTTTGGAATTGCATATTTGTTGAATTATATTTGATCGAGTTGTGGTTGTGATGAAATTTAGGCGAACTAAAAATCGGATTATGAATTGATAGTTTCGTATGTTTTAGATTATGTATTATGTTGAGATTATGAATTGTTTTCGTATTCTTGATTGTTTTAGATTATGATTGATTTAGATTATTATTGTTTTGAATTATGATTGTTTTAGATTATATCATAGATTTTGATTATAGATAGTTTTAGATTATAATTAATTATGGATTGATTTTTTTGGATTATGAATAGTTTTGGATTATGGATAGTTTTAGTTATTTTGGATTATGGATAAGTTCGGATTGCTTAGGAAAAATTTCAAAAAAATAGGATGAATATTGGATCGCTCTGGAAAATGCTCTCGGAAAAATGGAGGATCCGATCCGATAACTTTGTCGGGATTCAGATCGGATTGGATCCAAAACTCCAATCCGACGCCCACCCCTAACTAGAACCCCAAAGACTGTCATTAGGAAAGAACCAGCTCCTTTCAATTTTTCTGGTGATGCTCCATCAGCCTAGAAACCAGATATCCCACTTAACTCTCTTTCAATAAACACCCATGAATTAGAAAGCGAGAACTTCCATACTCTTTCCGCTAGAACCCTAATTTCATACACAATCACAATAAGTGCTTCCAAAGCCCACCCAGACTCCCAATTCCGAAATTCCTGAATAAATGCACTGGAAAAGCTCTAGCATTACACATCATAACACAAGATTCAATTTTTTTAATTAACAGAACTTGAGAGACAGTTGTATACTTGGCAGATTTTTCAAAAGCTTGGTATGCATCAGCCAAGTTTCCGAGACGATAGTTCTGCATTGCACGAAATAGATGAACAAGAATCTCTCCATACTGAGAGTAACGATCAGACTGTTTGATCAATCCGTTAGCGTTCTGTTGAACAATACGCAGCTCGTCAATAAGCTGACAGTACTATCAACTATTATCAAAGACATAAACATAGAGAGAGAGAGAGGGACCTGGATGAGATTGAGGGGATCGGCGACGGAGAGGACGGAAGGGGAAACGGAGGAGATGAAACGGCGCCGGAGAAGCGGTTAAGGAAGTCTGATATTCTCCGGTGAGATTCTCCCATGCTTAGGTACGCCATTCCGGCTTCGTTCAAGCTATGGACGTCGCCTGCTCTACTGCATTCACCTCGCTCTTCTTCCCCTTCTCCTTGAAGGAGAAGAAAGACTGATAAAACGACGTGACGTTAATACAAGGTTGTTTTATAAATGTCGTCCCTCAATCGTCTCTAGCCACCACACCCCCGTTGTATTTTGACTTTTCTACCGGAAATGGACGCACGCGAGCAAACAAGCCAGCTTTTTCTTCCTCGATAGCAACCTTGCAGCCGACCATTCTCCACCCAACTGATCAAACCCTTCAATTCTACTCATTCATCCCATCTGGATCTTACCCTAGTTCGGACAATCAAATCTATTTCCAGAGATCAGAAAAAGAAGCTGAGTTTCGATCATGGATTCTGACTTTGTGGCCATCGCGAAGCCTATTCTGATTCCCACCCAAGAAGAAGAGGCCCCTAATCCTTCTACGGCTCTGCTTTCTTTTCGCACAGATTCTTCGTCTTCTTCTTCCTCTTCGAAACCTTCGACTACCATTTTGTTTATTTCTCTTATCTTGATAGCCTGCATCGCTCTCTCCGCCGCAGCTGCCTTCGCTTTCCTATTTTTCTCCAAATTATCCTCCCCTCAGCTGGTTGAAAACTCCGCTGCTCGCCCTTTCTCCAAGCTAAATCGCTCTGTAGTTCTTCTGATTTCTTCCGACGGGTTTCGATTCGGGTATCAATTCAAAACCTCATTGCCTAACATAAATCGACTGATTGCGAACGGCACTGAAGCGGAAAGGGGACTGATTCCAGTTTTTCCTACTCTTACTTTCCCTAACCATTACTCCATCGTTACCGGACTTTACCCCTCTCACCACGGGATAATCAACAACTATTTCGTCGATCCGCAGACGGGCGACGCCTTTAACATGCAGAGCCATGAGCCGAAATGGTGGCTCGGAGAACCTTTGTGGGAGACGGTGGCTAGCCATGGTTTGGAAGCTGCTACTTATTTCTGGCCTGGTTCTGAGGTAATTAAAGGCTCCTGGACTTGCCCTTTGAATTTATGCAAGCGTTATAATGGTTCCGTTCCTTTCGAAGAAAGAGTAGATACTGTTCTGAAGTATTTCGATCTTTCTTATGATGAAATTCCTGTTTTTATGACACTTTATTTCGAAGATCCTGATCATCAGGGACATCAAGTTGGCCCTGATGATCCAGAAATCACGGAGGCTGTAGCTAGAATTGATAAAATGATTGGTAGGTTGATCAAGGGACTAGAGAAAAGACAGATTTTCGAAGATGTTACTATAATTTTGGTGGGTGATCATGGAATGGTCGGTACATGTGATAAGAAGCTAATATACCTCGATGATCTGAGTTCTTCTATCGAAATTCCAGCCAGTTGGGTTCAATCGTATACTCCAGTTCTTTCAATTCGTCCTCCTTCTGACAAATCCCCGGCCGAAATCGTTATGAAAATGAACAAAGCGTTGCAATCCGGGAAAGTCGAGAATGGGAAGAATTTGAGAGTTTACATTAAGGAGGAGCTTCCAAGCCGGCTTCATTACGCAGATAGCGATCGAATCGCTCCTATAATTGGGTTAGTCGAAGAAGGATTTAAGGTGGAGCAAGAGAAGAGTAATAAGAAAGAATGTGGAGGAGCTCATGGTTACGATAATTCGTTTTTTTCAATGAGAACAATTTTCATTGGCCATGGTCCTCAGTTTGCTCGAGGTCGAAAGGTTCCTTCTTTCGAAAATGTTGAGATTTACAATTTGATTACTTCAATCCTAAATATTCAAGGGGCACCAAACAATGGCTCTTCGTTGTTTCCCAGCTCAGTTCTTTTGCCTGCTCGTTGAACTTCGATTTTCGGATCATTGGACGATTGTTCTTCATCTTAGTTCTTCAGAATCAGAACATAAATGTACGAAGATAATGAAGTCGTGCAGAAAGGTAGTTTTTGAAGAATTGGTTGTGTTAATAGCTGCATTGTTGTCTTATTCTTGTCAAGTCAGCATCCTTTTGATTGGGTGGATCTGTAAGAACAAAAGATAGATTTGGAGATTATGAAATGCTGTTCTTGACAAGTTCTATGAGATAGGAGTGATCTTTTGGTTTTGTTGGCTTTATCTGAGATTTGATTCATGGGCAAGACATAATCTTGAGCTGTTCTTCCCTGTGGTATGAATTGTTGAACTAGAATCAGTAAAACATGTTCTTAATAGTGGATTTCTTGATTTTACAGGCTCGTTCATGATAATCACAGAGCGAGAAAAAGAACAAATCCATGGATTTCTTTAGAAATGAGCTCCCAACGAAGTACCCAGATGACAAACTGGACCTGAATTGGCGAGAGTTTGTAATTAAGAAGAAAAGAAAAAACAAAATTGCAGAGAGAGAGAGAGACGAAAACGCCGGTGACAGCGAGAGCCCACCTAAACGAAGGTGGATCACTCCTATGAGATGGATTTTCGAGGGGTTTCTTCAGGGTTTTTAGGCCGTTGCTTTTCACGAAGCTCGGCTTCCTTTTGGCGCTAAAACTGGTCGTATAAATAGCTTCACGATTGGAAAATTCCAATAAGTGATACTAAAACAGGTCTATAATCGTAAATTGAACTGAAATTGTTAGTTTTAATCTGATCTTTATCTTAGTTTTAAAAAAATAGTCATTTATATGCCCGTTCTGGTCTTTAAAAGTAAAAAATTTTGAAATCGAAACTGAGATTGTAGGTAAAAAAAATTTAAAATCTAATAAAACTCGATCCAAACCCTAATAAAAATATATATAAATTTTAAAATCAATTATGAACTCGGTCAATTACTTAAAATTTGAATTAAAATCTACCTGAGCCGACTTGAGTTGGGCCTGTTTCTGGATTGGAATTCAAACAATGCAAACAACCATCTTGTATAGTTGGGTTCGGTTATGGTAAAAGCACCACCAGACTAAACCGGGTCCAACCCAAATGAAAATCAATACTCACAAAGTGTAATTTTCTTCGTGGCCCTCAATTTGTCCGAATATTTGTTCTACTGCTTAAAAGTGACACGTGTTAATCATGATTAATATTAAACATGAGATATAGAAAGGATTAATAATCAATAATGTTCGAATAAATTTATGAGACAAAGATTTATATTTGCTCTCGCGTTATATTTAATAATTATATTCAAGCATGACACTTATGAGTGGTTAATTAATTAAATAATAATCTAATTATATATAATTTTAAAGAGTAAATGAGGAGTACGAGCCTATAGTATAATATTAGAGGTTAAATACAAGGTCGCAACGAAT
Organism: Begonia fuchsioides; assembly: GCA_003255005.1. Taxonomy (NCBI): domain Eukaryota; kingdom Viridiplantae; phylum Streptophyta; class Magnoliopsida; order Cucurbitales; family Begoniaceae; genus Begonia; species Begonia fuchsioides. The sequence goes on from QAOC01034157.1 coordinate 433,270, forward strand.
AATAAAATTAAATTAAAAAAAATAAGATAACTATAAGAAGGGTAGGAGTGATTCAAGTGGAGAAGCAAAGCCTTTTTTAAAAAAAAATTAATTAAGGATTGAATTTATTTAGTGATGTCGAATAAAAGGGTTTCATGATTTGGTAGGAAGCATGGCTGGCAAGGAGCTGGTCTTGTAATATTATAACTTCAGAAGGGCAAATATTAAGCAAAATATAACCACTTAATTAATAATTAATTCAAAGCTTTTATCCTTGACCATAGCAAATGATTTTGGTAGCGGCAAGACGGAAATTTTATAATTGATATTCTATTGGTGTTTTTAGGTTTTGAAATATAACGGTTAAAAATATACATTTAAAGAACAGAAGTCTCACGTAAGTGAAGTAATTAATCAATTATTAATTATATCAATTTCACTAGTTAATATTTGTCAAGTCAAAAAATAAAATTTAAAAAGTATAAATAAAAATAAATATAATATTTCAACGAGATACACAGCGTACTAGTTCATCAAGGTCATTTCTTTGTCGAAAATCAAATCTCGAAAGAAAGATATGTTCCTTGGATACGCTTCTTCGATCTCTTCCACTCGTATTTATCGAAAAAATGTTGGTTTACAAGAGTTTTTAATTTCTCCATTCAAAATTGATTATTCTTTCAAGAAAAAAGAACCCAAGAAATACGATTGATGAGACCTTATACCAATATGACTTGACAATCTTATCTTAAAACCAAAGTATGGTCTAGGCGTGGATGTTGTTGGATCACAATTTCTAAACAGAAGAAGCCAAGTTGTTCAAGCATTTCCATGCCTAGGAACTTAGAAAAATCTCAAGAAAAGTTCATGTTTGGCGTAACATGTCCCACTTGGTAGTAAAATGCTTGTCTTTTTTAAGCTATCGACAAATCGCTAATTTAAGAGGGCATAATGACATCAATCATGTGTTGTGGGAGAGGGACAAGTGCTTTATGTGGGACATGACTTAAATGTCTTATGACAACTATAATTGGTTGAGTGAGTAGCAAAGATGATTTAATATACTATTGACTGTGAAACCTCAGCTCATATTAGTAAAAATACACAATCATATATTATTTAAAAGAGAAAATTTTTTATTTTATATAATTAGAGTTTTCTTCTTATCAACTAGTTAAAATAAACAATATTATATTAAAGACTATTGAAAAAAACTATCTTCAAATTGGGTTTGAATATTCTTTCGCAAATCATCCGTCAAAGGTTTCGGTTGGACCTTTACTCATCTTCAATTGTTGTTACTCAACCAACCATTCTCGAGTCGTGTGCTTGCACGTCCAAGCAGCCCTCTTGGTCGGGTTTTTTTAGCATGAAATACACAAAAAAAAAGACCCAGAAAAAGAAAATCGCCATTGCCGACCATTACTCAACCAACGTACTTCAAATGCATGAACCCTAAATGACAAACACAGAAGTTGGCAGAAAATAAAGTTCACAAATTAAAAAAAAAGAACATTTTAGGGTTCCCCGTCCTGTTATAGAAGAAAGAACAGTAACCGTTGAGGCCATCAGCCACCATATTGGAGGTCTGATTGAGTTTAGAAGGCCATGGATGAAAATCAGGAAAACCTCACACTTGTCACTTCATTTCTGCTTGCATGTACATGCAAATCTATGTATATATATTGTTCTATACGTTTCTTTTTTTTCTGATTTTATAAAAGAGGAGGCAAGCTGAGACAATTTCTCTATCTGTAAGCTTCTTTTTTCTCAAAGGGTTATATTGAACAGTCATCATTCCATCTCTTTCTCTCTCTATTCTCTGCGACACTCTCTCTGTTTTTAGCTCTCTATACCCTCTGAGGCTTAAGAGCTTCCATTTCCCCCCACTTTCTCTCTCTATCTCTGCATATGGCCATAGAAGTTGAAATCAAGACTGGGAAACCTCGCGTTGAGCTATCAAAAGTCGCAGTTTCGGACACCCATGGAGAAGACTCTCCGTATTTTGCAGGTTGGAAAGTATACGATCACGATCCTTACGAGGAATCAACTAACCCAGCAGGAGTTATACAAATGGGTTTAGCAGAGAATCAAGTGATTCTTTTCTCTCTCTCTCTCTCTCTCTCTTTCTCTCTGATATTCATGTTTTTTTTTTATCATGAACAGGTTTCGTTCGATTTGGTTGAGGAATACTTGGAGAAAAACACAGAAGAATCCAGCTGGGGAAAAGGAGCTTCAGGGTTTAGAGAGAATGCTTTGTTTCAAGACTACCATGGCTTGAAAAGCTTCAGAAAAGCCATGGCTGGATTCATGGAGGAAATTAGAGGAGGAAGAGCGAAATTTAACCCTGATGGAATGGTTTTAACTGCTGGTGCAACTGCAGCTAATGAGCTTCTTACTTTCATTTTAGCTGATCATGGCGATGCCTTGCTTGTTCCTACCCCATATTATCCTGGGTACGACCAATTTCTTAATTTTTCGTATAACTATGTTTATCATGTACTTTTGTCTATTTTTTTTAAATTAATGTTTCATTTCGTTCATGCATGGCTTTGTTTTTCTTGATCAGATTCGATAGGGATTTGAGATGGAGAACTGGAGTAAAAATCATTCCAATCCACTGCAACAGCTCAAACAATTTTCAGATAACTAAAGACGCCATGGAAGAAGCTTACAGCTACGCAGAAACCATCGTTAACGCTAGAGTTAGAGGAGTTCTTATAACTAACCCGTCGAATCCACTCGGAGCGACGATTCACGAATCGATCCTCGAAGAAATTCTCGATTTCGTCGTCGGAAAAAATATCCATCTCGTCTCCGACGAAATCTATTCCGGCTCGGCGTTCTCCGGCTCCGAATTCACGAGCGTGGCGGAAGTCTTGGAGAAACGAAGATACAAAGATTCAGAGCGAGTTCATATTGTTTACAGCCTCTCGAAAGATCTTGGACTCCCTGGTTTTAGGGTTGGATCCATTTATTCTTACAACGAAGAAGTCGTAAAAACAGCGAGGAGAATGTCGAGCTTCACCTTAGTTTCTTCGCAAACTCAACGTCTTCTCTCCGCCATGCTTTCAGACAAAAAATTTACAGGTTAGCTCTAAAACCCAGAAACCATTCTTCGTTTCTCGTCGTCTTCACCTAATTTTTTTTATCTATTCATCAAATTTTCAGCGAATTACGTAGCGAAAAACAGAGAAATGTTGAAGAAGAGAAACGAGATCTTGATCAAAGGGTTGGGGAGAGCCGGGATCGAATGTCTGAGAGGAAACGCAGGGCTGTTTTGCTGGATTAATCTGACGCCATTGTTGAAGAAAGCTTCGAGAGAAGGCGAGCTCGAGCTTTGGAGGAAGATTTTGGAAGAGGTCAAGGTCAATATTTCTCCTGGATCTTCCTGCCATTGTAGTGAAGCTGGGTGGTTTAGGGTTTGTTTCGCTAATATGACCGAGAAGACGCTCGAAGTTGCACTGAACAGAATCCACCGATTCGTGAAGAAAGCTGCAGAGAAAACTCCCAATTTCTAAAATCTTAATGTTGTTTTTTTTTCTGACTTTCCGAGATTTGGGTTTGTCAGATTATAACAGAAATCATATTGTTTTCTTGCTTTTGCTAAGCAAGTTATCGATTTTTAAGGTCAAGATCATAGAAATTTTCAAACTTAGATCATCTGGTCAAGAGTTCGATATCACTTGAATTCTTTCTACGTTGCGCCAACGAGTTCTCGGCATAGATTTCGTTTAAAATCGTGTTTATAAATACACGTAATTTTCATGATATAATGTTCTTATGTACGTTATTTTTAAGAATTTCTTTGCTTTGAATATTTATTTTGTTTTTTTTTCCTGGTCGACCATTTATCGTTTGGAGTTTTTCGTTTGGATCAATCCGAAAAGGAAGCGTTAAGAGAGTATTTTTCTAATAGCTTTGACTCTAAATGAAACTATTTTAATCTTAATAATTTGACATGAAGATATAACAAGTAATTTAATTAGCGATTAATTAAAGATTATGTGGAGAAAATTATCACAAGGATCAACGTCTGGGGACCAAAGGTGATGACTTTCTTCTGCTCATTTAGGTTGACAATATTAACTCCATTAATCTTGGACACCTGTCTTGCATTGACGTCTCATGCCGACGACATTAATTTATCTTTTCTTCTAGAAAGTGTATTTTAGTGAAAATAATATTTCAAGGAAAAATGTAACTCTAAAATGGCATAATAATCCAACCACAATTGATTTTGACTCTTCGGATCTCAATTTATTCTTCAAAGTCTTGTCCGGGGACTCGTCATGTGAAGGAAAAATACGACTTAGAAGGAAGTAATTTGCTAAGACTTAACATACAGTAGGAGAAACGTACTCTGGAGTTCCCAGAACTCGTAATGAAATATTTTGCATTTCGAGTCAAAATTTGTATAGTTTTATTCTTTACGTTAGGTTAAAACTCATTGTAACAGGTAAGTATCTATTTATAAATCGGTCGTTTAATTTTTTTCAAGTGATATGTGCGGTTGACACAACCTTAAAAATTAACAGATTAACAAGCTGTCACAGTCTTCACATGATACACTGTCACAATTCCTCTTTGTAAATGTGCGACATTTTTGTCAATCACACTTCTAGTCGGCTCCGATTATGAGCATGGAAACTCCACATGCACGCTCTCATATCATTAGTGAAAGGTACAAGTATATAGTTGTCTTTATATTCACTATAACACATTTTTAGGTTTAGCGTAAGAACAAAATCTGCCACTCACACTTTGTAAAATAATAATAGTCTAATTCTCAATCGAAAGCAATGATGACTAAAGGAGTTGCACAATTTAACATTTGTTGAAATTGGAAATCAAAGTTTACAAGTAGAATTTTCAATTTAATGAGTTTTGAGCATAGTTAAGAAAGCATGTGAAATATAGGAGCGTGACAGGTGAAACTCAAAAATAAAATTTTGTCTATCGACTCATGCCATATAATATCACGTATTAGAAAAGCTAATACTACAAAAAAAAACGTTATTTGAGTCTGCAATGCATTTTTCGAACCAATAACTATAGTAGATATAGAAAAGAACTTAGTCTCGCTCTCACATTACATGCGCGTATATATACAAAGTAGCATATTTATACGTGCATCTTAATAATTTTGGTGGGGGAGGAAGCTCATGGAAGTTGACTAATGCTACTAGTAGACAAAGAGAGAAAAATATAATAATTATTAAATGAAAAAAAGAAAAAGAAAATATGGCATATAATAGTGTGCATGCGATGCACGATGGGAATTATGAAGTAGCCATGCAAAGATGATCATAAAATGGACATGTATTTATATGTACGTTTTTTTTTATATTTTTGGTACAATATGTTTCGATTTAGATCTTTCGATTCCATGTTTTTCGGTATAATATTGTTTGATTTTGCTTATGATCATATATTTCTATTGTTTTTAGTATTTTTAGTACAATATTTTAATTCTAAGAACATCACCCTCCTTTTCTAAGCTCTCTATAAGCGGATCAATTCTCTTTCTCCTACTCTCTCTCTTGTACCAAAAAGCAAAATTCATCAACCCCTAAGCTCTCACGTCCCGGCCCGACAGCATGTGAGTGAGTAAATCACGGTGACTCAGCAGTCCAGAGATGGGAAGCCCGTACCTGACACTACAAGAAGCAACATTAACATTGGAAGATTAAACTCTCACATTGTGGTAACGCATGCTTCGAACTTTTACTCTTGTACCAACTCTACTACAATTAGACCACTGAGCTAAGCCCGTGCGGGCCTCTCTCTCACACTTTCTATCTCTTTACGAGCTCTACGAGCTCTCTCTCTCACTCACTGTCAATCTCTCTCCCTCTCCTCTATTTCTTTGCAACTCTTTCTCTCTCTAGTCACCAAGCAACCTTAATTAATGCAAAATGCAGCTAGCCCATTACAAAATATGAATAAAAGTTTAAATATTCAAACACTTCAACCAACTTTGATTGAGATGGTATAATTAAATGAAAACATTTAAAATAAATATATCATTTGCTTATTTTAAAAGTAGAGACATTATCGAACTATGCAGACTATATCAATGTCTTAAAAACAGATCACTCGTGTTCTAAACTCCAAAGATGCATGATTAAATGCACATGCCGTAGCACTTTTAAGGATGATTAGCGGATCGACAAGATTTTTCAAATCAAAAGAGATATTGAATACCTAATTCACGGATTGCATCCGATGATCTTGAACCCGGTAATATTATGCAATAATTCATAATATTTACTGCTTAATTTATACTCTATTACATTTTCTTAAGTTAAAAGCTTTTTAAAATGGAGTTATAGAGTATGATTTTGAATTTTTGTGGACCGTTCGAATCTTTTTTCGCCCGAAGTTATTTTATCACTACTTGGACATGAATGTTCTTGTTTGGACATCTTAACAGTTAACATAGTCTATTCACTTATTTTTTGACGTGTCAAGTTCTGAGTAGTGCAATAAATATTGAAAATAATTATTTTAATATTAATACATTAAAAATATTTTTATTAGACTAATTAAAACTCGATACGTCAGAAGTCAAGTTAACTAAGTATGTTAAGATGATAAAAACATCGGTTATCTTCAAATCACGCTTTTGCCTGTTGGGCCTAATGGGCTTAGGTCGATAAATCAAATCTCTAGAGGAGGCCACCTAAATTAATAGAAACTAAAAAGTGACCAAGATAGTTATGCATAATTATGGAAATGGCCCATTCGAAATCGTAAAAACCTCTCTTTTGTCCCCTCTCTATCTCACAAAAGGCGTTGTTTAGGGAACTGGTCAGACTCGAAGCTTGCAGCGGCGAGAGAAACGAAGGGTAGAGTTCTGATCAGACCTTGTCGCTATCTTTCTTGATTTGTAAGTGTAAATATATTTTCTCGGAAGGCAAATCGATTTTTTTTCCAATTGATTTTCGTAGTTGTAAGGGTTTAGTTGTTTTCGTCTTCGCAATTTCGCTGGTTTTGTATGTTAATTGGATCGTGTTAGTTTTCTTTTTATCTATTTGATCTTGCTATCGGCCAAATTGGTTTTCTGCTGGGGGGTTTTCGTTGCTGAATTGTGCCCTTCGACGCTTTGTTTGACGGGGTTGTGCTTTTATTTGAATATCAGAGGTCATTAGAGGGTGCAAAATGAGGGGGAAATAACTTTTTGTTCTTTTTTGGTTTCACATTGCAACAGCAAGACAGGCTCCATTTTTGGGTGAAAGTGTATGTTTTTATTAAAAAAATTAATCCTTATATGTCGCCGGATCTTGCTTGTGAAGGCCATAAGAAACTGCTAATTGTCATTTTCTTATATGGTCAGGCATTTCGTGAGCTGTATAGTGATCTACTATTAGGAAGGTTTTTTGGAATATTTCAACTCTATTATTTTCTCAACATCCATGATCCTTAGTTGGTGTATGAAAAAGAACTATAATCCGACTAGCTTTATTTACAAATTAAAAAATTCTGGCACAAAAAAAGTTCATCTCTTCTGGATCTTTTTCGTGAAAGGGGAAACTACATTTTACTCTATTTTAACTAACAAGATAGAACATGGATGGTGAATACTATTGAATATATAATGGAAATATGTTGTTTTCTTATGTCCAGCATGGAAGTTCCAATTGTTTACTGCCATTCATATTTGTTTCCATTTTCTCTAAGTCATAGGTTGGGAACGTGATGGCGTCAAAGTTACATCAGTTGAAATCCAAGGCCTGCCAAGCCTCACAGTACCTAGTCAAGAATGGATGTGCCTATCACAAGCAGCTATTGGAGCAAAACAAGCAATATGTACAATCGCCACCTACAATAGAGAAATGTAACGAGCTTTCTAAGCAGTTGTTTTACACTCGACTTGCTAGGTTATTACTTCTATCCTTTTACTTTACTTTATGGTTCTCTAATATTGTTTTTCACCTGTTTCTTGTTTTGATTCATCGTACTTTGATTCTAGATTTGATTATAATGTCTGGTAATTGAGAATATTATAGCCCTAAAATGTTTTTTTATGGAGCTGCATTGAGAAGTTTTTTTTTGTGCGAACTTACGTAGCAATTATGGTCACTCAGGTTATCACAGTCTAACTAATGCTTCATTATATTTATTACAGGCTATGTTATAGAAAATAGCAATCAGAGTTAGGACACTGAAAAAACAATTTAAGTTAGAAACTGTAGAGCCAGTAAAAGGAACCGATCTTATTTAACTTGGTAAGATTTTTTTTTACAAGTTAGAAGTTGGTAGGAACTTGAAGTTTGTTTGACAGGCTAGATGAAATCTTGTTTTCAGTTCTTCTGTCATTGCCTGCTCTCAATTTGGTGAAGGGCTGTTACTTATGCACATTTGAATAATAGATACTCATATTTCACTCATTCACTTTTTGCCATATTTTTTTGCTAGGATCCATTTCTTAGTGGTCTGTCATTGAGTCCTTACTTGTAGACTTCTTGTTCAGTATCCCAGGTCGCTATGAATCATTGAGGAATGAACTCGATTATGTGAAGAACTTGTGGAAGCACAGACAGGAACTGCATGTTGAACAAGCCGGAATCGCTGCCTTGTTTGGGATTGAATGCTTTGCATGGTTTTGCGCCGGAGAGATAGTGGGAAGGGGCTTCACCATAACCGGCTATTATGTCTAAGGTGATTGCATTTCATTTGCTTGATCCAAAATGTGGGTTTCTACTAAGAATTTCTTGTTTTTGGTGCAAAATTTTTGAAAGCTGAGAAAATCAGTTGGCGACTATGGTAGCCTTGAATTTTTTTAATAATCCATGTATTTTCAAACTTGGTCTTTTGACCTTTACATTCGCAGCTAGCCATGGATGATGATAATTTTGCATATTTTTATTTGATACGGCCTTCATCAACGGTTAGTTTGTTTGTTTTCCGATTGAAACATTTATGGAAATCAGCGGACAAGTCGATAAGGAGAGGTTTGTTCACACCCATCATTGAAAATCTAGGCTAAATGAAGCACTTGCCAAGTATGAATTCTTATAGTATGTAAGCCTCTCCGGCCAACTAAGCTGGTCAACCTTTTCGGTCTTCTCATTTTTGGGTGTTTTCCGGTTGGGTTTGGAGACATTGGTCCATAAGGTCCGCCTGCAGGCTCGATATTTCTCCTTTGGCTTTTCGAAGCTCTTCACAGAATTGACATGGATGGATTATGGTAAATAATCCTAAAAAAAGGGGCGTTCCGGACTCGGGACCTCTCGCACCCAAAGCGAGAATCATAACACTAGACCAAACGCCCCACTATTAGCTTCACATGTCGTAGTTTGTTTAATTATTTGAATGTCATTGGATGCAAGAAAAAAAGCTTTTTGACTTATTTTTAATAGACAGTTTGGATTTTGATTACGCTGTGATGAGAAGCTAACACATAAGAAGGCCTCTTTTGTAGAGGTATTTTCAGTGAAATATCTTTGTTACGCTTGGCTTCTGAGCACCAAACCTCCATTGTGAAATCCTTTTCGAATCATTCCAAGAAGACTATTTTTCGATCGATCTGTTTTGTAGATGACATGGTTCCCAATGGTTGCAGGTTGCAGACAACTACTGCAGGCCAGACTTGAAAACGGCTGCCCTTGCTCGACTGAGTTCCGTTCATAGGAGCCTCAAAGTTTCAAACTCTGGTGTGAAGAGAAGAAGAACAGGCAGGCTATTAAGAAGTATAATATAATTAAGATTTTTTTTTTTGTTACTTCGGGAATTAATTGCATTTTAGAGTATGTGATAAATAATTTTTGTATTTTCTTAATTTTAATTATCATTATAAATAATTATTGCAGCAATTTAATATAATTAATTTAAAAAATTAAATATATTAAATCTTATTATTTCATGAATGGAAATTGTAATATCAGCAACCAATTTTCTGTTTTTAATGTGTTTATAAATTTTATTAGTTAACTAACAACTATGCCACTAATAATAAATATGCTATAAATATTAATATACTATAAATATGCTATAAAACAAAGTAAAAAAAATTGAATATTACAATTTATTATTTTAGTAAACAAAATATACGATAGAATAATTGAAAATTCTTGTTTTGTATTTATTATTTTGATTAAATATTAACCGAATAAATTGATAACCCCCGTAATTTAATTGAATTGGAAATGTCGACTAGATTGGGCACTTTTCGTAGTTTATGTGGGCTTGGAAGCCCGCTATTAAACAGGATATGGGTCGTTCTTTTTCTATAAACACCCTCTCCCATCCTCCACCTGCTTCATAGTTTCCCGCTTGGATTCCTAAAGCCCTAATCGATGGGACAGAAGAAGCATGACATCATCGATCCGGTCTCCGAGCCCAAAAAACGACGTCGCGTCGGCTTCTTTGACGTTGGTTTGTCTCCTCGGCGTCTTTTTATTGCTTGGCTTTTTGATGATTTGCGTCATTTCCTCTCTCTAATAGTAGACTCTTGTGGATTCTTGGCTGCTCAAAGTACTTTTTTAATGTGTATTTTGAGGCTGTTACTTGTCGTGGTTGTTTTTTTTTTTGTTTTTGGGGCAGGTAATGCCGTCGAAGCCAAAGACTGTATTAAAGTGTAACTTAGGTACGAATGTCTGTTTTTTTGTAAGTATATTTTCTTTATCGTAAATTACTGTTTTAGCTATCCTTTGACTTATTTAAAGTGGCTATGTAGTTTACATGCTTTTGACTGTTTTAGCTATCATGGGATGTTTAATACTCTGCTTATTGGTATCTTAGAAATGAGGACTTTCTAATTGTTTTCGTTTCATACCTGTTTCTTAGCTAAAATTGGCTCGAAATACGCTTGTTTGATAAAAATATTCAGTTTTACTGTTCCATTCTGTTAACGAAATTTACAGTTAATGTCACGTTCTTGACATGGATATATGTTTGGTGATTTTTGTGATAGTTTCTAGCAAGGATGAAGTTGGTGCATCAGACAGCCTTTGCATTGATCCTGTTGACTTGAATGGCTTTTTCGACGATGGAAAGCTATATGGTTACCAGGGGTTGAAGGTAGATGGAAGGAAGTTAACCAAAGGGATATCCATCATATGAAAGTCAAAATCTTGTTTTATATCTTACATGCAATCTCTCCTTTTTTTTACTTAATTTTATGATGTATGCAGATCAATGTGTGGTTTAGCATTGTCTCATTTCAAGCATTTGCAGATGTTTCACTGTTAAACTTCTGGCTTTTGAGTTACTTAATGTTTATTTTGTTCATTTTTCGCTAGTTTATTTCTCATGATGCATTTCTTTCTGAATTTCTTTTTTCCTAGATCATTTATTTCGAATGGGGAAGTGCTAAAAGGTGAGAAAATGTTATTTACACCTACTGATTTTCTGTAGAGTGAAGGGAATAGTTAGTCTATAAATGACCTGAGTTCGTAGTAGGATTTATGCACTTGTATTTTGCTAAGGAAAATTAGATTTAAAAAGGTTAATCTTCTTGGTGTTCCCTCTCTGAAACTCTTTACTTTTCTCTGATTATCCCTGGATTTATTATCATATGGAGCCTCTAATCTTCTTGGTTTCTTGTAATTATTTGTCAAATATAGTTTATTGCAGAATCTATGACGGGTCCGTCAGGAAGATGATGCCGTACAGGATCTACGACCGGTGATCATTTGATTCGTATTTTTTGTTGTGTTTTTTCATGAACATGTAATTCCAACTTTCGGAATTGCTGTAAGATTAACCCCCGACGAAAAATAGGTATTGTGAACTCAGCTCATGAAAATGTGTGTCTCGATGCTCGATTTGTTCGAATTATCACACCTATATATATTGATTGTCAAATTCTAGGTTCAAGATTTCGGACCAAACAATGTACCTCAACTAATACATATAGATTGGACCCTCGTCAAAATTGTTTTTGAAAAGGGAGGAAATTTAAACTGTCTTAAAGAACCAATGTTCCACGTTGAAACTTCTGCATTGTTGAATCGCTAAAGTCGTGAGTTTATTTTTAAGAAAATCGTCAAATAAACTCGAAGTTCTTGGAAATTTAATTCACGCCATCGGAGTCGACATCAAAGAGATTATGTCTTTATCACGCAATCTTTTTTATTTGACAATTCTGGAATTTGATAATTTTCAACGTTGAGTTTTTCCACTTTCTTTTATTATATCGCAATTATTTTATTTTGAACTCTACGCTTGTTGAATGTCTAGAGGTGGGCACCGCACCGGCCGACTTGATTTTATCTCGAACTAGAATCAGAAGATTAAAAGTTCTAGATTTTTGAAACTAGAACCGGAACTAACAATTTTAGTTTCATTCTGGTTTTATCGGGTTTTATTTTATATTTTAAAAAATTAAAGTATAATAATAAAATATATATTTTATTATATTTAAATTCGGTTTTAATTAATTTGGCTGGTTTATAACCAATTTTAGGATTTATATCGAATTTTATTAGGATTTATGTCAGATTTTATTCAATTTTAGAATTGTTTTGACTCACGGTCTCAGTTTCAGTTTCACAGTTTTCACTCTTAAATATCGGTCAATGAATCACGATTTTTAAAAAATTAGGACAATGATTGGATTACAATTAGTGATTCCGTTCTAGTTTGTGATTCTGCTCTAGTTTTGCACACCCTTAGTATTAGCCAAGATCTTAATAACTATACTATCCATATTCAAAGAGTAATATTTTCTCAATAATATTGTCACGTTCACGTCGATCATTTTTTAGGGTGGACGTGTATTATATATATTAACGAGCAAAAAGAACCAAAAATAATAATAAAATTACTCTCCTATAAACTATGTAAGAAATAGAAATTACCCTTCTAATTTCTAAAAATTACTCCCAGTTCAAGTTTTGTGAAGGTGACCAGTAATAGCTTGACCTAAACAATGCATATAATAATCTGCAACCTAAAAATGAAGCTCGTCGTAGTTGTGTAGGCGTTGAAATACAGAACTGAGAAAAACGGTATCTTCTTCGTCATCACCGCCATGGATGGACCACTGTGAAAGCTTTTGATGCAGAGGAAGAGAAGACGACGTCGCAGAGAAGCTTGAAACTGCTTCCATGGAAGACGAGCCGCTCTGCAGATCTGGAACGATCATGGGTTTCATTTCGTAAATCTCAGATGGGTTTATCACAGCGTGTAGATCGTTAGTTTCTCCGAAACTTGAACTCGTCGGACATCGGGGAGAAGATTGATCAGCTTGTGTTGGTGCAGCTTTTCCGCCATTAACGTCGAGCTTTTTCTTAAGCTTAGTGTTCCAGAAGTTCTTCACTTCATTGTCCGTTCTACCGGGGAGCTGGGAAGCTATGGCGGCCCACCTGGTTTTATCGAGGAAGAAGATCTTCGTTACGACATTAAAGAAATAAAAAAATGGAGAACAGATTGAAGAGACGAAAGTATGGATTTGCCTGCTTCCAAATTCATTATAAAGAGAAAAAATTAAATTTTCTTCCTCCTCACTGAAACTTCCTCGTTTGATTTCTGGTCTAAGATAATTCAACCATCTTAAACGACAGCTCTTTCCGCAACGCTTCAAGCCTGCATTCAAAGCGATAGAATTTCAAAACGAAACACAGACTCTCTCTCTAAAAAAACACAGACCCATTAAAGATGAAGTTAAAAGAAGAAATGGGCAAGAGAGAAATCGAATAATTAATCAACAGAAAAAAGATCAATCGAAACCTGCTTTTCGCGGAAGAGAAATCCAGTTATCAACTCTGCCATGTTTCTGAATATATTTCCTTAGAACGTTGTCTTCTTCAGGAGACCACGTTCCTCGCTTAACAACAGCTTTATCACAGCACGGAGTTCTTCCCATGGCGGAAACTCTGCGAAGAAGAAGACACCCGGAGAGATGAGAGAGAAAATGAACTTAAATTATTTGATAATATGACATAGAAATGGCTTGAGCTTGACTCAGTCCTACGATCATCATCTCCTTCGTCACGTTATAACATTATTCGTCACGACAACATTGAAAAAAATTTAATGAAATAAATATAGTTATAATTAAGAAATTGACATATTTTAGACATGATTTAATCGAGTCAATTAGTCTGATATTGTTGTCTATGTCGACCACTAATGTGTTCTTCACAGAGAAGTCGAAGCATAGTCTCCAATTTATCATATCTTTGTCGATAATTAATGAATCGAATCTATTTTGTAATTCGATTTTAGGGTTTGGTAGAGTTGTCAACATTATCGCATTTTCGTTTCTACATATTTTGGCTGCATTTATCGTTTTATGTGACATTGAATTTATAGCTTATCTTTTGAATATCAAATCTTGTCTTCGCTCATGAACACAACCGAACACTAATCAATGATACATATATTGGAAAGGGTAGTAATTAATTTGATCCTCGATTTATCGATAACAAATCAAATTAAACCCCGCATTTGATATCCGCAAATCGAACCTTCAAGGATGATTGCCGTCACATGCGCCGTTCTAGTCCATGAAGATAATTTGATCCTCGAGTTATCGATTGTCGTTCTTGCCTTAAAAAAATTAACATGTCTTCATTTTATCCTGATTTTGAAACACTTGACTATGACAATAAAGACAACCCATAAATAGTATTATGAAAATCTATTAATGCAACACAGAAAAACCTTCATTTGAATGTATCAAGCTTTCTAAATTTAAATTATACGAGAAATCATTATAGTTATAAGCTTATTGTAAGACTTTGATATGATAAGCACCCAATCACAAACAAATATCATATATCTATGTATAATGAAATAAACATAGAAACAAGTAGTTACTTTTTTGCGACCTCACACGGAGGGGATTGAGAGTCTAGTAATCCTAAAATAAATTCTATTTGAAAAATAAAGAAACTATTTTTTCAATTTATTGTAATGGTTTTTTTGAAAATCTTAAAGTAAGAAGCATAGAAGTAAAGAAAGCCACAAAAATGAAGCAAGGAAAGATAAAGAAAAAGGGCATCAAATGATGAAGGAACATCGAACGTGACATGCAAAATGATTGACCAAGTTCTACCACATTAAGACATGTCCAAATCTTCTTTATCTTTGCTTCTCTTGAACACTTCACTCTAGACTATGACATTCGAACAGGTTGTAGCGAGCTGAATCAGAAACAAAATTAATTCGCTGAGTCTGTCAAGTTTTTCGAGCTGAACCTATCGAGCTTATTTTGTCACTCTTTTGTTGCTTGTTTTATTTGTCGGATGTAGGGGGAGGGGATCATACTTTTGGTGCCAAATTGGTTCCCAATTGGAGTATTTTAAGGAGGTTGGTTCCACACCTTTATAGGATGGATAAATCGCATGCCTTTGTCTACTTGCAATTTGCATGATCCTATCCTACGACTTTACATTATCTCTATTCTCTTTAAATATGAGCGATTGTTCTCGACATAAATTATCAATTTATTTTTTATTTAATTAAGCAAATATTATTTGACTAATCTAAAACTTTATAACAACTTCACACGCTATTATAATACAATACTTAAAAGTTTAGTAAAAATACATTTCAGACCTTAATATTCTTGTTATTTTTATCCAAAGTGCACAATGTATGATTAGACGCATTTTTGGAAGGATTCAAGTGTCATCATAGGTTGATGGAGAAGAACTGTTGACGTTAAATCAGTCCACCTGAAACCTAATCTCTGTCTTTACCCATTAACTTATATCACTATTTAAATAATTATACTTATTATCTGTCCTATTATCTTTTGTAAATTCAACAATTCTTTTAGTAAAATTTCCTTTTCTCTCCTTTTGAGTTATACACTAAAATGAACAATTTAATAAAAAAAAAATCACTCTCCACTTTAGGTTAATTTGACGTGATCACAATTTAAAAAAAAAAGAAAAAAAATTAATTTTAGACTTAAATTTCAGCTAAATAAATCAAATCGACGTGAATTTTAAAAAAATAAATTTTAAACTTTTCGGACGCATCATGCTTCACACGAACGTAATTCTTAATTTTTTTTTAATTTTTTATTTTTAATTAATTTAACTAATCAATTTTTTTTGGAGGACTTGAAATTTTTACCACATATTTAGAAAATAAATGACATTATTCTCTAAGTTTTTAAATTTTTTCAACAACAGTAAGATTTACTGTAATTTTTTTAATATATAAATATTTTTTTTTGTTAAAACTAGTACTAAAAATTCTTGAAACTTGTATCACATACTTATAACACTTTAAGACAATATACCACAAATTTTCGTGATTTTTTATTGATGTACGTAATTGTAACAAAATTTGTTTATTTATATATTAAACAAATTATAGTAAATCGTAATATTATTAAAAATTTACTAAAATTTGTGAAATATTTTATTGAAGTGTTTTAATTGTGTGACATAAGTTTCAAAAATTTTATTTTCGTATGTAATTTAATAAAAAAAATTATTTATATATTAAAAAAATTATAGTAAATCGTGCATTAGTCGAAAAAATTTAAAAACTTCAAAAATAGTGTATTTTATTGTCGTAAATGTGTAATAAAAATTTTAAGTCATTCGATAAAATTTGATTAGTGAAATTAATTAAAAATTAAAAAAAAATCTAGTTTTGTGTCAATCGTTCCTCACTCGATCATATCATCTCTCCAAGCGTCTTCAAAAAACTTAAAATTTATTTTTTCAAAATTAAAATTTATCCTATTTACTTGAAAATTATGCTTGAAATTAATTTTTTCTTTATTAATAAATAGTTATTTGTATTTTAATATATTAATATAATATTGAAAAATAAATTATATATATTTTCCATTCTTTGTAGTTCAATCTAATTAACTTTTTAGGTAAAAAAGAGAAGAGGAGACGAGATCACACTTGAGAAGAATAAAAAGTTGGGAACCTCAACCTCATCTTGCTGTCCCTTTGAATGCAGACAGCGTTGACTATTCAAACTCTTATCCTCTCCATCCCCATCTTCCATTTATTGATTTCATTCTGTGTATCCCCAAAATCTATAAACAAATTTTCAAAAGATATGAACACTACAGGCCAAACATTGTACACAACCGGCAGATGCATCTGATTAACACTTATATTACAATTAACAATCCTTGTAATCTACTACCTGTACACAAATTTGTCATCTTTTCCATCTAATTCCCTTCTTAATTACTTACAAATTCCCCAAAAAACTTCATCCTTCTCCCATGTTTTGATGACGTATTTACAGAACCTTGATCTTGTTCTTTCAATTTCCAGATTTGGTTCCTCCCTCGATCGAGCAGGGCAAAAGGAAAAACCAAAATACCATGATCAATTGCAAACCAAGCATTTTAGAAAGGAAGCAGAGGCGAACCGATCGGGTTCTACTGGACCAGCTCCGAAATCCAGCCGACGTCCGGCGTTGCAGAGGATGAACCGGGATGGGCTCCATTGAAGGAGTTTTCCTTGCTCAGTTTTTCAAACATTTTGGCTCTCAGATCTCTCCCTGACTCTACCCTTTCCATGGCTGGCTCTTCCTCTACAGTTTGCTCCCAGAAGTCTAGGTATCCGCCATTGATGAAGCGTGGTGAAGCTCGAGTCGGCGTCACCGGTAGGCTGCAGCCGTCTGGACGGAGAATGGACCCTCTCGGAGACCCTCCGACTTGGATATTCCAGGCAGAAGGAAGAGATTTCACTTTGCTAAGCTGCAAGTTTCGGAGGGACGCCGCCATTTCTCTTACCGGGTTAGATCCGAAAGACCGGCTGAGCGACTGAGCAGCCATAGGCGACATAGGTGGAGACTCTGCTTGAGGGGTCAACGGCGGCGAAATCGTCGAAGATGACAAATACAGCGTTTTCGCACTGGACGCTTCAATCGCCTGCCGGAGAGGTGACCCGTCGTAGGAGTAAGAAGCAACGTTTGAACTCCTGGGACTCTGATGCGGTAGAACTCGGAGTTGCTCCGCCGTGTGAGCGAAGAAACAAACCCGTCTCCGGCAACTCGTTCCGTCCTTGCACGGCTGAGTCCTGTACCGCGCCGGGTGAAGCCAGCACTCGAAAACACCATGCGCGAACTCACACGAATCGCCTCTCTTGCAACTCCCCTTACGAAAATCTGGACAAGCCGCACCGGAATAATGATACTTCCTCGGATCTCTCCGGCGAGCCTTTTCGCCGGGATGAGCGTACGGACACTCCGTCCAGTCATGAGACCTTCCTCTCGCGCATCTCCTCACTTTGAACTCAAACATCCGGAAATGGTCACACGAGTAAGCGTCGACCGGAGAATCCACTTCGCCGCCAAAACCCTCGCCGTCATAGTCGACGTCCGGCTCATTCGACGGCAGATACCGCTGCAACGCCATAAAAGCATCTTGCAGGTACTGAGGAGAGTAGTCTCCCCCGTTTGCATTGCCCTCGGAGTGCACAGATCTGCCAAAAGAAGAGAACCCCTCCGGCGTCGGATCATTGTCGCCGACCGACCAAGGAAGGACGTCGGTGCTGTAAGCTTTGCCGAGCATCATGTCGGAAAATATGGCAGTTTCTGGAGTTTTGTACGCAGAAACTCCGGCAAGGCCGCCTCGTTTATAAACTGTGAGAGTGGGTTGTAACCGTGGTCAAGTTTTGACCTGTCTTGGGGAGTCTGGTTAAGAAGATATTAAAGAGAAAGGAAGAGCGAGAATTAACCGCGGTTAAGTGACGTGGTAGTTTATTGTGGGTCGTAATGACAGTCCCTTGAAAGATGGACATTTGGTCTCGGCTTTGCGACGTGGTTGTCGTCTACCTTCTTTCTTACCTTTTTTTAATTAATTTTTATTCATTAGAAATAAAATATTATTTATATCAATTTAAAAATAGAGAAATTTATCTAATTTCAAATGATTTTAAGTGTACTCATAATAATTTCTAAATAAACAAACTTACATTTTTAAATACATTTTTACGTGGTGATGGTTTTACCCATCTGTGGGTGATCTTAAAGTGGGTTGATTAATTAATTAATTGATCATATATTAATTAAAATAATGTCCTCCACCCCATTCTAAGGAATCTCAAAACGAATTTAATAGAGGGGGTTCTTATCTTCAACTCATCTTTTCATGTGCATGGTGGATCTTCCATATTCTCCATAATCCAAAACCCTAAATCTTTGCAATTATCTTAATTTCTTTTCATTAATATTTACATAAAATGAATAATAAAATCAGTAAAAAATAGTAGTAATATTATTTAGCTCAAATAATATAGGCTTGTTTTGACATTTTGTAATTTTAGCTTAATTAAAACATCGTAATAATTGTTCTAAATATGCGTTCCATCAAAGTAACTAGGCTTAATGCCTATAGCATCCAAAAATGTTAAATTGAAATAAATTATTATTATATAGTATTTAATAACTTTAATTGCAAGCCTAATTTTCTTAATTGGATAGCTTGAAATGTACTACTTTTTTGTTCCCAATCGAGTCATTTCATGCTTATCCATTTAATTGCGTCCATAATAATGTACAAATAAAGTTTAATTTCTAGTTGAATTACTTTATAAGCTTCGTGCTTCTTTAAAGAGCTTCACATAAGGCTGCTCGTGAACCTTGGCAGTGCAATAAAGAGAGGGCCAATACGAGAGAATTAATGTGGTATTGTGCAAACTACACGTGGCCATTTTTTACTGCTCGACAGGTCCACGTATGTCTTTAAACCTATATTTTAATACGAGATTATAATATATAATATATAATTTAATGATAATTGTGGTCGTATGATATAATAATTTATATCACGTTTTATCACGTTCAAATATGAAATAAAGAAATTAGAATTTTGTAGATTTATACATTTATAAAAGTTTTAATTTATTTAGAAAGTGGCATGTCTTGCTTTAATTTTAAATAATTTATTTAAAATTATTTGGATAATCGTGGCTTGTTTAGAACAAGCCTTCCGAATATACATAATTAAGCCTACAAATTAAATAAATATATCGTTGAACTTTGAGCTAAATAAATAGAGGATGGGAATTAAATTGTTTAAGGTAAGTTGAACGTACATGTATATATATATATATATTAAATTATATGTATATGTTCATAAAATTTTCAAAAGAAATCCGTGGGTTTGGTTCATTTAAAGCAATAACATTTCAATTGATCCCAAATGCCAAATTCGTGAAATCTTTAAAAGAATTATTTGAAATCGACTTCGTTTAAGTAGACTACACATTTTAAAATGTAATTATGTAGGGTGACATGTATTATTATACATTGGCTAAAAGTAAAATGTATGATTTGCAAAGCTTTAAACTTAGTATTCTTAATTATAGTCATAATAAATAGAGTAATGTTATACATATTTGGTTAATTTTAATGGTTTATCAAGAAATAAAAAAATATATGAATAAATTTATTTTGATTTAATTCATTTAATCTCATAAAAAATAATAAATTTTATAAATGTATAATCTTTTCAAGTTTTTATTATAATTTATTAATGAAATGTGTTAATTAAAATGTATTAACATTGTTAAAATTAGTGAAAAAATTATGACAGAATATTTATTGAAATTATAGTTAAGTTCAAAGTATGTAATACAACTACTAGAGGTAGAACCCATGTGTTCGGTTTGGTTTTTTAGAGAAAAATATACAATCGATGAGTTCAGGTTTTTAAAAAAATTGTATCCAAATCTAACCTACTTGTCAAATATTCGAATTTTATTTGCAAATCGAATTCGGTTTGTTATGATTAATTTCTTCAAATTGTGATTGGATTAGTTGTGAATTGGGCTATTGCCGGTTGAGTATATGTCACGCGAGGGTGAACAACAATTTACCCTAGATTTTGGGTATTTGTTTGTTTTTAAGTTTAGAAAAATGAATTTCAACATATATATGATCCAATGACTTGAGTTTGAAAAAATTGTATCCAAATCTAACTCACACTTGTCGGATATATGAACTTTATTTACAAATCAGGTTTGGTTCGTTTATGGTTAAATTTCTCAGATTGAGCTTGAGCTAGTTGCGAGCTGAGATGGTGTTGTTTGGATATGCGTCCGGAGAGGGTCAGCAAAAAATTACCCCAAGTTTTGGGTATTTGCTAGTTTTTAAGTTTAGATAAATTAATTTCTACAAATATTCAATTTGTAAATATGTAATCATATTAACAAAAATATAAAAAAATATTTACATACTTAATTCAAGTATACAAATATAAATGTTCAACTCAAATAATCATTCCAATCATATAAATAAAAAAATATAAAATTAAAAGATGAGAAACTTCAAAGTATTATATTAAAAAAAACATTAAATTTTGACCTCTATTCAATTTAAGATTTTTACCATTTATTTTTATAGTTTTTATTTTTTAATATACACTTTTATTATTGAAAAAAAAATAAAACTATTCAGTAATTGACGAGTCAATTACTAATCAGATTTTAGACTTTAAAAGTCAATTTGATCCTATTTAATTGTCAATTTTAGTCGATTTGATAATTTGATATGATCTGATTGTTACCTTAAACAATTATCCTCTTAGTTTATGACAATTTGATATTTAGCATTTACGTTATAATTATTTGTCGAAGCAAATAATTTCTTGAACATTAATATGTTACATAACATTAATAGAATCTTTTTTGTTACACATTAGTATAGTCATGTAATTGAACTTGTGTAAACTATTTATATTTAACGAAGTAATTTAAAATTAATATTAATTTTTTAATCACGATGATTTTTTTTGGAGATTTTATAAAGAATTAAAAAAAAAAAAGAGTGGAGGTGACGGTGAGATTGGAATCACGTGAAAAGCGGGTGGGAGAAGGGACAGGTGGCGAAGTGAATGTACCGACAAAACAGAAAGAGCTCGTGGTACGAGAAATCCTCTGTCACTTTCTCTTTAAGAGTTTTGTACGGTCGCTCTCCACGCGCTTGGTTCTCCGTTTTTGACCGTCAACGTGTCCTTGTCCTTCTCTGAGCCATTCAGACACGAAAAGGACACGTTGCTTCCCCAGCTCTCTCTCTCGTTTACAACGTGGCTTCATCTCTTCTCTTCCCCTTTTTACTCTCTTCTCCTCCCACCGCTTATTTATCTTATCTCATAATTTTATTTATGACATTTTTTTATCACATATTTATAACAAGAATAAAAGAATATGTGATAAAATTTTAAAATTTTAAAAATTTATATGATTTATTATAATTTTTTAAATACGTAAAAAAATAAATTTAATTAAAATTTTAGGCGTTAATAAAAATTCTTTCACGTATTTAAAATATTATAAAATAATACTTTACAAAATTTTATATATTTTAAATAATTTTATAATTTATTATAATTGATCGCTACAGTCTCTAGATAATTAAACGTACTATAGAGTTGAGGTCATATATCGGACGGCTGAGGAAGAAAAGAGAAATCAACAGACGTAGTTTCTTCATTCGATACTCTTGTCCTATTGGGCAAAAACCCTTGTATGACTATTTATAATCTTACACGTGTCCACCCTTTCGTTATTGTCAACTATTAGGGCGGAGGATCCCTAAATCATTTCGAGTCGGAGAAATTCCGAGAACTGGGACCAAGTCTGTGAAGTCTAGGGCTTCCCGAAGATTGACGTCGATCATCATGTACAGAACTGCGTCTTTTCGCCTCCGGTTCCTCAAGGTTAGGAGGACCTGTAGTGATTGAGTTAATTGGAGTTTTTATTAGCTGTCGATGTGATATATTGTTTGGAGTTTTGATTTTTCTCGGCTATTGATTGCAATTTTACAATTAAATGTGAAGTTATTACCATCTGGAGGCTAAGTTTGATTTCGATTGTGTGAAAATGCCACTTGTTTTCTAAAAATCAGATCGTTAGCTCTGGTGCTGTTTGTACTTCAATCATTTCTTAAAGATAGTGAGGTTTTTTTTGGCAAAAGGTCTATGGACGTTCATATTTCATCTGATTGTCGAACATTTTTTTTTCTTTTTATAAATATTATTGTAAATTGTGTGTTCCTAGTATGATGGATTTTGTAATGAATCTTACGATAGGAACGGACGTATAGTAAGGGACTCAACAGATTTGCTAGTTCAGCTGCTGTTTCTAAGAGGCCAACCTCATCGCCTTTGGGTGGAATTTTTGGCTGGTTGACTGGAGACCAGTCTAAGTCATTACCTCTAGACTTTCCGCTTCCTGGTGTGGCTTTGCCACCTTCATTGCCAGATTTTGTCGAACCTGCTAAAACCAAGATTACGACTCTTTCTAATGGCGTGAAGATAGCATCTGAAACGACTACGGTGTGTTTTAGAGTCACGCGTTCATCTCTTTGTCTGCTATTTTTTTTAATTTGGTATTATCTCTCGTGTATGATGTGACAATCTAAATTTCATGTCCCTATGGACTATATTGGCGCAGAATTCTGCAGCCTCCATTGGATTATATGTTGATAGTGGTTCAGTGTATGAGAAACCAGAATCATTTGGTGCCACGCATCTCCTAGAGCGCACGGCCTTCAAAACCACTCGGAATCGAAGTCATTTACGAGTTGTCCGAGAGGTGGAGGCAATTGGTGGAAATGTACAGGCATCAGCTAGTCGAGAGCAGGTGGGTTACACATTTGATGCCTTGAAGACCTACATTCCTGCGATGGTGGAGCTTCTTGTGGACTGTGTTAGNCTCCTAGAGCGCATGGCCTTCAAAACCACTAGGAATCGAAGTCATTTACGAGTTGTCCGAGAGGTGGAGGCAATTGGTGGAAATGTACAGGCATCAGCTAGTCGAGAGCAGGTGGGTTACACATTTGATGCCTTGAAGACCTACATTCCTGCGATGGTGGAGCTTCTTGTGGACTGTGTTAGAAAT
Source organism: Begonia fuchsioides (assembly GCA_003255005.1). Taxonomy (NCBI): domain Eukaryota; kingdom Viridiplantae; phylum Streptophyta; class Magnoliopsida; order Cucurbitales; family Begoniaceae; genus Begonia; species Begonia fuchsioides. The sequence goes on from QAOC01034157.1 coordinate 457,035, forward strand.
CCTGTTTTCTTGGACTGGGAACTGAATGAACAGGTATATTGTTACCTTTTTTAAAGATAAATCAATTTCCTCACTGTAAAAAAATTTCCATTACATTAAGGCTAGTTTCTTCCTTTCAGCTGGCAAAGATAAAGGCTGAAATTACTGAAGCGTCAAATAATCCGCAAGGCTTGATCGTAGAAGCTATTCATGCTGCTGGTTATTCAGGTGCCCTGGGAAATCCACTTCTGGCCCCTGAATCAGCACTAAGTAGGTTGAACAGTACGCTCCTCGAGGAATTTGTTGCGGTAAGTTTAATAAGAGTTCATATTTAATGCTTAATATTCATTACACAGTAATATGATCTAATAATTACTGTGACCTTTTTATTCATAGTTTAGATAGTTCATTCCATTCAAACTAAGTACATTTATGATGAGTACTTCAGGAAAATTATACTGCTTCACGGGTGGTACTAGCAGCTTCTGGTGTCGATCATGATGAGCTTTTATCTATTGCTGAGCCACTTTTATCCGACTTACCCAAAGTTTCTCATCCTGGGGAACCAAAGTCTGTGTACACTGGAGGTGATTACCGTCATCAAGGTGATTCAGGGGTGCGTATTAGTATAGCCATACTATATATATTCTACTACACATGACCGTCCATTTTTGTTACACTTCAAATGAGATTTTGCTTTCAGGATGGAAGAACCCATTTTGCTCTTGCTTTTGAACACCCTGGTGGGTGGCATAAAGAAAAGGAAGCAATGACATTGACTGTTCTTCAGGTTTTCATTTTGAACTTCTAACGAGTTGATTTTTTTTAATGTTATAATGCTAATAGTGAAATATTAGGTTTATCATTTTTCAGTAGATTCATTTTATTATTTAACTGAGAATTAGTTAATGTCAAAATGATGATAATTTTATCTTAGATGCTCCTTGGAGGAGGTGGATCTTTTTCAGCTGGTGGACCTGGAAAAGGAATGCATTCAAGGCTGTGTAAGTTTTTCCACTCTGTTTTTGAACCCCTTTACCTAGGTAGCGAGCTTCTTCTCAATAAGATTTTATCTGTGCAACATAATACACTGCTTAAATGACATTGTGCTGAATAAATTACGCTGAAATACCCATATTTCTTTGGTCTCTTTTTTATTTATAAAGAAATAATTGCTACTGTATTTTTTACTGTGTTTAATTTCTTAGAAGGATTTGTCTACCGTCTACTGTTTTTTCTTTTTCAATGCATCTTATGAAAAAACTATTAGGCAGATAATAATGTTATTCTCCTAGTTTTCGGGGATCGCTATTTCATGCTTTGAAGTTTCTTTGTCCTATTATGAAAATATATCTAGTGCAAACTTCTGAAGGTTTCTATGCATGTGATGAGCAGATCTTCGTGTCTTGAATGAGCATCCACAAATTCAATCTATATCAGCATTTACCAACATCTATAACAACACTGGAGTATTTGGTATCCAAGCAACTACTGTAAGTAGATTCTTAATACTTTGATAACTTCTTAATACTTTCATTGCTGTTACAATTATGTTTGTAGTGTTGTTTCGTATCACAAGTGGGCTATTTTCCAACATTTGGTTCTCCATACAGACTATTTGGACGTCATCAAAAGTTTTGGCATGGTTAAAAATAGAGATGAAGAGAATAATACTTCATGGTGAAAGTATTTATACTCAAAATAAAACTCTTAGTAAATCTATTTTTCAGAAAAGTAGTACTTAAGAAAACTACTTCAATATAAAACTCAATCTCCTTTAATGTCTATTGCTTGTTTATTTAAATGAAATTTCTATTATGCCTACCAATGATGCTTGTAGTAGATTTGTATGCATAATATTTATGATATTTATTTCTACTTTTCCACCTTTACGAATTTCTTTCATTTAAAAATTTCTTCACCCATTTGATGTTTTTACTTCTTTAGATATAAACGAAGATGTGGATGTTTGTTCATATGACTGATCTAATGAATGTGGGGCCAAATTTTCTTGATATCATCTTTAGTAAATGTGTGTAAAGAAAATATCATGGGTTCATATTGAAAAAAAATGTTCAAATAACATAATAATAAAATGATACCGCATAGCAAGTAACTTTACTTGGCATGAATTAGTGATCACGTTCACAAATATGAGTCCTACAATAATAACAAAAAAAATTGCTAGTTTGTAATATACATTAAATTAAAATAAATATTTTTAATTAAATTGATTGTAAACATACCTTACTGAGTAAATACAAAGAGTTTATTTCAAAAAGAAAAAAGATAGTGAGTGAATGATTGAGAATTTGAAAATGATAGAAGTTGAGAGAATAAGAGAAATTTTTGTGAAAACAATTGGACAACCAAGAGTAGTATTTTTATAGGAAGAGAGACAAGGGTAGGGGGAAGGGGGCGTTACCCCATTCTCAACGGCTTTCATGACTGTTGCTTTCAGCAATGGCCATGAAGGGGAAGGCTAGGGCAATCTTGTCTCGCCACTTGGGTCGCTTGTTCGGGCTCGCTGCAAAGCCAGCTCACTCAGATGCCGGCTCTAGATACTAGGTTAAAAATAAAGATATTCTTAGAGTGAAAACATTTAGACACAAAATAGAAATTTAAATATGATACTAAAGACCTTGGAAAACCCATTCTTAAAAAAATTAATATTTTAATATTTTAATTTGTAGTTCAATATAAAATCAAATGTAATAAGGCAATTAGCAATCCTAATATCTTAAACATTCATGTGCACTATAGACAGTTTTTAGCTGATCTTCTCTACCTTGCTTACTGTATCTTTGATAATGGATTCAGTTGATGTGGCTCATGGATATCGTTGAATCTATATTATGGTTTGCAAATTTATCTGTTTAATGGAAAATGTGTCAGTGCTTGTTGATGTTAGTCATCATTTCATGTATTAACAGTACCTCATACATCTTTTGCATGGGAATATTATAGGAAGCTTTTTTAGCAACCCTTCATTTTTTCTAAATTATTTGTAATTCGGTTGAGCTAGTACATCTACATAACCTGGAGATGTTGATTCTAATTTATTCATTTGAAGTATTTACAGTTCTATATCTATTTCCCACCACTACCTTTTCTCCCATACTATGATATCTCCATCGTAATGGTCATTTTGTCTATCATTCGTCTCAGGGTTCTGATTTTGTGTCAAAAGGCATCGATATAGCAGCTAAGGAGTTGATTGGAATTGCAACTTCTGGAGAAGGTTTGTCTATCTGTCTCTTGACCAGAATGATTATCTAGTATTATTTCTAACCTGGGATCCACATGCTGATGTGTCAACTTCTCTGCAGTCGACCAGCTGCAGCTAGATCGCGCTAAACAGTCAACAAAGTCAGCGATTTTGATGAATTTGGAATCAAGAGTATGTTAAAGCTTTGTGCTTTGCTCTTGATGTACTTTATGAGACTTTTTATGTTCTTTGTTTTTCATTGAATTCATATTTTCTGATGTATTATTGTGTGTTTGTTAGATGGTTGCGTCTGAGGATATTGGGAGACAAATTTTGACCTACGGCGAGAGGTATATTATGAGCTGAATCCTTATTTTCTAGTTATTTGTAGCCATATCTTTAACTGGTAAAAAATTAGCAGCCAGATGTATCGATGAATTGATGCATTTTTCCCCTTATCCTATGCCTTTAGTTCGCTCATCACCACTTTGCTCTGTTGAGAACTGTGTCATGGCTGTCTTAAAGTCCTTTAGCATGAAATTTCAGATCCTAACTAAAAGATCCCTAAATCATCTCCACACTGATTACTATAAAGAACCTTGTTTTGTTCTTTTATAAAATTCACAGAATCTGGTAGGAGGGTCTGCAAAGTTTTCATCAGTTTATTTTCTGCTGGATAGAAAGGAATCCCTAAACCGTCTTTCCACACCTTAGATAAATGTCTTGGACAATGTTTGACATTGTAGCCCTTGAATTTCTCAAGATCTCTTAAGAAAGTTTAAGCTTATTTTTCTTACATCTTTATTCTTTGTTGTTAAAAGAGGGATTAACCTACTTAGAACTGCTTTTTCTGTAGCTAATATTCTTTCCATTTATGGCAGAAAATGTAGAATGAGAAACTCACGACTCTTCCTGATGTATGATTTGTTTTCTGTCTTTCTATTTTTACCTCTGATAAAATTCTGTCCACTCTTAGGAAACCTGTTGATCATTTCTTGAAGGCCGTAGATGAAGTTACCTTGAAGGATATTTCGTCAATTGCCTCAAAGCTTTTCTCTTCACCACTTACTATGGCATCGTATGGAGATGGTATGATTTCTCTTCGCTGGAAGTCATTTGATATCGATGAGGTTAATTTATTTGTAGGTTTCGCTCGTGATCCATGTTTTAAAGTAAGAACTATGAGAGGAGAGAAGTAGATAGAAATGGGAGAGATTAGACTTGAGAGACTGACAAAATGAAACAATGAGAGAGATGGACAAAAAATAGATACAGAGGAACAATAATAGGAAAATAGAAAATTCAATACATATCCTCAATCTTTCGATTAGTGTCTCAGATGACCTGAGACCGCCTGAGCAGTCGAAATTGTTTTTAATACGGAGGCTTTTTAGATTTTTGGTAAAAAAATATTTATAAATATTCAATGTGTCACAGTAATTCATATGTTTACTGCAAATTTTTATCAGTTATTCATCTTCCATATTTTTCTTTCAATTTCATGCAATTCCCTTTTGCAGTTATCAACGTCCCAAGTTATGATTCAGTGAGCAGAAAATTCCGGGCAAAATAAAAAGAAAGAAAGAATTTTGCTTGTGATGGGAACTTATGCTGCCAATTATTTGCTCATAATAAGGAACACCATTGAGGCTGAAGGTAATAATTTGCTTTTCTTGGGTGTGCTACATTTTGGAGCCCCCAGTGTTTGGTTAGCGCGTCAAGCATATGTTTGATTTGGTGAGTTTGTTTTGGATCTTCAAAGTCCACCCTCACTTAACCTATTTTGGCATATTGGGTGCTTGATCTAACCTATTTTGGCATATTGGGTGCTGGATCTGATCGCCAAATTAGGTTTTTGATTCATTCCTCTTTTCTATTCTCGAAGATGGATTTTCTTGCCATCATTTGGCGATTTTTACGGCGACCCACCGGTGGTTAATGCTTGGAAGCCACTCAATGACTCCATAGAAATCTTGATTCTTGTGTTTAGAGTAGATGGGGATCCAGCCATTGATCATGTTATCCAAGCTTCGAAGCCCAAAATCGCTGGCAAGAACGATTCTTTTCAAACCTGCCTAGATTGAAAGTCTAATATCTCCAGATGACCATCTATTTGCGCCATGGGTCCTGAAGGAAATATACTTCTGGCTGTTGAAGTTGGAGATCATGTTTAATTCGATGAATAAACAAGCTATCAAAGATTTCAATTAAAATTTACCCATTTTCGATTTTTAATTTTGCAGCATTATTTGAAGAAATTAAAATAAATGAGACTTGTTATAATCAGAGGGAGGTTAGAACGAGTGGGAGGCAGAATTAATGCCCCTTTCTCTCAACAAATGCAACACCTCATCCTGTCTTCGAAATCACTACCACCTTCCCCAAAAATTCAGATAATTATGAATATTTGTTTTAGATGGGTAAATTAAATAATTATGAATATTAATCAATATTGATTGGAAATAAATGCTATTAAGGATGACGACTATACACATGCTCGAAGAGATGAGATTAAGACTGGCAATTTTGAAGCTTAGCTGAGCTGCCATGCAATACAAGAAGAAAGTAGAAATAGCATCTGCTTTATTTTCACATCAACTTCTCTGTTTCTTCATCATGATGTGGTACCATGCTTTTATTATTTTTGGTGGACAAATTTACTCCCATCCCCCTGTAACGATCCATGTGCTCCTCGATCAATTTTCTTTCTTTCTTTCTTTTTCGAAATTTAGATTCAAGTAGAAGCTCTGTTCTTCGGTTCTTGTCTGCTCAGAAATGAAGAAAAACTGGGTCCTCGGCTTTCTGTTCTTCCTGCATCTGCTTTCTCTGGTTCTGAGCTTTGGCTTCAATGGCGGATTCGGTGTTGGGATTGGAAATGGAGGGAGTGTTTGGATGAGAGGAGGAATGAACCCCCAAATCCCGATTCCAGCTGGGTTTTCTTCTACGACCCCAAACAGAGCCTACTCTGCTCTACAGGCGTGGAAATCCGCCATTGTTGAAGACCCTTCTGGAATCACGAAAACTTGGGTCGGCGCTGACGTTTGTTCTTACAAAGGAGTATTCTGTGGAGAATCTCAGTACAACATGGGCGGCTCAGATGAGCCTGTTGTTGCTGGAATCGATCTCAACCATGCAAATCTGAGAGGAACTCTAGTCCAAGAACTCTCTCTCCTCGCTGAAATGTCCCTTCTTCATCTCAACACCAACAGATTCTCCGGCGGAATACCTGAAAGTTTTCGAAACTTGGTTTCGCTCCAAGAACTTGATTTGAGCAATAATCAGTTTTCAGGCCCCTTTCCTACGCCCATTCTTCTTCTTCAAAATCTCATCTATTTAGACCTCAGATTCAACTCCTTCTCAGGACCCATTCCTGAAGAGCTTTTTAGCAAAAAGCTTGACGCCATTTTTCTAAATAACAATCGATTTGATGGAGAATTGCCTCAGAATTTGGGAATCTCTCCGGCCTCTGTAATCAATTTAGCCAACAACAGATTCTCTGGCAGCATTCCGTTCAGCGTTGGATTTTCTGGGTCTCAGCTGAGAGAGATTCTGTTTCTGAACAATCAATTAACAGGCTGTATTCCCGAAGGATTAGGGTTCTTCACAGACATCCAAGTTTTCGACGCGAGCTTCAATTCTTTAATGGGCCATTTGCCAGATACGATTTCTTGCTTGAACCAGATCGAGATTCTGAATCTAGCTCATAACGAGCTTTCTGGTTTCTTACCAGACATTGTTTGCTCGCTGAAAAACCTCTTGAACTTCTCCGTTTCTTACAATTTCTTTTCTGGGTTCGACCAAGATTGCGCAAACCGAAATCTGGGTTTCGATTTCTCGGCGAACTGCATCGCCGGGAAAAATCTGCAGAGGCCGCCGGAAGAGTGTATGGGATTCGGAGGAGGTGGTTTGAATTGCATGAGAATGCCTCCGATCGCGAAGCCTTTCGTTTGCGGGTACATGCCGATGCCGATTCCGGTGCCGATGGAACAAATTCCGGCTTCAAGCTCATCGCCGCCGTGAGAGAGGGCGGAGAGAAGGGGACGAACGCTAACAGTAACAGGTGTGGTAGTCGCTGGATATTCATGAATTGCATTTATGGCCTTCAGGGTTTGGGTTTTACTTATTTTATTTTTGTTTGAGCGACCATGTTTGTGAATTTAATTTCCTGCCCTAAAATGGATAAGCGTTGACCAAAGTATTTATTTTATTTTAATTTTTGCATTTTTGTGACCAAAATATTTATTTATTTATTGCATTTTGTTCTTAGTTGCATCACTTACTATAGTTGTATGGCACCAATGAAGGCTTTGCATTAAATCATGTGATACTTAGATTCGGGTTGTTGTAATTTAGCATGGACTTGAAGGAAAAAAAATTCAATAAAAATAAACGGATACTTTCGACCTACTTTTAGCAGTATTGTTTTAATTGGTTCGTTGCATGCGCAGATAGGTAATGTTAATCGATAATTGTCCATATTTCAATATCTCGAGCATGGGAGACGACCAATTTTAAATGACGTAAACATGTTCTTGACTCATGATAATAACAAGAATCTCTTAATTGTTCAAGAGCAACTAGAAATAGATGCTTCAACAAAAGAATTCATGTAAACGCAGCAATGAAGTTTGCGAAAACAATCATTCGCATGTCCCACGAGAACATTTAGACTTGTATGATGGTTGAGAAATAATTGGTAGTAAGAGAGTGCACTCTCACACCCCAATTCATACTACGAAGACATCAGTGCATAATATAATATGTTTTGGACTATAAACTTGAAAATAAATCTGTGAAGACTTCAGTTCAAAGTGAATACAAGAATGCAAATGAACATGAGCTTGAAAACACCCAAAATTGTATTTAGTCAATGAGCATCGGGGACTCATCGAATGCCATATAAAATCCGCTATGCGAACATTGTTTTTAATGTACCAAAAATGTTTTCTTGCGCATCATGTTCGTGTTGCATTGACTAGAAAACAAAACCAGCCAAACTAAGTTTTTGGCTACTTTCTCGTTCTTTCTTGTTTCATAGTAGAAATTAAATTCAGTTAAATTTTTGCATAAACCGGCCGAATTTCGACAGCTCGACCAAAAAGAAACTACACGTAGCATTCTCGATGCCTTCTTAAATGGCATGCAGCTAAAAGTAAATTAAAAGGGAAAGTGAATACTTGCATTCAAGTGATTTTATACGACTTATAAAATTGAAAGCAACATTTAAATATTAAAAGGAAAAGTGAAAATTACCTGAAGAAGAGCTAGATCCAGCCGGTGAATCCGGCTTGGATGAGATCCCTGGTGTCTTCGTCCCTTCCCGTGATGAGTATCATAGAAAACCCTAGTTCTTTCACTTCCTTGTACAGTTCTAGACTTTCTGGCAACGCAGGGAGCTTCCCAGTTTCCACACATTACTCAAACAATGTCTCGTTGAAATTCGTTGGCCTGCCATTATTCTTCACTCCTTAGACCCAGGCGTGGATCACGAAGTTATTATAATGGACGTAAAATGAGCTGGTGTTGATGGAGAAGGGAAATAGGGTTTCACCCGAAGCCATGGATTTTGATGTAGGGGACGTTGGAGAGCAAAGTCTCGCCAAAGCCAGCTCCGGCACCTCCACCGAATCCGACGAATACCGAGCTCCGTCGATGTAGTTGGCCACGAACAGTTCGCATTGTAGAGGAATGATCGATTTCCAGTCGCCGGCGTTGTTCGCCTCGATGGAGAATTTCCAGCTCTCGCAGTAGGAGTTTAAGTCGCCGGAGACAGCTAATCCACCGCGGAGAGGAGGATGACGGCCGCCATTTCGAGAAATTGGTCCGAGGCAGATGTGTCCGACCAGGTGCTAGCTGTTTACCTGGATTGTTCTTGGCGGTGGATTAGCTGCTTTTGTCCTCGATTCGAAATTTTATATCTAAGATAATTCTCAAGATAAGTACAAAGTCTTAACAAAATCTGAGAGAGAATTATTCGATTAATTCTTGATCAAAATACTAAAATATGATTAAAATTGTGCACGAGCAAGAGTAGATAATCACTCTCTCCCTACAATCTTGGGTCACACAATCAAACAGATAGAAACTTAAGAGCAACACCCTCTGTATAATAATATTTAAAAAATGAAGAAAATAATTTAAAAAAAAAAGAAAAAAAATATCCAACCGAGTTCAAAGTTCAAACCAATATCACGCCTGTAAGCTGTGTAAACCTAAATTGCTTCAGCCATGGTAGATTTGACTGGCGAAACCTAAGTTTGACCGTTAGATCAATATCCATATGTAGAGCTCAAACCCGACATCAATGGCGAAAAAACAACAGAAGTGGATCATGGCAAAAAATGGTGATCATCGGTGCGAAGCTCTCTCCGAAGCTTCTGGGTGAAAAGCTTACAAGCATCCATGCTCAGATCAATGGCGGCGGAGATTGAGACGAAAACGGCGGCGTCCGCCATCGAACTCACGTGCTGCACACCAACTTGAACAACAGGCTTGCTTGTTCTTCCTTCGCCGTCGACGGTGGAACTCATGACAAACCCGTTGAAGAAAGGCGATCTCTCTATGGAGAAACGGCCGCCATTTTTGACGTTTATGGTGGATTCCGCAATGGTAATCATGCCATTTTCTGCTACGAGCTCGAGCTTGTAGCCGAGGCCATCGGAAGGACCTCGCTCTCGCCAAGCTTCGAGGCGGCCCCATGGCTTCCACGAGGTCGGGGAGAAGCCGGCGGGGCAGAGGATGAGCCACGCGCCGGCGTTTGAGCGCGAGACGCGATCAGTCCCCGGCGAGGGGACGAACGGAGTTATCATGGCAGCGGATGCCACCGGCGAGCCGGAAAGGTCGTATATCATTATCGTCCACCCTTTTCTCTCTCTTCCAGGCCTTTCTCTCTCCCCCGAGAACGATCTTTTCCAGCCGCCATTGTTGCTGTTGAAATCTGACTGCAAATATCTGTTTGGATCCATCGAGGGTTAGAAACGTTCATGCAAAACTCAAGACTTCATCAAAATATCGAAAAACTTTCATCAATCAACCCTAAAATGGACGAACAATTAATATATATCTCTTCAATTAATTATATAATCTTCAATATTTACGCTTAAGCTGCCTTAACTTGTTCTTTACTCACTTGATTCTCTTGATAACTAATCTCCAATAATTACCCAAAAATGTAACTAAAAATGTAAATTGACAAGCGTTGCGATGCATAAAGTTGTAGCAAGTGTTACAATCTAAGTATGTGGATTGGGAAAAAATAATTAAAGATAAATTGTGTAAAATTATTAATAATAGGAACCCAATAAGCCAAAGAAGGAAACTGCAAGAAAAAGACTAGAGAAATTAGGATAAGTACGTATGGCATCCAACTTGGCCATGTGATCTTTCGATTGCAATTGACATCTCACATGTCTAACCTCCACCCTAATGCACATTAATACAAGATTATTATTTTAATATTCTTTATATATTTATATATGATGTAATAATATGTTATGAAATTGAATAGTAATTTATAAGGGTGTACGTTAGCCTATTTAGCAGGTGTATGCTAAAGTGTACTAGGGGAAAACTGAATTTACCTGGTTCTGGCATTCCGATCGGAGCTGAACTTGCAGCTGAAAACGGGTTGCCTTATGTTCTCCTGAATCTGGAAAACCACCGGACTACACTCCGGTTCACCGCCGAACTGGAACACGAATCGGGGCTCAGGTTCGGCTCGAACAACGAGATGGAGTCGAGCCGCTTTTTCGACGTCCTTCCCCAGCTTCACCCACCCGTTCTGAAACACTTTGTGATTCGACTCGGCGCCGTGCAGGCCAATGCTGATCCGTACCCGGCCGAGCAATTTCCCGGAGTAGACCCCGCAAGTGCGGCTCGTCCCGCCGGTGTAAACGGAGAGGCGGAGAGTGACGGTCTTGCCGGAGAGTCGTCGGAGAGAGGAGGGGTCGAGGTGGAAGCAGGCGGAGAAGGCGGAGGAGGTGGGCGGAGAGTCGGAGAGAGGGAGGACAATGGTTTGGGAAGGGAAGGTTTTGATTCGGAGCCTGCAGAAGAACGGAGACGAGGAGGGGTCCGGATGGATTTCCGGTCCGGCTGGTTTTGTAGGCTGTGGGAGTTTCAGAGCGAGAGACTCAACGATCAAACGAACGAAACGACATGGATCCATGGTGATTTGAATCGTCTTCTTCTTCCTCTGTATCTGCAACCCTAGTTTCAGTTTCAGAGAAGCAGGATCGATGAAATGTAAAGTTGGAGTTGAGATGGAGGTGAAGATTCAGAGCTCTGCCGACGTGTCTTAATTTTCTCGCTTCGAACTAAAGAACTCCTCTCCAGTCTCCATTGGAGCTAATTTATCCGCAATGTCAAAAAAAGTATTTTTAATCAATTTTTTAATATTTGCCAAAATATTAAATAATTAAATGGTTTTTAAATGGCGGCTAAAACATCGAGAAAATTACCCCTTGTCGTGAATTTGCCAAATAATACTTGTATTTACTAAATTCTTAATTAATTAAATATTTCGTGAGTAACAAATTTTATATTATTAATATATTTTTTTTATTATAAACACTGATATATCAAACATTGATTGATTCAATAAAAAATTAATTAATATAAGTTATATAAATTATCAATCACGATTCAATACGTCAGCTTAAATCATTGACTCATCTTCGAATTACATCTGTTTTATTGTGATATATAGATGTTAAGTAGGTCGTAAATCGTAATATACATTAATATTCGGTTAAGTTGATAAGAGAAAAATTAATTGTTGATGATAGAGATGTAAAGTTTGAACTTATGTAATAGTTTAAGATAGAATCTATGTAAATGTCCGAAAATCTAAATTATAATTTACTAAAAAATAGTAAAACAATTTTCCCAAAATAGCAAAGTATGTCGGAATAGTAACGGAGCAAGCGGAGAAGATGACGGCGTAAGAGAGAGTGGGAAAAGGTTTGAAGCGGGACCCACATAGGTCTAGCCAGCTGCCTAAAGCTGTCTCCACGCTGTTAAGGTATCCAACCTCGGATTTGGACTGGATTTTCTTGCTTCGTATTTATCTTTTTTCAAATATTATTATTTTTTTTTGCAAAAAATAAAATTTTAAATAATGGAACATTTAGTTTCTTATTTATTTCTAAAAACTAATTAAACATAATTATTCATTATATCATACATTTTTTTTAATATTTTATTATTTAATATGTCGACATGTATTTTAAAAGTACAATAATTTTGGACCCAAATACTTTTGTAAAATGCCTTGATTTTAATTTTCAAGTAATTAAAATAAATTCTTAACCTTATTTCATTGAGAATTGAAGGGTCTCGACATATTTATTGCATAATATAAAAAAATTAATTAATTAATTTTTATTTAAAGAAAAAATAAATGACAAATCACAATCAAGGTGTCGATAAAAGTGGATCAGTTAAAGTTCACACGAGGAGGGACCCAACTCAATCAATGTAGGATGGGAGCGTGGGGATTTCTTTGGTTGCACCCTCCTTCTTCTTTACATTTCTCAACCTCTCTCGAAAACATTATTAAAGTTATCAAAAGCATGCGCAAACACATCGAAGCCCAGCCGGAATATGACATCATTAATTGAGTTTTATTCTCGAGGGTTAGAGTCTTCAACTATAATTTGTTCTTATTAAAATAGTAATAAAATATAGAAATAAATTTTAAAAAAAATTATCAGATGTTTATTCCTTCAATGTTTCAATAACCATGTCTGATATCATAGCCGACTGAACATCAACATGTTGCATCGAACATTGATGCGAGTTTTTCTAAACCAGACAGATTATTCTAATGTCGGATAGACAGCCTGCTATCCATGTGTTTGAAGGCTACTGGTCCACGTGGAAACCTTACATGTTAAAAAAATTGATATCAATTATTATTCGGTTAGTAGAGACGAAGAAAGTGTGACAACTTGTAAATATCTCGTCACATAGTTGATCCTGAAATATCTAACTCGTGTATGGCATTGAAATAGTTGGGCGAGACAAGTTGGGGTGTAGGCCATTGATCTTCCATGGCTTTGGGCTGTGCAAGACCTTCACATCCACGTGTGCATGTTCTTCTTCGAATAATTGCTAGATCACTTCCCGAATCGCAACTTACATCCTTACTTTCTGTCGTGTTGAGTAAACTCAAATTAAGTTTTAGATAGTTGGGAGACTAGTCGACGGAATCTTAGGAGTAATTATCCGATCGAAAAATGAGTAGGTGAACTAAAATTACGAAATAAAAGAATATTTTTAGGTTTATCTTATTATTTTGTCATCTTAAAACAAATATTAATGTGTCAAATAAAGATGGCTCAAACTAAAATACAATTAATGTACTAAATAGTCATCTGTTATATTCGTTGTATCAGTAATCTTTTGACATTAAAGGAAATATTTTAAGAAGATAGAATTCAAATCTCAAAAGAAAGAGTAACGTTATTGGAATAATTTACTAAATAAATATTAAAACTTAAAAAGAACAAAACGAACCACGAGAGTCATGCTCCGTGATGCATGGTCCAAGCCAAAGAATTTCCCTCGCCGGTCCTTGAGTCATGGAGTGGGGACTGAACCGAGTTCATTCTTTTCGTAATCAATGTTAAAATTTAATTCGTTCTCTACCCGACAACAAATTGGTTCGCTTGGCAGCGGTTCAAATCTTTTTCTTGGACCGTTGTTCGGTATCTTCAATGCGCGATATTTCTCGATTTGCGTTCAAGGCTAGTACAAGGGTGAGTGCAACGCAAATGGAGAATGATTCTATTAAGGACATGTGAGAAGATGGAGGGAGAGGGTAGAGAGTTATTGAGGATATCTAAAGGTCAAGAGGTATGACTCTTTTAATGGCTAAGGTAATCTTACTTTTATTCACGAAATAATGACACCCAGAAACGTAGATTACCTTATCAACCGTTTTCTCCGTCCAACCATCGTAAGATTTCACGACTTCGAGCATGTAAACGAGGCCGTATTTGGTAATAAGGGATACGATTCTTGGCTGATAGCGTAAAGGGTAAAAGGAGGAATTATCTGGAGTGGTCAATTGCATCAGAAGCTCTCCTTCGATATAATTCAATGAATTTCTTATCCCCTTCCATTTTTTGAGATGAGAAGCTCTTGGTCTTTGCTGAAATCAGAGAAGTCTGTGTGACGAAGAGTTGTAACTATTGCGGAGATGGCCTTGGCTAGGTGAGCTAATCTTTACAAGACCATGAGAGTTTAGATAATAGGCCCAAAAAGAGGAGTGATAAGGTTAAGAGGTGAAAGGTTTGAAGGATGAGTTTTGGAGTTTTAGGAGGCACTTGCGTCCGAATCACGAGTATATCAAAATCAAAACGATGAACACAAGTTATTAGATAAAAAATTTGACCAAAACCAAACTTGTTAAACATGTTGATAAGAACCAAAACGATGATTTAAAGAATTTTACCCAGTGTCTTTTGTTTGTGATGAACTCATCTCACCTACGTTACATCTACTTTTCGAGTGATATTTCGATCTCATGAGTTCAAAATCAAACTTCCACTCAAAATTCAATCCACCCTCGAAGACACTTGACTATCGTACAAAGGGAATATCGTACAAAGGGACCTCAACAGAAGTTTCACAGAAGACCTATTTACGGATGAAATTGGCTAAACTTGAACCCAAATAACTTACTCTCTTCATAGCTACAATGCACCTTCACTAAACAAAGAAAAGAGGCTATGAGAGAGGACGATGACAGCTCCGAAGTACACGTGTTCATCAACAAGATAACGTCCTCATAACAACCAATGATCGAATCAACAAGATGTGACATAAAAATTTAGTGTGCCTCAAGCAAAATCCTAGATTTTTATTGCCATCAAACATGTATTTTGTCGCCTTTTTGGCAAATAAATTGGTTGCCATATCTTCTAGGGTTTGCATTTCCATTTATTATGAGCAAAACTTGAGAACCACCCAATATTGGTCGAACAATGTAGATGATTATAAGTAAAGATTCTCGAAGCTAGGTCTTAGGATTCTTCTCCACATTTAAGTCGATGGGTTTTCGAAATGACTGGACTCCAACGCAGAGGGGGGCATCGCTTGGAGCAAATAAGAAACATATCCATATCAACACGTGTCACAAAAGAATATGCTCTCATCAAAACCCTTCTTCCTCTTTTATGCCTCGAAAGCCAGACATTGCTGGAGTGATTACAGCAACAATATGGCTTTGCTTCAATAATTACGAGTCTTAAAGAAGAAAAGATATAAAGCATGGCATTGGTAGGGATATTCACCGATAGAAAGCACAAACCCATTTGCTTGTAATTGGCCTACTTTAATTATTTCATAATTTGTGACCTATGACTATGGTCCGAAGGCAAATCTAGTGTAGAATGGCCTACAAAGGGCACGAGGTGACAAAAAAGATCGGACAAAAATTATAAAATTTATCGATTTTATTAGCTGCGGTAAGTTGTAACAACAGATACTCTCGAATTATAGATACCTTATTTTGTGCATTTAGTTATTTTTTAAGTTTCTTTTGCAAGTGTAAATATGTTTATGCTCTAATTACATTATACTTTCACATTGTGACAAGCCATCATGAGCCATTTGTTCATTTGTAGAACTATTGCAAATATTTAAATCAAGAGTAAAATATAGAATAAATCTAAGAGGTTTTAACGACTTTAGTTCTCGAAGTTTAAAATTAAGAATTTAAACATCGGTTGCAACCCACGTCAAGACATGGCTACTCGTGCATTTTTTGGACAACTCATGATCCAAATTTCGCTTTAACATGTGCATAACAAGTTAACGTCTTCTTTGAAAAATTGCACAAGTGTTTCCTTGAGTTAAAATTGTTCATTTTAAAATTTTAATATTTAAATATAATATCATTACCTTAATACTTTTATAATATGAACTATTATAGTGTCATCCCATCATTAACCATGAGTGTAGCCATGATTTAATCCACTACATATATGAACTATTATTGCATACTTTATTACAAAATTGTGTAATATTGTATTGTATAAGTACACGTGTACATGTACTTGTATACGCATATTAACTTTATTGTATTGACCGATTATTTATTATAAATAAGAATAAAAAATCATGGCATGTGGCCGAATGTCAGTGCACTTCTGCATCTCACTCTTATGTGACCTCCCGCGTGGGAGTGGTTTACCTTCTAGAGTTTTTCGAATCTTTTTTCAAGTTTATGAATTTTTCAACCTATTTCTTTAACATTTATGGTTTTTTTTATTTTTTACCCTATAAATAATTATAATAATAATCTAACAAACGAAGGGGTAATATAGTAAATTATTAATTTCGTGACGATTATTTAAATAGGAAAGTCCTCGTAATTTCAACGCAGGGAAGAAATTAGAGCGGAGGCGAAAATCTCCACCTCCACCGCTGACCGCAAAACCTTGAAAGAATTTCCGAAAGTCTGAAACAAATCTAATCGATCGAAGAAGATGTCGTGGCAAACATATGTGGATGAACATCTGATGTGCGACATCGATGGAAATCAGCTCACTGCTGCTGCAATCATCGGCCATGACGGCATCGTTTGGGCTCAGAGTCCCACCTTCCCCCAGGTATTGCTTTTGCCCATCCGGTTTCGTTTGATTTTAAAATTTATTTGTTTGATGAGTTTGATTTTTGATTTGAGATCTTATTTCGTCTAAATGCGTCGATTGTGCTTTAGTTGACTTTATTTCAGTGGTGAGTTCAATCTTCTGCTGCCATCCTTTGTTGTTTGATTTTGTTTTTTTATTGGATCTTGCGCTTTTTTCGCTTTATTGGACCGTATCCTTAATCCTTTCAGTGATTGTGATATTCATTTGAAATCTCGATCATCTTATAATGTCTAGGTATTCCATAGCTTGACCTTGGAGTGCTGTTGATTGTAATTATGTAATTACGAATAAGTGTCTTCTACTCTATGAATTTACTTCTAATTTTTTATTTCTTATCTGTGATTTAGCTAAGAATCAATTGTATATATGGTGTTTATAAAAAAATGACATTACGAGTTTTCTTTTCCATGGTTTATTGTAATTAGAGGAGTACTAAAAATATCGATGTATGATATGATGAATGATTAGTTTATTGAGTTTTTTTAAATGGCTGCAATTTTGGACTTGAGCGTCATTTTATATCATGAATAATAATATCTTAAATATCTTGACCAACATATCATGTGTTTGGTCATCTTAAATATTTTTGTTGTTAAACCTTGCCGTTGTTCTTTTGGCACACTTATGTAGCTCAAGCCTGAAGAAATAGCTGGGATAATGAATGACTTTGATGAACCTGGAACACTAGCTCCAACTGGCTTGTACCTTGGAGAGGCAAAATATATGGTGATACAAGGAGAACCTGGAGCTGTTATTCGTGGGAAGAAGGTGATGATCTTTCATTCGAGAGTTGATCTCACTTTTGCTTGAAATCATTAATGTGTTCTTTCATTCGAGATTACTATTTTCTTTTTCTCTTCTATGTTTGTTGTTCCCTATAAAATTGAGTTAAGTGGTCCACACATATATAGCCTATGCAGCTCTGAAAATGTGTTCATCAGGACCATACATTATGCACTTGCATGTTTTTAATTTATTGCTGTACAGCGCTTGAGACTATAAATCCCCAAGGTCTCTTATAAATGTCTACGTCAGTGATGATGAGATATGTAGCTTAAATTGGTTCAGTAAAGTGAACTCTAACCAATGTTTAGTATTTAAAGTTGATTACTCATATTTTCTCAGGGCACTGGTGGTGTTACAGTGAAAAAGACAGGTTTGGCCTTGATCATCGGTATATATGAAGAGCCAATGACGCCTGGTCAATGCAACATTATTGTCGAAAGGCTTGGAGACTATCTCATCGAGCAGAATCTCTAGTTGTCCGGTATGCCGATTTGCTCTATCTTTTAAACTATCTGGTCGGAATCCTTGTGAGCTTGCAAATACTGAATTGTGGTTTTGGATGTTTGGTTGCAGAAAAGAGTAGTTAAGATTAAGAATAGTAAGAAAATGGGTGTGGTGATTGAGAAGTGATACTCTTGATCTTGTTTGTGTATTTTTGCTCTTTTCATCTTTTGAACTCAACTTTTATGCAAATGGATTTGGTATAATGAATGAGAGACATTTATTTATGTAATCGACTGGAAAATGCAGATTGGAAGCTTGAACTCCATAGATTAGGTTTTCAAATAAGGGGCAAAGTAGAATAGCGAATGAATCTAATCATTGAATCGAGCTAAGGAGCCAGCCCATGAGCTCCGAGACGAACAGCTGGGCCAGCCTGCAATGTTATGGGCCTGATCTGTGTTGGGCCTGACCTAAACCTTGCTTCTGATGAGTCTCCTAATAGAATTTGTGAACATAATAGAGCTCTAGGCTGCATTTCAGCAATATCCTAAATTTATAAGATTATTTTTAGCGGTGGTGATCAAATTCATGGGTAATACAATATCCAATTGGGCTCAAAAGCCCATCAATTAAACTTGTGCAGATTGTGTTAAGAAACCCAAACATGTCAACCTTAACTAGGTCTTGATTAGATCGGAACAAGTTCGTTACTTTCGAGTGAATGAATATTCATTAGAAAATCTAACTGCAACTATATGTTATCCACCAAAAAATCGACACGAGAAAGATTCGAACTAAATCTACATGGCCGAGGCCTAGGGCCACATGGGTATGATAATTGTTCATAGAATATGTGAACTAAATCTACATGAAACACACAAAAAAAAAAGTGAAAATGATATTATTTTGTTCATGGGCCCGAGTGCGACCTTGAAGAAGTAGCAAACGTGAGAGAGGACATGTTTAAACATTAGGGGACATAAGTTAAAAACGTGACATGTCCAAAGAAATTGTGAATACATGAATGGTGTTTTTCTTAAGGTTAGACATGTTGGTCATGAGGAGAACAAAGGCAAACCCTAATTCCTATCATACACTCTCTTTCTCTCTCCATCGTTTTGCTTGTTTTGTGCTTTTTCATGTGGGATTCTGCCTCGCGTTCTTTCTGTCGACCATGGTACATTTTTGTTCGAAGAAAACACGAGGATTGGGGTGAAATTTCGTCGACATGAAATCAAGGTCAAGCATTACTAAAGCTAGACAAAAATAAATCACGATATTAATGTGGAAGTCTCCTTCGCCGACCAAGCTCAAGGCGGTTTTAGTCAATCTAATTTTTAAGCAAACCTCTCGTGCTTTATGTGGAGAAGGTACTATATACACCGTTGCTTTTACATGGTAAAACAATACAAAAATATATTCTATTAGTCTAAAGAAGTTCGAAGATTATACATTAAAACCTTCTAATCGCCATCACGATAGATTGTTACTAATTTGTGAATTATAAATTTAATTTTTTTCAGTTTAAGATTATTCAACTCAAAATGTCAAACATCTTAGACAATAATTAGACACGTTTAAGGTCCCAATTTAATTTGGGAAAATTAAAGGGTCATCCTCAAATAAGTTTATTTTCCATTTAAGTTGGCCCTTCTACGAAGAGTCGAGCATTGATGAAACATGTGACTCTAGAGGAACCATTTTTATTGTCAACCCTAATTATTTTGTGACAATTGGGAAAATAAACTCATAAATTATAGAGTTGCATTAAAGCGTCGACTTCATGCGATAGGACGATTAGCGATTAACAATTTTATTAGGTGGTCGTTAAAATTATGCAAGACATTTTCAAATATGATTGTGAGATTAGGGTCATGAAAATGTCATATATTTTGTTGCCTAGCAAGCTATAGGAGTGTGCTTTTCTACGTGGTCTTTCTTTTCTTTCTTTCTTTTTTAATATAGAGGTGTTGAATTCATATTATAAGTGAAAATTTGTAATATTTTAATGCGTTATGTTTTGTATCCATGCAATCTCTAGTCTCACACGCTGCGGCATTAAAAATAAACTCAAATTTTGCTTTCAAATATGTCTAGGGTCATCCTGACTTTTAAGGGTTTTGATCGTTTCCTTTGGTAGAAGGTTTTTCTAGGTCGTGACTTTTGATGTGACTCAATTAATCGTAACGTCTCTTAATGTTTCTAGTACAATCTTATTTGTTTTGAGCTGCAACTCTTACAATTTTGTTCTTAGTTTTATATAAAAAAATGATTCACTTAAAATAAAAATAAATTTTATTTGTATACAATATAAATTTTACCGTCATAAAGACGTGAGATCTACACCTCCATTGAATGGGTTGATCCTCACAAAAAAAAATATTGTGTTGTCTTTGTTTTTACCGATCTCATTGTCAAATATCTAATTCGATAATTCTATGGTCTAACCATTCTCAAGAGTACGAACATTGTAATTGTCTTTTTGACTCGTGATATTTGGTGTGCCTTAGTAAACATCGTTCCCCATTTATAAAACGAGATTCTCTACAAATGTATAATGTATTCGATAAAAGAAACTTCAAAGCAATGCGACATATTGATTGTTCTTGTATGAACGTTTTTATACAAATCTAAGGGTCGATGATAGAAACTAAGATTACAAAACACATATTAATACATAAACATAGCAATATTCAAACTCGAAAGGTCATAATGGATTAATTAACTCAACATAAATGATAGTTACACGGACTACAATATATTGTCGGCCGTAGAAACACAACAAATTTGTTCTATAATTCACTAAAAACCGAGTACGATTAATATAAGAAGAGAACTTTATTATGCGTTAATCTGTCGCACTTTTTTCAATCATGTGCGAATGAATAACCATCACATTCTTCATTCGAAAGATAGCTTTCAAATAAAGAGAAAAAGAGGAAGAAGATAAGTGAAGAATTCATCAAAGTCACAAACCTAATTCTCTAGTATGTTCTTTTTTTTCACGTCTTATCTTGTTGTTGTTTCTTTCTTTACGAGGAGTGTGATTGAGATAAAGGAGACAAGCAAAAGAACAACAACAGCACTGAAGATAGGCCCCGCTTCCCAAGCTCAAAGCATAGATTCCATGACCATGGAAACTCTGAAATGAAAAGCAAACAGAGGAAAGTTTTGTCTGTTTTTAAGCAGATCCAGCCATTTTTAAACATCGAGTGGAAGAGATGTGTTCCACCCTTTTTCATCTACTTTCGTGGGTCTTTCTTGTTTTTCCTACTCACGTTATCTTCTCCATAGTTATCCGAATCTGTCTCTACAAATCTTGGAAAAGACGACGCCTGGAAAACATAACAGACGATAATAAAATGCAAGCCGTAGTAGGGATAACAAAAAATAAAAAATCGTCTTTTTTAATAACAAAAAAAGATACAAATAATGATTATTTGATATTAAATGGACAATACTCATTTCAATAATGTTGTTTACTCATGTTGGACTTGTAAAAATATTCATTATTAAACGACCTATAACCATTAAAATGCTTACGTTCATGGCCCAAAATCTTAATTTTGAATGAAAAAAATAATTGTTCTACTGTCTTTTCGAGCAAAAAAGGGACGGCTAAATGCATGCACACACATAATTTCTACATTGAGTTGTCGGGTCAAAATCATTAAAGGCTTGAAAAGAACAGAAGCCTAAAAGCAAAAACTAATCAAATTAGTGTTTAAACTCCAACCAGTTCGATAAAAGAAAAAAGAAATCATAGTTTATAATTGAAAAGTCGCACTCTGAATCCCCACTGATCAAACCGATTTCTTCGGCAACCCTTTGGCGAGGTTTGGAGATCGATTCAGACCTAAAAAAAGCTAGAAAAAGAGAGCTGAAGCTCTCTGAGCCCAAACCATCATTAGAAATTGCTCATTTTAGGATCACGTTTTGAATTAACTGCAGTGTCTGTTTATGTAGGGACGTTTCCGTTTACTGATAGTAGAACAGACGTGTTTTTGTATGAGCGAGTGAAAAGAAGAGCTTTTGAAGAAAAAAGTTGGACCCGGAAATATTTATATTTATGTACGCCAACCAATCTAATGTTTAAGCTCATAGATCTTTAGGTTTAAAATAATAGTAACTATAACGAGGATACCTTAATCCTCTTGGAGTTTTTATTTAAGCAAACGATCTAACGAAAAAAACTTTACCGAAATTCTGGCAACATGAAACATACAAATACATTTAAGATAATAGTTGCAAGTTTGCATAGACATAACTCAGTTGATTTGAAAATGATAAATTTAGATGCAGAGGGCCACAGTTCGAAGTCTGCGCTGTCACAGTGTGAGAGTCGTTAACTCCAATATGAAATAGTTCTTTGTGACAATAGATACAGATCTTTTATTTCTGAACCACTGAGTCACTATAATTTACTTTTTTTACAATTTATTAGGGCAATGTATAGAGACCAGTTAGGATGATAATAGTTGTAGATTAATTTTATTTTGAAATTTTGTTCATTTATTTTTGCTGAAAAAGGAAATTAGAAATAACAATAGTTTTATCATTGCCGCCCCGAAGAGCGGACAAAACAAAAGTAGGCTACGTCGCCGGGAAAGGGAAGAAGCAGCAGTCAACATTATCGGCTCTTTTCTTTCTCTCTCTAGCGAAGAGAGAGAGGGGGGAGAGTGAGTTGATTTGACGTGATGGGATGGGTGACAAGTGGCAGGTGTCTCCTTATTTAACTAGGGTTTTTTCGCCTCACAAGTGAAAACGACCAAACATGTCTGAATATTTGAGACATCACCCCCTTCCTCCTTTCCACTGTTCATTCCTCTCTATCCTCCCTATTTTTCTACTCTTTCCTACCCACTTCCTTTCCTTCAATTATCATTAATCAACCTTCTCAAATGTCATACCAAACCTAAGTTTTAATTGTAAAATTTTACATTGGTGACTACCCATGTAACGTTACTGAATGCTCTTAATATGATATTACTTATTTTAGTTTGAAGTCTTTATAAATTTATAATTAAGTTTATAGTTCAAATTCATTGAAATTTATATAGACAACTCTCAAATAATGTATGAACGTGCGTCTTAAGAGTATGAGCTAGACAGTCATAAAATAATAACATATTGGATCGTTCTTGCCTTTACAAGTCGGTCGCTACAATTATGAGATGGATTCCTAAATTATGAATTGTGCTAGCTTTTTAAAAAATAATATACTGAAATTATAGACGTAAAAAAACGATTGCATGTCATAGTTTAGGGTCATCTACTAAAAAAACAAAGTGATTTACAAACATAGCTCACCTGGCTTCAACATTACACTGTCCATAATATCTTATAGACGTAAAATTTTGATCTAATTTATGCTTTTTTCACCCTCAACCCGATTATAAAAAACGGCCAACCCACAATCAAACCGAACCAGGAGAAAAGAGCAACTAGAGAAGAGACAAGACAAGAAACGTTTTTTCCTTTTTTTTTTGGACTTTAATTTGAAAGGAAGAATTCACAAAACAGTAGAAAGCAATGAAACCTCTTCATCATCTTCGGCCCTTCTACCGTCTCCTCCATCTGACTCGGCGCCGGTCAAAACAGACGACCTTCTCGCTTGATACTCCCAGTCAGTGGACCCCACCACATACAGCATTAGCCCAGCGCAACAAACTTGGGCCGACAGCAAGCCCACCCACAGCCCACAGAACCCGAACCCGAGCCCAAACCCGAGTGAAATCGCCACCGGCATGCCTACGACGTAGAATGCGCTCAAGTTGATATTTGCGGCGGTGGACGGCCGAGCAGTTCCCCTGAGAACCCCACATCCAACGGTCTGGGGACAGTTCCCGAGCTCGCACAGCCCCAGGATCGGCAAAGCGGTGGACGTCAGCCGTAGGATATCCACATCATTAGTAAACATTCGGGCCCAATTATACCTCATCGCTGTGGCAAACATCATCGCTGATAGGCCCATCGTGGCCGCCACAAACACCGCCACCACGGCGGAGAGTTTCGCTCGGAAAGGACGATCGGCGCCGAGCTCGTTTCCGACGCGGGTGGAGACTGCGAAACCTAGCGACGACGGGAAAACGTATATCAACGACGTCGTCTGGATTAGCACCCCCATTGAAGCTACTGAAGCTTTTGGGTCCACTAACAACCCACATAAAACGATCATTATCTCGTACCACCACCATTCGAGGCAGACGGAGATGCAGCTCGGCGCCGCCAGCCGGAGCAGCGGCTTCCACCCGGTCAACGAATCTTTTCCCGGCGGCGCCCACGTTGGAATGTGTAAGCCGAAAATCCAAACGTACAAAATAAGGAAAGTCAATACGACAAAGTTCGTTGCAGCTCCAGCGACGGCGACGCCAGACACCCCCAACCGGAAGTGACGAACCAGTAAGAAGGTCATCGGTAAGTGGAAGAAAGTTCCGGCGAGCGATGCTAGAGTTACCGGATGGGTGATACCCTGAGCGCGAAGGTAAATGCGGATTGGATGAATGAAGGAGTTGGATAGGAGGTCTGGAAGAGAGAAAATCAAATAAGTCTGAGCTATACGGGTTATATTCGGATCTTGGTGTAAAAACAGAAGGATTTTGGTCATGTTTAACCAAAGAAAAGCAATGGGTACGGAGGAAAGAAGAAGAAAAATCACAGTCCGATGAAGGGTCAAAGATAAAACCTTTAACCGGTTAGCTCCAAAGGCCTGCGAACAGAGAGGCTCCATACCCAAGGCCAGGCCGGAGAGGACGGAGTAGCCGGAGATATTGGCAAAGGCAATGGCGAGGGAGCCGCCGGCGAGCTCCATATCTCCGAGATGGCCGAGAAAAAGCATGGAAATGATGGAGCGAGAGTAGAGAATAAGAGCCGTGAGAGCTATTGGAAAAGCAAGGTGGAAGAGTGACTTAGCTTCTGCTATAGCATCTCTAATGGCGGGATATGGAAATTGAGGTGCCTGTTTCTCGAGGTTGGAGTTGAAATTTTCTGGGTCTTTTAAAAAAACAGCCGGGAGGAGAAGAAGAAGATCGACCAGCAGATTTGTCTCAGGCTGTCTTCCCATGTTCTTCGAATCAATCATCACGAAAATATGATGAAACTGGCAATGATTAGAATCAATCGACAAAGTTCTGTTCACGTAAGCTTACAGCTTAGAGATACTCCCATGGAGAGCACTCTCTCTCGCTCTAAAACCTCCAACTCTCTCGCTGTCTCTCTTGATTAGCTCTCACAGAAAGAATCGTTTCAGGCAGAGAGAGAGAGGGAGAGATGGAGATGGAGAAATGAGGAAGAGATATTAATAGACGGAAAACCCGTGGTGGGCCAAGTCATTTTGGATCGGATTTTATAGCATTTACGCTCTCTTTAGTCTTTACACAGATGAGATGAGGCATAATATAGCCCCAATGGATCATCTTAAGCAAGCACAGGTTTAAAGTAAAAACGCAGAGAAGCCCTAAAGCACGTTGCTTCTCTCTTGCTTTTCTTTAAGAAACCCTAATTTATTCATAGCTTTAAACCATTACCACCAATTAGGTTTACTTTTTTACATGGTTTTTGAGAGAGAGAGAGAGGTCAGTTTTCACTGCTGCTCTGAAAGGTTCAATTCCCCACGAGAGAGCCTCGGCGAAGAAGACGAGTTCTCTCTCTAGAGCTCCGAGGGTTCATCAATGGCTTGGCTGCCAGATGAAGAAGAAGAAAGCAAGGAGAGGAAGCTGGCGCTGTAGATTGCGTCATGGTTTTGGAAGTCACCCTACCCGTCATGGGCTTCTCCTTCACTCAGTTAGCTACAGCGCCTCTCCTGGTTTTTTGATTTCGAGCATAATTTCACGCCCATATCATACGTTGGACAATTATTCTTATTTTCTTTTTTCTTTTTTCTATTTACTTATTTTATTTTAATATCTATGTTAGGAAACTGTCACTTCACATGACTACTTGCACTTGGCACTGTATTTTCCAACAAACATATATAGATCGCATTTATCATCGTCATCAAACAAATCATAGTTTAAACTCAATTTATTATCTTTTTGTGTTTTATTTACCGTATTTACTAGAGTTCGACAATCTTTTAGATCGATTTATGGACAAATTTCGGATTAAAACACCCGATTAAATGAAAAACACTTTGATTGTTTTTTTGTGGATCAACACTAAATTTATACTAGATGGGTATAAAATAGAAAATAAAATTAATAATAATAACAATAATAATAAGACTTTTTTGGAAACCAGGGATTTATGGGTATGGGCGGAGGAGGGCAGTTTTTGCTCTAATCTGATTGGGGGACTACACTTATGAGGTGGAACCCACGTGTGGGTCATGGTTCCACGTCATCAAAAGCGTCTCTAAACTAAATCTGGAATTTTTACTGACCAAAACAATGGCTTTTTCCACGTCATCATTATTAGTCGTCTAACCCTCAATGTCACGCCTTCAATATGACTCCCATAACTTGAAAAAATCCACCAATGTTTTTGAATCCATAATACATTGCCGGAATCTTTTATAATATTTATTAAACCGCGTCTTAGCCTCGATCATTTCTCGAGAGAAACCGCCTAAGAAACATCGTTACAATGAAAAAAAGGAACACACTTGGTCTCCTAAATGTGAGCATTAATTTGCAAATTGGTTTATAATAATATAATTAATAAATGTGAGGTTTTTAGGAAGAAGAATAGGCCAAGAGGGGAAGGAAATAGTGTTCACTGCGGCATTTCCTCGAACAGATGGTGGGCAAGGGGACATGTGATGTTCAGGAGCGCATAATTTCTCCCTGGTAACCCCATCATTACTTTCCCTGTCCGCCCTCTGCTACGCCGAGGTGGGTGAACTCGATTGACCCATCTTATCTCTTCAACGTAACCAAATTCCAAATAACCCAAATTATATATATATTAAATAAATAAATAAAAAGAACAAAGCCCACGCATTTCCAAAACTACTCTGCCCGCTTCGTGTTCCGATCGAGGGGAGCGCCATTAATTCTCTTCTTTCTTTTGTGGCCTCTGGATTTAATGCATCTGGGGTCCAGCGTTTACACCTCTTGAGATGATTAATCTCCTCCGTTGGATCTTTCTTGCTTAAATGTTAACCTTGGATGTTCATCTTTAGTTGTTTTCGTCCACTGTTTCGTGGATTAAAATGTGTTATTTAAAGTAAAGTATGCTCTTATTTTGACGATTCATTGATGGTAATAAGAAAATTTGTTGGTCTAAATTGTTTAACATTTATTCACAGCCCCAACTTTAAGATATAGATTTTAAGGTCTCGAACGGTCCAAAGCAGATGAATTACTAAACCAAACAGCGTCTCATCCAAAGAACAAAACTTTCGCAACTCACGAAAATCCAAATACGTTTTCGTACATAAATTTATGACATTAATATAACCGATATCGATTAATTACCCATAAAATTTTCACTCTAATAGCTTAACATTTAGCACAATGATCAACTAGAGTAATTGCTCATCTAAACTTTCAAGCAATATTGCGTATCGTTCAAATTGTCGAACCAAATGATTCAAGAACTACAATAATTCATAACGAGTTTGTTTTCAGCCAAGTAGAAGCTCGATCCATGAGACAAGACTAGCCCTAATACACGCTATCTGTTCCAATTTCGGTCGTGCATCAAACCTGAGAAAAGGATACTGTAATCTTATAACAAAAAACAACGACAAAATCAGCTTAACCTAACACCAACTACATCTTTATTAGTCTTAATCGAAGTCACCTAATTTCAATAATTCGATAGGCCTTACAAGATCGTGGAAGCAACTACAATCTATTGTAGACAATTAAACATATGTCCGAAAATATATGATTACTTAAAAAAATTTAGTTACATGGAAAATATATTGCTCCTATCATGCATGTCACCTAGTTTTTTTAATTAGATTATTTCTTTTTATACGTTTTATTTTTTGTTATATTATATTAAATTGACATGTCAAATAATGAAAAATGTAATTAATATAGCACATTAATTAGATCAATCATTGTTTACACACATAAACGAGTATTTTAAGATTATAGAATAAGAATGAAAGTAGCACTACTCTTCTTTAACTTTTTATATGAAAATCAAATGCTTTTTAAGGCCGGCACTTTCTGTCGTGAAAATAAGAACCTTGTGACGGGGTTTTTATCGTCCAAAAAGCAAAACAATTAGCAGTTTACTGCTAATCGACCCAAGGTTTTGATTAAATCAGGGTGAAGACTGATTTACTTTGTTAAATTATATATAATATCTCTTTCCAATGGAATATTTCTTTGCTTACAGGCTTTGGTAATAACCATGAAGACAGCTTTCACCATTGCCCATGAAGTATGGAATAGCCCTTTTTGAGCGACAAATGTCGTACTGTATTTGCAGGCTTTGCAATGCAAAAATACATAATATTAATTAGGGTTTTACATTTACATTTAAATTAGGGTTGTAACAAGATGCCAAGGTTTCACTTTCTTACTAGCTTGTGTAATGTTGTCATTTTTCCCTCAAATCTTGCATGGTTTTGTTTTGAGTTTTACTTTTGCATTCGGAAAAGAATGGAACGTTATTAATCATCACCATTCGTTGAGATTAAGAACGAGTAATTATGAAGCTTTAGCCGATGTCATGACAATTGCATAATCTCATATTGTTTGAAAAATCCAAAAATGAATCTTTGCATAATCTTATATTAGTGAGACTAAGACAATAATATTTGCCTTATGGTTATAAAAACAGTATAAAATTTTGTTGATTATGAATTCTTAACACAACATTGATAGTACAAAATCTTAAATCTATTGAGACAATGTAAAGTAAATTTTTCACAAGTAAACAGATTGTATATAAGCATTGATTACTACACAGATAACATATAGTTTGCATAAGAACATATAAGTTCACTTGAAAGTGTAGCCATCAAGATATTGAGTCTTCGAAAGGATAAGATTAACAAGACAAGAACGACCAAATATCGTATAATTGTGATATTTCAACTCTTTCATACAATAAGTTTTTAGTCAAATTTCAATAAAACAAGAGCAAACAACTTCTATGCAGAGCAGATGACATTATACTAACAAGATCGAAACCTCAACAATTCTCACATTTGACGATTCTCATCTTCGACTTCTGCGATCGAGCGTCAAAGGTTTTATATTTTTTTTGGTAGAAAACATGTTAAAGGAAGCATAATCTAGGGCATAGAGAATAGATGTGAGAGTTCTAATTGGGTTGGTAGTGGGGTGGGTCCCGAGGTAGAGAAGGTTGTGGGGTATGATTTAACAAGATGATGGGCACCTTGTCTTCTAAATGTAGACCATTTGATCATGGAAGCACATGATCAGTTTCTTCAATCTGCTGTTCATGACTCACTTTGGCCCTTCTTTGTATCACTCTTGTCTTCCTTCTTTCTTTCTTTTAGCTGACTTTCTTCTCCTTTTATTTCCTTTTAATTTGATATGGACAAGTCTCCATACTAATCATTCTCTTCATTATTCATTCTCCATTTTAAATCATACCATCTTTCAAAAATTAATTACAAAATGGGTATAGATTCGATCGGTTGTGTCGTAACAAATCGATGTGGAACAATTGTTTTGAGGTTGTCTATTACGCCCTTTGATGAAATATCTTTCGGTATTCCTAATATAATATAGTTTATTTTTTGAAAAAGTTCAAACAAATTTTTTTTTTAATTTATAACTCAAAATATGTCGTAATAGATATAGAAGAGAACTCTAGTGAGATAATGACAAATTTTACCCTTCTAAGAACGTGGGATGTACACCTCTACAAATATGAGTTGGGTTCTTACAAACAACATAATATTGAGTCTTTTTTACTTCACAGAATTGGGTCTTCGTTTATCCTTTGATGGCATGATTTTTCATTTAATTATCGAGCATTACTACTCTTGAAATCATGGTACATTTAAATATTAATTTAAATTGAGTAAAATTTTACATAAACTTAACTCGTGATACATCGAACAAGTTCCGACTTGAAGTGACTTGAAGTGATAGGAGGATTGCGATGTGGGATGTTGGAGGTTTGTGGGCATGCATGTTGAGTAGAATTCTAAGAAGGGTCGCCTTAATAATATATTTTCATCAATTATATAATATTTATAAAACAATTAATAGCCAATTTATTGAAGGATTTTTTTAAATCATTCTCCCAACAATATCACGTTGGTCCATCTTCCATTATTTGCAGCATAATTTTAAGAAGATAATATTAAGAAAATAATTGTGGGTTTTTAATATTTGACTTGCTTTCAAATCAATTGACATTTTATGGTACTAATAAAACAAAATTATTAATAGTCATATAAATAAAAATATATATTTAGATCTTTTGAACTGTGTTTCGATATATTCATTTATATTACAAAACATTTGTAGAGATTGAAAATCACTCTAGGACACGTGTCAGAACCCCAGATAGAGATGCCTAGGATTTGAAAGAAACTCTCGAGCTTTTAGATGGCATCTCTCTTTCCCATTTGATTGAATTATCTTCCTTTAGAATCCAATCTTGTTTTGTCAAAAAGGTGCAAAAAAGAAGTATAGAATTTCAGTTAGTGCTCCATGAAAAGATGAACCTTGAAATGGAGCTACCAAAAGCCCTAGAAAAAATATGAAGAAATAATTAATGTTGGGTGACATCATGATTCATAAGATAATGTCACACAATCGCATGTCGCGGGTATGCATAATGCTACGAAATTTTAAGCTTTTTCTTGTAATATATGATCACATTTCAGCATACAGTAACGTACCGTGGGATGATTTGATAAAAAAAATACAGATTTAGAGTAATATGGTTTGGCAAAATATTCAACAATATTTGGTAAACATCCTCATTTGTTGGCCACTTTCCCTCTGCTTTTGGAGCTCCTTTTTCTCTGTAAACACAGTCCCAACTCCCGATTTGGTGCCTCTTAGGTTTATTGCAAAGACGCCAAATCAGGCTTATTTTCCCTCATCTTTTCTAGAGAGAGAGAGAGAGAGGGAAGAGAGAAGGAATAATCAAGCTTTTATTAAAAAAAACTGTACATTTTTTAAATATTTTCACGACGGAGGCCAAGCCACGTCCATTTAAGAGCTCCCTGATCAGCTTTTGGATATAATATTAGCCTAAAACCTACACATCTATGTTAGATGTAGGCATATAATGGTACCATAAAAATGGAGTCTGATAAAGTCTAGAATCATTGTAGCCAATTCTAAGACAGCTTCGTTTTGCTGTATGACAGCGTTTGTTCCTGTCGAAACTCCATTTTTATGTGGAGATAAGTGTGAGAAAGGAGAAGAAAAATAACAAAAGACCTAAAGACACGTGATGTAATAGAGGGTTTGTTGCAGAGCTGTCTTTACGAAAAACCAGCAATACAGCTCATCTCCCACCTCCATTAACGCTTCATCACATACATCTCACCATAGTGTACGACCCCCGATTGCCGATTTAGGATATTGATGAATTTAGATACAGTATAGTTGAGATGTTCCAACTGAAACCCTAAATTACGTTTCTCTTGAAGAAAGAAAGGTTTTTTTTTTGTTAATTTTCATTGAAAAAGCATTTGGATAGAGAGAGAGAGATTAGGGTTATTCTTAGTTTTGTTTAAAGCTTCTTCCACTGCAAAAAAAGAGAGCTTAAAAAGGCAAGAAAAAGCTAACCCACATAATCATCTTTAAGGGATATCCTTTTACCATAAACAAAAACAGAACTACCCAAAAGAGTAAACCCCTCAACGCTTCAAATTTCCATTTCTGTCAGCTCCTCCTCCTCTACCTGTCTTCCATGGATGTAGCTTCGTCAAGAGCCCAACACGCATGCATAGATTCAACGTGGGGCGCATTTAAGTCTTCGAATGCTGGCTAGACAGTCTTGTCTCTTCTCCTCTTTTCACAAAATCAAAAGCTTCCTTCAAAGCTTCTTAGTTAATTGGACAAAGCTCGTCATTTAATCCCTTTTTCCTTCTTCCCTCGTATTATAGCATCTCCCTCTCGTAATTGTTAGTGAAAAGTTGGCCAAAAAAGTTTGACGAGATGTTTTCTGTAATTTTTAGTTCAATAAAAAACAATTTTTAAAAGAAAAACTTTTATCTTTAAAATAACTTTACGAAAACAACAGTTTTTGGAATCCCTTTTTGACTTGGACGTGACGATTCCAACGGAGGAAAAGATGGGAAAATTGTAGGCTACTTTTAAAAGCAATATACAAACTCTTACATACCCTTAATTTCGTTGTGTTAGTGGGTACGAAAAGGTGGTCGTTTTCAATTAAGGATCATCTTCTAGATTCTAATTTTGTTCGAACTGTTACGCATTAGTGTCCTGAAGAAATGCTGACTTGATAAAATATTATAAATAAAGCTTTAATTCATGTGAAATCTTTTTGTGGGAGCCCATTTCTTGTAAAGTTTAGAGTCCAAAATCAAGGTAACTTAAGATGGTCTAGCCTGAATTCGCTAAGCACAACATCTCACATCCTTTAAATGTAGTTGGACTAAATGATTTATACTTAATATCTTTTTTAAAATAGTGTTGAGAAAGTTTTCCGAGGTAAAATTTGAGAAAATTGTTATTTCCTTAATCTAGAACAAGCAATATTGTACAAGTTCGATGAGTTATTTACATACAATACCTGAGTCTATTATCAACCAAAAGTTTAGCCAAAAAAGAATTAAAATATTTTATCAATTTCTTTTGATAATGTCAAGCAAAAACTCGGATGGTGAAAAAGGAGTACGAGGGATCAAGTGAGTGTCGAGCTCGTACTCGGACAGTAAACAATAGTTCCGAAGATAGTATCTCTTTCGAGAGTATCATACATGTATGAAAAAAATGCAAATAAAATTGTGCGACTTTGGATAGAGAAGCAAACACGATTGTACAAGTACAATGAGTTTTAACTACGAAATACAAAACTAATGAGAAACGAGAAAAAAATATCATTACAAAATCTAAAATGACCGAAGAAAATTTGTGTAACAAACAATAACCTCGTGAAACCCTAAATTGCAAAACCCTAAATTGCAACACTGATCTATCAATCGTAACCCTATAATAGCCAAAAAATAATGAACTATTAAAATAAAGTTACCCCTTATTCTATCACCTTCGGATGATAAAATTGTGAAGATCTCGCTCATGCCCTAAAATCTTAAAGGTCACTTTGATTAGCGTTGTTCATGATTAGAATCAAGTTTTGGTTTGACTTAGGTCAAAAAGTCAAACAATGATTTGAAGATATAAAGAATGAGAACACCAATCGGATGCAGAAATGGCGGCAAGAGCGTGCTGTCGTTCGTCAAAGACGAGATTACAGAATGATTATAACAAGATTTGCTGGATTTGGGGGGTCAACCCCATATTTGTAACCCTAGTTCATCTTATCATCTCCTTACCATGAATTTATATCAATTATTTTAACTCTAAACAATGACAAATAAGACGTAAAAAGACAGAATCAAGAGAGTTTCGAATGATAATATCGTAACGAAAGAGTTTTCTGCGATTAATTTGTGTCATATTTCGTAGTTTTCATGTCGATTTTTAATTATGATCGATGAAGGGAGAGAAAAAACTAATAGTTGATATAATTTGCAATCACGAAAGTTGTTTTTTTTTTCAAAGACGAAGATCACGTGTGGGGTTACTCGGATTGATCTTCCACATTTGTTATGGAGAATCTAATGATGCTTAACTTTTTCGAACGTGTCATTATTTGGATTAAACCTAAATTCTCCATCACCATCATTTCATGGGGCAATTACTTGGAAATATTGATGGCCCAATTTATAACTCATTATGGGCCTTGTATTGGGCTTTATTGTTTGTGAATTCGATCTATCCCTTAATCTCAAATAATTTGTGTGCAAAAAACTAGTTCTCGATAGTTCTAATCGAAAAAACATGTAACGTTGAATTCTCGTGAATATTTAGTTGTATTCCCGAATGTTCTTCTATACAAAAAAAAAATGTTTCATTTACGGTCATGACAAATCATAATTAAGGTTGGATTTGTTCGTCCAAGGTAGTCACATTCATTTTACTTAATATCTTGTTTGGACTTGAAAAGTTTTATTAAAAACTTTATGACGGGGCAAGATATTATTTGTTCAATTAATGTAATAAATAAAAAATAAAAATACTAATTGCATCTTAATTAATTGATACTTTGAAAAAAATTAAAGAGTGTAATTATAGACTTATAATTACACGACGAAAACAGTGTAAAATACGCGAAGGGTAGTAGTGTAAAATAGAGGAAAACAGTGTCTTATTATTTAATGGTGTGATTCGCGAATGCGAATTCCTACGCCAAATCAAACATCAAATGTGAAAAAGATTCTGGATTTAGCACGACGAAAAAGAAAAATCCTCAACTTTTCCGAGAAAATCGACCAAGAAAATAGCTTTAGAATTCTCTCTTTGGGGCTTTGTCTCCCTCATTTCCTCTCAAATACGCTCGCTTTCTCTTACCCTGATTCAAAGGCAGCCATGAATCGGAGGCTCGTTTAAGCATTTCCCAACGGAAAAATCGCTATAAATACTTCCATTTTGTAGAGACAGAGTTTGACTTTTCTTGGCCGCCCCTTCGTCCAGTAATCAAATTTGGGGCTTTCGGGATCTTCATCGTTGATCGTGTCATGGGGAAAGTGGCGGTCGGAGCGGCGGTGGTGTGCGCAGCCGCTGTTTGTGCGGCGGCGGCTCTCGTGGTTCGTCACCGGATTCAGAGCTCCAATAAGTGGGCTCGAGCCATGGCGATTTTGAGAGACTTTGAGGAGAGGTGCGGGACGCCTCTTGTGAAGCTCCGACAGGTCGCTGACGCCATGACCGTCGAGATGCATGCTGGGTTAGCTTCCGAAGGGGGAAGTAAGCTCAAGATGCTTATCAGCTACGTTGATAATCTTCCAACTGGGTAATTTATTCACATTAATTGATTTCTTTCGTGTCCAATTATGTTTTCCAGATGGATATAGTAAGTTTCTAGAGAAAAACATAAACCTTTTTATTAGATTAAAGCTTGGTTGCGATTATTTCACCTCATTATCGAAACAATTTGGGTATCTTAGTAATTGCATTGATGATACATTTCAGTTAATCAAGTTCAATTGAAATTCGTTTATATCTAGTATGAAAGAAATCACAATTTTCGGTCTTTTGTTCTGATAAAAGAATTTTCAGGTTTCCATGGCCATTACTTTGTTTCTGATAAATGCAGGGATGAGAAAGGGTTGTTTTATGCATTGGATCTGGGTGGAACAAACTTTCGAGTTCTGCGAGTACAGTTGGGAGGGATTGATGGTCGTGTTGTTAAGCAAGAATTCGATGAGGTTTCGATTCCCCCAAACTTGATGACTGGCGATTCAGATGTAAGGTTTAATTCTTCTAGTTCTATACTGTAATCTTATCTTTTGATTGATTAACTGATGAAAATAATATTTTATCTAGCTATTTATATATCAGTTAGTTGTTACACCAATTAATGAGTAATCCTTAAACGTCTCATAGCAATAAACCAACCATTACTCTTGTTTTTTTTTCTTATATGCTCAAAGGGTTGGTATTTTTGGATTTTTATGAGTTCATGAAACTTTTACAAGATTCCCTTTGAAAGAATTTGAACTAGGAATGTTAACTGATAAAAAACCGCTTGTTCTTTGGTTACATTTGCATACTCCTTAACAACAATAATGATCCAATTTCTTTTGCATTATTTTTAATCAAAATATTGATACGAATTTTGAAATTATAGGAAATTGTTTATTGTCATTTCAGGCCTTGTTCGATTATATAGCTGCAGCTCTGAATAAATTTGTTTCCGAAGAGGGTGAAGGATTTCACCCAGCACCTGGTAGGCAAAGGGAGCTGGGATTCACCTTTTCATTTCCTGTCAAACAAACATCAATTTCTTCAGGTTCACTAATAAAGTGGACGAAAGGTTTCAACATCCAAGACACGGTTATTTTTAATTCTTCTAATCCATATGCGCTTTTCACTTTTTGTGCAGAAACGTAGATATTATCATTGTTCTTTGCTGTGATTTTCTTGTGATCCTAGACTCACCCATTTTCTCCTTTAGAAGAATCTTGATCTCAAGTGTTCTCTCTTTCTCTCACATGTGTCTGTAGCTAGCCTGGATTTAAGCATCCTTGTAAGCTGAAGGAGTTCTGCAGGGGTGGTTTGTGTAAATTTAGCAATTTATATTTAGGGTATTCTTGTTGTAATGTTTGAAGAAGATCAATAAATGTTTCATACACTTGTTGATTGTTTATTTTGTTATATCTTTACATAGACATCATGACATTTAGCTAATATTATTTGCTTTGGACATATATCTTCTGCTGTTTTGTGATTATATACCAATCTTTTTAATGACCTTCAATTCAACAGGATCCCCCCTCGAATCAGAAAAAAGAGGGGGTAGGTCCATCGAGCTCTTACTAATTAGAATATTTTTTTGGTACAAATAAGAAATAAGAAAATGGAATATTAAGTCTGAGTGATATGGGTATGCATTTTGAGGTGTTGTACCTGCTACAAAATCATGGATTGCTCTCCTGGAGTGTTATCAAAATAAAGAAAATTGTATTATATTAACATAAATTAATGAAAATAATTCCAAAATTCGAAATTAATTAGCAAACTTATAGTAATCTAAGTCAAATAAGAAATATTGGCTTTTATTGCATCAAAATGATTGGATTCGGTTCATGACATTTAATAATCTTTGTTCGAATTTGAGCAGGTTGGACAAGATGTGGTAGGAGAATTGACCAAAGCCATGGAAAGAATCGGGCTCGATATGCGTGTAACCGCACTGGTAATCTCCATTTTTTTCTCCAATTAAATTAGATTTTACCCCTAGATACTCATTTTTTTTATCTAAAATCGCATTTGGATGGGTAGATCTTTGGTCTGTATATTTTTAAACTTTATGAGCTTATGCAGGTGAATGATACGATTGGAACATTAGCAGGGGGCCGCTATCACAACCAAGATGTCGTAGCTGCTGTTATTTTGGGGACTGGAACAAATGCTGCATATGTTGAGAGAGCCAATGCAATTCCTAAATGGCATGGTCTTCTTCCTAAATCAGGAGAAATGGTTGGTAGATTCTCAACAGTTATTTTATGAACTTATCATTTGAGCTCTGGTGTATAGTTTGTCAAATCTTAAACTATTTTTTGCAAGGAATAGAACTTCAGCCTTTCAGCATTTAGAAACTTTCAAGTTGCCAACTTGCCATTGATTTGAAATCCAACATGTAATTACCACATTTTTCATTTACTAAAGTGTTTTACTTGATTTTTTTACTACAACAATTTTTTAATATAAGGTTGAAAGAGTTATTAATGGCAATAGAAATTGTCAAAATGTTAGACTTTGGGTTAAAACACATGATTAAATGGAAAATGTGATGTATGTGTGTTGAATTGACGGAGGTTTTAATTGCCCATAGCTTAAAGGTAGATGATTGTTTTGCAAGAAAGATAATAGTGACTAATTTGCGTTTAATTCAAAACATAAAAGACTAAAAAAAGAATCTCATTTGTCTCAAGAAAATTTTATTAGATTTGTGTGACTGGTTCTTATCTCATGTGTCTGAGCTTCATTTCCGATTGTACCAGAATTTCTATGATTTTAAAAAATTTATGGCTTGTCGGTTTTTGTCTTGTCTTTGGAATTTTCTTCTCTCCTTTCGATTATGGATCTGCATTTTGCTTTTCCGAAAGGCTCATGATTTAATGGTTCTATAATCTCTATTATGATGGTAAAATACTACTGCAGGTTATAAACATGGAGTGGGGTAACTTCAGGTCATCCCACCTGCCACTTACTGAATTCGATCAAGCTTTAGATGCTGACAGTTTAAATCCTGGCGAGCAGGTTCACCCATTTGTTTTTTTTTNATATAGTGAGTGTTTGGCTTGTGATTTTCATATTTGAATATTAATATTATGAACGGAAACCTCTCTTGTTGAGAGCTTTTCATTTTTGGGCAAGCTGGTGGCCTATTAGACTGTGGAACCTTTACAATTTATCAGAGTCGAGCATGTTGTTAGGGATGGAGAAAACCGACCTAAACCTATTGACTGGTCCAGACAATAGTTTTTTTGTCTGATTCTAGTCAATCTTAGTCATGTACACTCATGGTTCAAGTTCTAAAATTTTAGGACCGAGATATGTTGGTCTGATAGTATTTTTTTCAAAGATCGAACCAGATCACACTATGTCTTCTCTAGTTAAAATTGACTACTAATGATGCAGTGTATAAGTTCAATAAATGTGTTTTGAAATTTTCTTATATTAAAATTACTAGTTATTATAATCTTCAGACTATTTTAATTTATCTATTTTTAACTTGATATTACGTCTTCTCATATTAATTGTTATGTGTTTTGTATAATTTAAATTATTTTAGATAATATCACATTTTATTATTTTAAAATTATTTTATTTTATTTTAATGTGAAAGCCCAAGACCGCACCGAACCAATACTGAATTTTTAGTCCGGTCCTAGTGATGTTTGGTCTTGGTTCATGGTCCGGTCATATGTTTTTCAAAAACCAGACCAGCCCTTACCAAGGGACGTTGCGTGCTCAACAATTACCTGATTTTTTTTATTCCTTTGCAGATATCGAATACTTCCCTCAAAACAAGAAAAATTGTCATGGAGATTTGTGATATAGTCGCCATTCGTGGGGCCCGTCTTTCTGCGGCCGGGATCTTGGGAATTCTGAAGAAATTAGGAAGAGACACCCCCAGGGAGAAGGAGAAGCAGAAGTCGGTGGTAGCTCTAGATGGCGGATTGTACGAGCACTACACCAAATTCAGAACTTGTATGGAAAATACGCTCAAAGACCTCCTCGGAGAGGAAGTTTCTTCGAATGTCATTGTCGAACATTCGAATGACGGGTCTGGAATTGGAGCAGCCCTTCTTGCTGCATCTCACTCTCAGTATCTTGAAGTGGAGCAGTCTTGAAAAAGATGAGAAGAAGATAAAAAAAAAGGTGAAATGAAATCAGTTGAAAGTTTTTAAAAATTTGTATAATTTGCTCCCCCCTGCAGAGTTTTATTCTGACCTGTAAGTTAATGGTGGTGCTTATCTCCTCCATTGATGGTCATTTAGAGCTTGTTGTTCTAGCCTTGGATCAGTAGCCATGGGTTCAACCATGATACAATAATATTTACGAGTTTACTCGTATGATTCAATAATTTAGGGGGTTGTATAATTTTCTTTTACATTGTCACAATTGGTGGAACATCTTGTGGTTGTTCCTTTGGAAAATAATAAAGGACTGTCATTTAGCATATGAATAGTTTGGATTTATGATCTCTTTTCTCTGCTATGCTTGGCTTTTGAATTTGCGAGTCTCGATTGGCAAATGCTTCAATAAACAGAAGCATAGCTGATAGCGATAGAAGGATGCAACAATGGCGGTCAAACAAGGAGCTTATCATCGTCTGAATTATAACATCAAGCAAAGACAGGAGCAAACAAAGTAGCCAACCTAACAAATAACCACCAGAAAGCGAGAGCTTTGCAAGTGATGTCGCCATGAAATTGCAGAAACAACGATAATCAACTGTGATGCTGTTTCGATTTCTCTTGGGTGTGAGGAAGCCTGTATAAACATTCCAATGGTGGTAAGTGCAAATTTTGCAATGATATTATTTGAATTTAAAGAAATTAGTTTGTAATTGTTTCCATTTTCATAAACCAGATGTCGAAAATGGATCGCTTCTCCATGTTTAGAAATCTCCCTTCTGCACTAGACTTCGCAGAGTCGCAACTTAGCCGAGGCAAGACACTTGTAATAGGCTGTAGCAATGGTAAAGTTCATCTTCTATGCTTAAAAATATCACATTAGATTTTAAATATATGATCAGAAGTCAAGTTTTTAAAGTAGGGATTGCTTTCTTTGTGCAGGGGAAGATATAAGTATATGTGTTTGCCTTGCCATTTTGATAACCTTATTCGACGAAGAAGGTAAATCTCAATTTTTTTCGCTCTTTAGTGGGTGTTCAATAGATGTCTTCTTGAGACGACTCGAAGTGAGGTCGAATCGAATTACACACGACACAAGGGTTTAAAAATCACCATCAAGAACCAATGAAGAAGGTAATCGATGATTGATCTATTTATTGTATAAAATATGTTTATTGATCAAAATCGTACAAAAAATTAGGGGGTATAATAGCGACTCAAACTGATAACCAATCCGAACAATAGCTTTTTAGGCTAGTTATTATGTGTCTTTGTTGTGTACGATCTTGATTCTTATTTTAAAATTTTAAATTCAAAATGTATTGGTCTAATCTTATTTTTTTCAAAGATCAAACCATATTATATTCAATCCTTACTAAAATTGACAATTAATGATCTGATGAATGATTTTGATATATATGTGTTTTAAAATTTATTATCTTAAAAATAATAATTATTATAATCTTGTGATTATTTTAAAATAATTTTTAGTTTGGTATTGCATGTTCTTATATTAATTATTTTTTTATTTTGTATGATTTGAATTGATTTGGATATTATTAAATTTAATTAATTTTGAAGTTTTATTTTATTTGATTGAAAAAACCAAGACCGGGCCTGATCTGGTCTAGTCCGGGTGATGTTCGGTTTTGAGCCTCGTCTTAAAACTTTAAAATTAAAATGTATTAATCTGGTCTTATTTTCTCTAAAAACTAAACCGGACTGGTGCACATTCACCAATACAGAAAATGAAACATTTTCTTTGACGATCATGCCGGTTAACAACTGTGGATGAACCTTTTTGCAACTCTTGTTGTATTAGGAGTGTTTGATTGTGGCAAAATGCTTCGAGGAGAAAGGCTTTACCAAATGGGAACGCAAGAGAAGGCTAGTCTACATTCGTAAATACGCGGTCAATGCTCGGCCTCCTCGAGAAAATTT
This sequence comes from Begonia fuchsioides, assembly GCA_003255005.1. Classification (NCBI taxonomy): domain Eukaryota; kingdom Viridiplantae; phylum Streptophyta; class Magnoliopsida; order Cucurbitales; family Begoniaceae; genus Begonia; species Begonia fuchsioides. Next base: position 498,061 of record QAOC01034157.1, read on the forward strand.
TAGGCAGATTTTCAATTTTCTCGTCGGCAGAAGAACTACTAATTCAGTACAAACCTAATCCTCATTTATATGCATGCCAATGTTCGGAACCTTCGACAATTGCCCCTAATTATTCGTATTGAAGTTAGTCATAGAATTACCCGGTGACTTCTTATATAGTCGGGCTTAGTAATTGGTCGAGACTATAGTTAGAAGTTGACCTGTGGTGGTTATTTTCCAAACGATTGAGTTTGCACGAGTCACTTTTGTAGAGACTCGTTTCTTGTATCTTTAAAAATATGTATATTTGGAGCTTGATCGATTCAAATAATAAGGGTAAATCTCAATTTATCTCTGAACTAAGATGGGAATTGCCCATATCAAGTATTATGTTAAATTAATTTTTATTCTCTATAATAAAATAGTACATTAATAAAAATAAAATAACTTCTCTCTTTTATTACTTTTTTCAGTAAACAGACCGGGCGGCCCTGATGTGCCGTCAAACGATGAGCGGCGCACCGTGATCGGACAAAGCGCGTAAACGGGATCCGGTGAGGATGTCGTGCACGGCGTTTGCAAAAATGGTTCGGGCGAAATTCAAAGTTGGGGTGCGGAAGTGTAATGGGATGGAAATTCGGGAAAGAGATGGTCGGACAATCTAAACACTTGAGCAATCAAAGTGTTTAGAAAGGTAGACCTCGGGTGCACTCGGATGTGACTCACCGATCGTACGCTCGAGGGTTGACGAACTCGGCCGGATATGACTTACCGGAGGGGAAACGTCGGAGGGAGCTTCAACCAAAGGTTTGAAGGTGCAAAGCACAATTTTTATTCAAATTCTCTCTACCTCAAAGTGGAGGTCAATTACACTATTTAAAGGCATAAAACTACTAAAAACGAATGAATGCTTTCGGCCCTTAGATTGATCGAACGCTTCGGATTGGCTTCGGGAAGATTCTTGTGGATTTTATGCACTCTTAGTTGGCTGAAATCTTGGTCAATCACGGATTTGCTCGGGCGAATTTGGAGAAGATCTTGGATTGCCGTCGGGAATCGGGGGATCGCGCCGGATATCAAGGGATTGTCCGGTATGCTCCATGGTGTGCTCCCGTTGCACATCAGGCCCGGCCAGCTAACTTGACATTAGTGCAATCTTGAGAAGAAAATAATTTTGTCCACACAGGCATAACTCAGTTAGTTCAGTAATGATAGATTTAAATCAAGGACCACAGTTTGAAGTTTGTGTTATTACAGCAGGAAAGTTTAATCTTTTAATATTAATATTGTTACCTGTACTGTGACGTAAAAATATGTAATTTCTAGATCAATGACAGTCATTAATTCTGAAACGTGTTGAGCCAGGCGTCGGGGACTTGGGGCTAGTGATTTGGACTTTTTGGATCAAGAGAAGGAAAGAATCTTGGAGTTGGCAATCTAATCTTAGGCAGAGTAATAAAATAAATCTCTCTGATTTCTTGATGATGATTCTCAGTAGATCTCCATTTTTGCGCTTCCGCCATTGCTAGGGTTGATTCCGCACTCTGATATTGTACAAATGAGTCGAACAGAGCTGGCAGCTGAGTAACTTTATGTTACCAGTGGCACGGGCATCATCGATAAGCTTTTCTCGTTTACGCTTCGTGTCCTTTGTTTATGGGAGAAATGGACGTTCAGAGTCATCGCGCCGCCATTGACGACGTTCCGAAGTTCACGTCCCTTAATTGTATCGACCTTTCATGTCACGATATAGGTCTATCAGTGTCTCTACTCAAACAGGTGAGCTTTCAATTTTAATAGAAACTTTCGTTCCATTTTATGCCGAAGATTTTGACGGCGCTGTCGTTATAGTTGATTAGCGAAAATCATTTGGTTTAGGCCTGTTTAGATACTGGATTTTTCTATGTAATCAACCATGGAATAAGTGAGGAATTGATGGAAGAAGTTTTTACGCGAAGCAGAAGCTTCTTTTCCTTGCCTTTGAGCGAGAAGATGAAGAGTCTGAAGAACGAAAAGCATAGAGGCTACACCCCCCTTTTTGACGAGCGTCTTGATTCTGCAAATCAGTCTCTTGGTTTGTTTTCTCTGCAAAGTTTTCTTTCCACTACTTTACATTCAATTAGAGACGGGCATATTGCTAATGGCTAATTATGATCGTGAAAGTAAATCACTTTACACATGCATATTGAATAGTTATTTATGGTTACATCTTTTCTGGCTAAAGTTCATTGCAGTTCCTGTATTTAGGAGTTTGGGTAACCCAAACAAATTGTTTTTTTTTTCGCAAAACAGCCATTATTCTTTGAATTATTAGCAACACCGCTTATCTCCTGTGTGAAATATTTCACATCTTTCTTGAAGTGATGACAATTTCATTCATCATTGATTCATATAATTTCACGCATTCACTCAATTTCAAACACTTTCCAGACCGACTTTTAGTCTTTGAAATTGAATGTGATATTGAGTGTGTAGAAAATTGAGTCTTTTTAAGGCAACCATAATAGTTTAAAATGACGTTTACAATCTGAAAGCATAAGATACTTGCTGAATTTTTATGATGACATATCTGTTTTATTAATTATCGAAATTCCAAATCAGTTGTGTACAAAAAAAATTGTTTCTAATGTCAGTTGTCTGACTCTTAAGGACGGATTATCTTGCAATTAACCTTATTGTTATTTTCTATCCATATGAATATATGTTTCAATCTTGAATTTATGGTTTTTCTTTATAACTTGCTTTCTATTGAAATAGGAGATTTCAAAGAGGGGTTCTACATAGGTATTGAAAAGAATAATGATGACCCAGAAGCTCAAAAACCATTTTATGGGCAGAATGTTTGGCCTGCAGATGGTTAGTAGTTGGATATGATATCATTTGGAGACGCCTAGAAGAAAGAGATTGCATTGCTGTGTATTGATTTTTTTTGTTGGCTGTTTGCAGATCTCTTGCCCGGATGGAAGGAGACGATGGAGAAATATCATCAAAAATCATTGTGAGTTGTCGTACAAAGAAAGAGTAAATCAACCTTTGCCTAACACATTTACATCAAGCCTAGAAACTAAATCACGAGCTTGTTTTAGAGAATTATTTTACTTTATGACAAGCTTAAGGATAAAAAGTGATTTAAAATATCATATTTTTTGCGTGACAAATTTCCCACTCCTGTTTTAATTTAATTTTATTGATTCATCAAGTGAAGTTGCCAAAGCAGTGGCTAGGATTATAGCCCTTGCACTTGATCTAGAGACTGACTTCTTTGATAAACCAGAAATGCTCGATGAGCCTATTGCAACCTTACGCCTTCTACACTATGAAGGTGGGATTGAAAATGATTCATAAAACTCCATTGCAAACCTGGTATTATAGCTCAAATCATTCTAAATATGGAGTAAATTTTTTTTCTAACTGTGATACAGGAAAGATTTCTGATCCTTCAAAGGGAATATATGGAGCTGGAGCTCACTCTGATTATGGCTTAATCACTCTCTTAGCAACTGACGATGTTGTTGGTCTCCAAGTAAATATTATAGTCATGTTTTTTAACCTTCGTTTTCCTGATATAAGATAATCATATTGATATTTATCATTGTGACAGGTCTGCAAGGACAAGAATGCAAAACCTCAAATATGGGAATACGTAGCACCTTTAAAAGGGTGACCTTTATCAAAATTCTAGTTCTATAATTATTATACAACATTTATTTTTTGAAAAGAAGAAATGTTTGAACTCAGATCATGCTTATTCAGTATTACTTCTTTAAACAGATCATTTATAGTCAATCTTGGAGACATGCTGGAACGATGGAGCAACTCTATTTTCAAGTAAATATCTTATTTATCTGGGGCTCTATCTTTTCTGCAGTCTGCTCTGTATCAAACTTGAATAAAATTATCCTTGCACTTTGACAAATTAGCTTTGAACTTTACTTTGGATGTGACTCTTCCACTTCTTGATGAATGAAGCATATAAAAAAAGAGAAAATAGTCAGTGATTCCCTATTTTCGGTTGCCGGAATTTCACTATCATTTATTTATGTGGATTTAACTCTTACTTGGTGTAACTTCAGGTCTACTCTGCACAGAGTCTTAGGGAATGGCCAGGAGCGATATTCAGTAACCTCTCTTTATTCCTCAATCTTAATTTTGTTCGTTATTTTATTGGAAATAGTTTGATCTATTTCTTCAATGGCTCAACGCATGAGACTAACTGCTATGATCGAACTCGATTTTTCTATAAAAACATACTGATGAGAATGTTTCTATGTCCCACTCCTGTTTATTTTGTTTTGGTTTTCTGCATATAATCAGAAAAGAGTGAGAAATTTGTTGCCTTGGACAGATAGCATTTTTCTTAGAACCTAATCACGACTGTTTAGTCGAGTGCTTGCCGACCTGCAAGTCTGAAGAGAACCCTCCCAGGTATGTCAGCATTGAATCATCATGTTCATGATTTGTGCTTGGTGCAAGAATTAGTTTTTTTGTCAAATATTAGTTTATTTTTTTCATATTATAAAGCTCGACACTCTTGCAAAGTAGAATTTACTTTCTTGAAAATTATTGTATAATGTATCGATTGACGATTTATTTATAATTTATTATAAATTGAATTTATGACTGCGATCGATGATTTGATTATATTTTCTCAGGTTCCCTCCCATCTTATGTCGAACGTATTTGAGCGACCGTTATCGTGCAACTCAAGTTGATCGTCGTACGTACCAGAAGGATCATAGTTGTCGTTCTACAGCTCAATCTGAATAATGGAAAATGAACAAATAAAACTCCACTTGCTTTGCTTAGAGCATAGATCTGTTCGGGTGAATTTATTTCGGATAAGGTTGATCAAACCATCTCAATTTTTACGTTCTAATATTGATTGCGGAGTACAATTAATTTTTTTTTATTTTAACTACTAAATTCACGCATTAATTACACTAATCATTCAATTAAATTGTTCATATTAGAAGATGATTATGAGGTACAAATAAATAGTAAACACGATCTTATTTAATTTTAAAAGTAGTATCAATTGGACTAATCTAATCTAAAACATCCATTAGGGTGGCTGTTCGGGTTCCAAAATAATAAATATTGCGTCTAAAAAACAATATATATGCCTAATGTGTTATAAATTATCAAACACATTATTTTTATATAAAAATCATATATATACTTTAAAAGAAAACAAAGTAAACATAATAAAATTAAAAACATTACATATATATATAAACAAATTCAGCACTAGAAAATCAAATGTTGAAATCAGAATTTACGGGAAAAAATGATTCGGAGTATATAATACACAAAGTGATGTAAAAACTCAATTTGTGAAGCATTTACAAATCAAGTAATTCAAAATCTAACACAGCAAATATGTCGCATATCGTGACCTGTCACAAGTTGGTTTATGTGAAAAGAAAAACTATGTAATACATATAGATTTGGGTTACCTATTTCCAATCCAAAACAATGAATTTAATTATAAACAATGACAAGAAAAAAAAAAAAACTAAACTTTCAGTCCCACGTCTATTCTCATAATCTGTTATCTTAAAGCTACCTTGTCCCAAATAGTTTAAAATATCGGCATATGCGACCTCCTAATGTTTGGAAGGAGCGGCCAGCTGATCACGGCAACTAAATATTAGAAAGACCCATTGATTCTGCGACTTCTTTCGCTGCAAAACGATCAGCTTGTTCCTGCATAGTTCCATTTTTGGAGGCAGATTAGATGTATGGGGTCTAGTAGTTCTCTCCCTAAATACATACCATGGAAGCTATTAAAAGAAAATGGGTATGAAACAGAGGGCATATCTACTTTGATGAGCGCCTTGGATGAAGAAAATATTGATATGATTGCCGAATGACATGTATAGGATAAAATCAAGAGAACTTTTAACTTATCAAGCCATAAATGCACAGCAATGTCATTTATTAAAAATAAAATGATGAAGCTTAACAACATTTTACGTCAGTTTTCTTTCAACATATTCTTTCTTTTAATTTCTTTATATATAATAGAAAAAAAGAAGCAAATTCGAGTCAATTAATGATCAATGGTCGAGTATAAAATGAAGCAATGGAGAAATATAGAGTCTTACCTGCAAGCGATGCAAGAGATACATCAAGAAGAGATGAACAAATACCTGCCAAATAAATTCAGATATATTTCAGGATGAAAATTAAATATTTGAAATGATAGAGACTGGTAGTTAAACCATATCTTACCAGATAAAAGAGCAACATAAGCCTTGCTATTGGATACCTCCAAAGAAATCGAGTCGCCCTCACTGCACCTGAATCTAGCAGTTTGGCTGCTTTTTGCAACTGCAAAGATATTGACTTTAACATACTAGAAAAAATAAAAAATAAAAAGATAGTGAATACAATAAAAACAGGCAATGAAAAGGAATAAAAACCTGCATACTTGCACCAGCCATATGACGATGATGCAATGGGAGTGGCCTGTGGTTAAAATTTTGCAGGTTCGTTATAAACAAAGAAGAAATTTCAACAATCATTTCAGAACTCCGCAATTCGGTCAAGAAGAATATTGATTAACAGACAAATGCATAATGTTTTAAAGGTCCAGTAAAAAATGATGAAGAAGATGAAGTTTGTAAAACTAATTCAATCTGAGTTGTATGAGAGAAAGTGAATAAACTATGACCCGATTGAATCGATGTTTCGAATAAATCATCAGCAGTCTATACAAAAATTTCCCTTTTGTATCAGCTAGTACAATGAGTGAATATCTCAACATCTTCTTAAGGATTCATTTAATCCAAGGAATAAAATCCTATTATATCATCTTTAACATTTTCTAACAAGTTCAAGGAAATAGGAACAATATATGTTTCTTCTTTCGTGTAAATAAGAAATATACATTGTTCAGTCATCATTGCCAACTTCACATGAAAAAATTTTCACTCATCATGTGGTGAATCTCTTCCCACTCTTGAAAAGGTAAGTCTAAATAGAATCCCATCAAATTACAATATGATTTCAAATTATTTAGTGTCCTGGTCATTTTAAATTTCATACAGGCACGACATGACTACCAAATGATCCAGGAATCAATTCCCACTTCCAGCAAGTAAAAACTTCCAACGGAAATATTTTAAATACCGATAATTACTAAATAACAACAAAGATTTCACATACTCAAGTGCTTTCATTTCAGTATCTTCTTCCCAAGAGGTAGTAGCTCGACGTGATGCTCTACTTCTTTCCACCTCTACCTTTTAGAAACAGCAAGCCAGGTGCAAATCCAAGTTATTCATTGACAATAAAAGGTATAAAAGGAGAATATGGATGAATATTAAATCAAGCAGCTGAGTACAGAAAAGCAGACCTGTGCTTCTTGATGGCGCATTATTTCCTTCTCCAGTTGAAACTTTGCAGCAGCCTTTTCACTAGTCATTGCCTCCAACTGAGTTTGTTTATAGTACTGAAATGCATATTGGTATACAAGAGATGATCAATTTACGCTTCACTTTTCCGTGAAAAAAAAGTCTTCGGGTAAAATTTTGAATTGAATTACCAATAGATCCGTTAGCTCACGGTAGCGTTTCTCAAGCTCCATATGTTCCTTTAAAAAAATATCAAACTATCAGTTGAAAAAACTAATTCTTGCATTCACGCTTCAATGATGGTAGTTTACATTTTATAGATTGTTTTAACAAGTTTAATTATAATTCCAAAACAGTGCAATGCCATTTTTATTTTTAACATAATAGGAAATAATATGCAAGATCTCAATCCATTTTGGACACTCTCAAATATGACTTCAACTTTTCCTAAGTTGAGACTAACTTAACTGCAAGCTAGAACAAAAGGTTCCTTAAAATCAGTATTTTTATAAGATAAATGAACAATTTATCTTCTTTAATTTTAAAACTTGACAAGGCAACCCAGTTTTTTGTCAGCATTTTTATTCAAAATCATTGAAGACTAGCGGGACAATCGTACTCTTGCACAAAAGCCAAGACATGAATGGATTCATGAGACTGATAGAGCTTATCCAATCCTCAAAAGACAAAAAGAGATTATGTAATAAGAAGAGAAGGGTAAACCCCAAAGATCACAAAACATAACACAAAATGGTAAGCAATTAATGGAAGTTTTCTCTCTCCTTTGGTGAGCAATTAATGGAGGTTCCATCTCTCTCAAAGTTTTCCCTAATTTCTTGATATCTGCCAAAATACAAACCTAAAATATTTATACTATCCCCAAAAATAAGCTTATTGGCTTAACATAAAATAAATAACCTAACGATAAAAAGCCTCCTTGACTCAACTTGATTGGGCCCTATCAAAGACTTAACAGACAAAAGAGCGTAAGAAATCTCACACATCAAAGAGTTTACCTGGCGTGAATAATGCTCAGCGTCCCTCTTCATGGCAGCCATTTCAACTCTCAATTTCTGTACTTCTGCCTGATATTCACCCATAAACAATGAAAACACGTCAGTTTTCACTTGGAATCAAACTTTTTAGTTCTAAAATAGGAATATCATTTGATTACTTGCCTCCAAAGAGGAAAGCTTGCTTTCGGCATCTCTCTGGCCTTGCCGGGCTCGTTCTACTTCCTCCTGCCATGCCTGCATCTTTTTATTTCAAAGTGCAGCACTTAGACATGCAACACAGTATTTGTGACAAGATTATTAAAGCCAGTTTGGGGCTAGATTGAATCATTGACGTAATTTTTTTCTATTTGATATATAGAAAGAAAAGCATGTGCAAAGGGGAGAACTATTCAAAGCTATGAGAAACTATATTTCAAAGAGTTTATCTCATCGTGAAAGTACAACTTGGGATGTTCATATTTTCATGAAGATAGACAATACGAAAATACTATAGAGTACTGCAACCTTGGCAGCAATTCATGACAGAAAGACTTGAAATAGATAGCCTCAACAAAGTTCAACAAGGTGACTGGCAAATAATTAGGCTGATGACTATAAAGCAATCCTGACTAATGAAAATTTTATACATATTATGAATACTTAAAAGATTGATAAAAATGTAAATTGAAATACTTTAAAAGGCCACAAACAGTTTTGCATGTATTTGTCACCCAAAAAGATCAGCAGATGCTGTAAAAAAGTTATTAGATGCAAGTATTAACCATAAATCATAAAGTTATCAAGTAGTCTGGGTAAGGATGAACTTTAACAGGCCATGATATCTAATGAAAAATTTTGTGGAAGGAATCAGATTAAAGAGTGGCAAAATCAACCTGAATCAATTGATTAGCCTCATCTGGTGATTTCTTCTGCTCCCGACGAGCACGAGCTTCCAAATCTTGTAATTCTTGGTTCAATGATGCACATTCCACCTAGGTGTAGAGTAAGAAGTAACGTAAATAACACAAAAAAATTCTTTACCTACAGCAGTAATAAAAATAAAGTAAGATACTGAAACGGGTGCTTGTGTTTTCATCTGACCTCAAGCAGTGCCACCTTTTGTTCAAGTTCTGTAGCCTTCAATGTTCTCTCATCAGAGATCCTCTGAATGTGGAAGCAGATAGAAACATTTACAATAACAGTCTAACTTTTGACTAAACATATATCAATTTGTTAGTGACACTGACAGTCATTTAGAAACCAGTGTCACTTGCAAGTTGGCAAAAACTCCACAAGAAATTAGCATAACACAACATTTGAAAGACTTTATAATATGTAAAGACCATGAAAAATCACTTATGAGGTGATGCGACCATTTGTGCTCAGCCCGAAAAAAAAAACACGAAGTGACATCATGTAAATAACTTATGTGCGCCTAGGTTCCACTGCAGTTTTCAGACAATTTTGATTAACAAAAGAAATGCCGTTTCATTTTTATTTTTTGATTAACTAGTTCAGGATATTTCAGTTTGTCACTGTGACTGAGGTTATTGAGAAACGTAATCTAGACTGCGTAATGTATAAATGGAGGATCTATACAAAAAGATTCAGATAGATGCTTGAATTTGACAATTTTCTAACATTTAAATCCTATTGACACCGTTCTTACTACCATCAAGCAGCTAGTTACCAAAACTTAAGAAAACATTCACATCAAGAGATTTTCCAATGTATTATCGGCAAAAATAAAAGGAACTTGAAACTCCAATCGAAAGATTCAGGAATGAAGAATCTGAAATATATAAAAGATTAGTTTTCAAGAGCATTACTATATTTTTCAATGCACTATTAAACAAAGCATTTTCATTAATATAAGTAAACTTGAATGTATTACAATCTGTGGTTTAGAGATAGTTTGAAGCTGTGAACAATTAGACAAGGTTATTTTTACCTGAATCCGTGCAAGAGCTGAGGATGACTCGAGAGCTCTATGTTCCAACTCAACTTCCCTTTCCATTGCAGCCTGTGGTCAATAATTAACACGACGATGTGAGCTAAAAACTAGGAATCCCTCTCCTTGATAAGATAATATAAACCAAGTTTAGTGTTGCCCAAAAAATAAAGCAGGTGAAAACCATTTTTGTAGCATGATGTGCAGCACGCTCCTCTTCTGCCCTTCTCTCAGCAGAAGCGAGCTCCTCTCTTAAAGCCTGTGAATGAACAAGGTAACAACTTACACTAAACAACTAGCAGAAGCCAACCTCGTAACACTCCCAATAAATATTGTGTGATAGGAAAAATAAGATAGCTCACCTGCATCATCCTTGTATCTGTTAATTCCCTATTTCTCATCACTGCATCCATGTTAGCCTGATGAAAGAGTAAAATAATATCATGTCAAAGATTCAGTTTTAAGAAATTTCAAAAACCAATAAGGTATTGCAAGCAGGTAGGTAAAGATCAAAGAATGATCAAGGACATAAAAAATAGAGGAATCGTAATGGATTAATTTTTAACATCCCATATTGATAAGGGATATCATAATATTTTCAAGAGTTTTCACAAAATAAAGTAGGCAATTGATAATGGATGCAAATGGAAAATAAAAGGTGTTTTTTACATGCGTAATAGTTGTATCAGAACTAATGATTCCAAATTTTGGAAAAAACTTATACAAACAAATTAACACTGATAGTTACCTGTACTGAAGCCAGATTTCCTTCGGACAGAGCAGCCTGTTTTTTAAGCACATCCACAGAATTAGACAGATTCTCGATTTCAGAGGTCTTTGCTACCAAGGCTTCAACCATATTAGACTCAATTCTAGTTATTGCATTTTTCGAAGCTAATAGATCTTCTTGCAATTGCTTTATGTGAGCCTCAAATGACTTGCTCAGTTCTCTCTGCCACATAACCAAAAACAAGGAACACAATTAAAAATGTACAACAACAATAGAACATAATGAGAAATTATACCTATTTATATCAACCAATAAATAGAGCCTTGGTCTGGGGGTAAGATGAACTATTACTTGTGCAATATTAGAAAACACAATTAAGAAACATATGTTGCAGAATATCCTTTCCTGATTTAAATCAATTAACATTACTTTAAAAAGTTGACCACTCCTCAGACATTATAAATAGCATACAAATTGATATAGCTAAAGTAGTATCCTTATATAATAAAAAATATGATATATATCTTGCTCAAATAGATTTATTAATAGAGATCTTAATATTTATTAACTCTATATAGTTCATAACCTTTTAGAAAATGTTTAATCACATTTGGACAAGATATTGAAATAGCAGAATAGCAAACTATGGAAGAGATGAATTGGATGTTACTGTATGAGGTCAACACATCAATATCGGTTATAAAATCTATTTCTAGTCTGACAGATGAAAGTTTGAGTCTTACCTCGGCAGTAAGAAGTTCCTCCAGCTGTGCGTTCTCAAACTTGTATTCTTGAAGACGCGATGAGAGTCCAGCACAGACCTGTACCACAGAGGAAAACACAAGTCCATGGTAAAATATAGAACAACGAACTAGGAGGACAACGTAGCAATAGCTGGTTGCAATATTTTATCCAACTTGGAGAATGGTTTCATAGTTTTAAAGTCATCATTATGAGAAAAAAACTCAACTAGACGAAACAATGCTGCAAATTTAATACGCCACAGATTGGTACAGGCAGCTTATTGAGTTAAAAAAATTTATCTCCGCACTTCATTCATCAAGAGCCAACTCCAAAAAAGGTAAACCCGCTAAATAAATAAAAATTTGGCAACAGAACATAAAATTTACCCTTGCCAATCTTGCCTCCTTAGACTGACCAGTGGACATAGCAGTTTTAAGCAGTCCTTGAGCCTGCAAGCCATTATATGAGCTAACAAATAATAACAGCAGCCAGCTTTTAATATGACATTAAAAAAAATGAGATATTCATAATAGAATGATAATACCTCATCTAGTTGATCTTGAACTTTTACTGAAGACTTATCAGGTAGATTCTCTGGTTGCTTGTTTTGTTTTGCAACAGGTTTAGGCTCATCAACGACAACTGATTGAGTTTCATGGCTACTTTGGTGATCGGTAGCCACAGACTCAGACCCTTCCTGATCAAGTTTTGAATGGGCATCGACTCCTCCTAATTTACTACTTCGTTCATCATCATTTAAGTGATCTCCATTGACAGCCCCAACTCCTTTAGCAGGTAGAGATAAAAACTGCTCTTCATGAACAGCAGTAGCATTCCCATCGTCAAGCTCATTCCTTGAGCTTGAAACGACTTCCAAATCAGGAACAGAAGGATGGACTTCTATATGATCGTTCTCAGTTTCAACTTCAATACCTAGAGCATTAGAAGTTGACAGTGGACCATTGTCTTCTTTGTCAATATCTTTCTGTTGCTTATTGTTTGCTGGAGTAGTAGACTTAGCAAAATGGGGTTTTTCATCTTCAGTTATTGAATCATTGGTTTCTTTTTCAGGTATCACATCTACTTGTGTTGTTAAATTACTACTTTGCTCTTGTGTAGTGGTTTTTGCTGAAGAAGACTTGTTTAGGGATAATCTCTTCTGAGCCTGCATATATTCTGCTTTGAGCTAAAATTGAAATACATGAATATGCTAAAAGCATGGTTGATGAAAAAAGCCACGTTTCAAAATAGAAACTACCTTTCTCTTTGCCTTTAACTTCTTGGTTTCAGTTCCTTGTCCATTGGAAGCTTTTATAAGGAGGAATGACAAAAATTAAAACTAATTGATCCATGTGAACTTAAATATCAATAAAAGCAAGCCGACATCACAAATTCAATCGAAACTTACATGGCTGATTCATATAAACATCAAGTATACCAGTAATGATTTTAAATAACTCTCTCAGTGCCCTATGTTGTAGGCATTCCCAGAAGAGACCTTTCCTTCTAACCAATCGAGCAATAAAATTCTTTTTCTTGTCTCAGAAAATGCAGGTTCAAAATACTTAAGGTTGTACACTAAAATGTATATTGATAACTTAACAGTGCATTTATTGTTCAAAACCAGGCACAATTTAGATCCTAAACTTTGAACTAAAAAAGATAATAGCCAATTCAAATATTAAAAATTAGCATAAGAAAGTCCAGCCAGATTTTGAAGCACAAACCAATTCAAGTTAGGAATTTTGAAATTTTAGCAGTATTTCAAGTTATTACAAGATTACAAAATAAAATAGCTAGAAAGTGCTATGAAGACAGAATAAAAATAGCAAACGTTAGTGCCTATCCCCTCTCAATTTTGCATATTGTACGTCATTGTGTTCTATTAGCTATCATGAACCACAATATAAAATAATTTCAATCGAAATGTTTCTTGAATTCCCATTACCTGGCGGTTGGGAAACAGATTGCTCATCTGACAACTCACTAACCACCAGCTTTGCTTTTCGATCAACAACTTCAAACAGGTCTGAGAATAAAATTTTGAATATTCAGTTCGAATAAAGAATTGAAACTTAAAATGGTGATTG